>VWZX01003222.1:1793682-2207928 GCA_013399015.1 Galbula dea | reverse complement strand
GCCCCATCCCTGGCAGTGTTTAAGGCCAGGCTGGGTGTGGCCCTGGATGACCTGGTCTAGTGCATGTGGTGTCCCTGCCCATGGTAGGGGGGTTGGAACTAGATGATCTTTAAGGTCCCTTCCAACCTGAGCCATTCTGCGATTCTGTGGTGGTATTGTGCTAAGTGAAAAGGATCCTGCTATTGCACAAATGGTTTGCTAAAAGTCTGTGCAAGTAAGATGGTGGTTTTGGAACTGACTTTACTATAGAGGGTTTGGACCAATCTGTGAGACCTGTGGCCCCTCTTTTAGGGGAGGAGTTAGCTCCTGTTTCTAACTGTTTGTAGCTCTCTGGTACTCTTCTTAAAAATGGGGATTACTTAGTCTCTGATTTTGCAGTGTGGCTCTGCAAAGAACTGTGGTGGCACATGTCTAAAGAGGAGTCAGGATGCTGTTCTGGGAAGGTGGGGACAGTGAGCTGGGGATGGTAGGAGTTCCGCTTTTGGGAGTAAATGCTTCTGGAACCTCGTCAGCGTGGAGATGGTGATTTGTGACAGTAATTATGATGCAGCCATTTACAACTCTTACTTTGCTTCCAAAATGCTCTCCAGTAACAGAAATATTTAATATGTTAAAAGCATTTTATAAAATGTATAGATCTGTATTTGTCTAAACAGTGCAATCCTGTGTAGGTCAGTGGGCAGATACCTGTAAGTTTTATTCAGACTGTTGTTTTATGGATGAGAAGGGAAAAACCAGCATGTTATTTTATGATGTAAGAATGTTCAACCTAATGTTTATAATACATTTTTCCTCCACTGTTTTTAGATTAAAATTGTAACGGGATGGAGACTGTCTCAGGTTAGTGGCATGTTAGCAACATTGAAGTCGATTCAGATTTTGAGTATTTGGCAGGCTTGGGAAACTAACGATACCTGTGGTAAAGTTTCTTTGTAACCAATAGTGTGTGGCAGGTATCAAAATAACACTTGTGCTTTAGAAAGTTACTCTCTGGTGTATCCAGTTCCCTTGTGTGAGGAGAAATGGGGTTTAGAACAGTCTTGCTGTTCTGTACGGTATTTTATGTTCTTGGCCTTCTAGCTAAGTGCATTATCTGATTCAATGAATATGGTACCTCTTATGTCCTTGTTTTGAAGACACTATATTCATGCTAGAATAGAATATAATAGAATGTGGAGCTTAATCCATCCATTCCATGTTTTGACCTGGTGTTGCAGTATGTCCAAGTCTTGTATGCCAGCCCCACCCTTCTTGGGCCTTTCTGCAAAATGTGGCTGATGCTAAAGGCCTGGTGAGGAGGGTGAAAACAGGCCAGGCATTTACTGACAGTTCTGCAGAGCACTTTCCCAAGCTCCCACAGTTTGCAGTCCAGAGACCCATGCTGGGGGTTTGTATGTCAGTAATGGTCTTTTGTGGCTTTTTGTATGTATTTGCCCAGTCACTTGCTTTTTTTCTTCTTGAAATCTTACACATGTTTAGCATCCTCAGCTTCTTTTTTCCCTCTGTCAAATGTATGTTTCTTCACACCTAAGCATATGCTGCGGTATAAATGGACAGAATCTTAAAGCATTTTATTTTTTTTCCCTGAAGTAGAGATGCTAGAGTAAGAGTATGGGAAGAAAAGAAGTTTTCTTGCCTGCCTGCTTCCCCCCAAGCTTCTGTTTTCAGTGATGCAGAAAAGAGGGAGGGAGGTTTCAGCAAGATATACCTAGATTTCCCTGTAAAGGGAACTCATACATATACAGAAAGCTCTGTCTAAAAAGGATTATTGAAAAGGAAAGCAAGGTTTAGCTTTTTTTTCCCCTCCATTCTTGATTTTTGTGAAACCTCACTTCCTGGAGATTGTGGTCTGCTTGTGGATTTGTGTGCAAATGGCTAGTTCAGGCCCAGAGGAAAAGACCAAAAAACCAAAACAATGGTGGTCTTATGTGAAGTTATTAACTGGACTGCCCTGCTCCCTTGTGACTGATATCTGGCTGCTGGCAGAGGTACGGCCTTTCCTCAGTGCTTGAGGAGTATTATTTATGACAGGGTCACAGAAATATGGCTTTTGTTTTCTGTTCTTGTGAGACTCTGTAGTGTGACCTTCATAAATGATCTGGCCATGACTCGCAGGACTGAGGGAACTTTTTACTCTGCTGAGTTTGAAATTATATGCCTTTTCCTCTTTCTGTTTTGTATTATACTGAATTTAAGAGTCAGTTGTGACTGCACTATAAATAGGATCCCTGAATCTCGAGCAGAAATATGTATGTGGCTGTCTGAGAAGTAGCTCAAAACCCATACAATGTATGTGAAATGCTTTACTGTTTGCAAAATGCAGACTGAAACTGACAGATAGGATTCTTTCCAATCTATTGCTGTTCCCTGTTCGTCTGAACATATGTTTTGGTGCTCTCTTGTGGAAGCAACCCTTCCTGATGGACTCTGAGGAACCTCTTCTGTTTACTTGAAATTCTCTTAAGGGGTTGAGCTTGATGACCTTTGATTTTGGTGTTGGAGTACCTTAGAGGTAGGAATAAGAATTTCTAGAAGGTTGTCTTAAGTGTCTGTCAAAGAGTACTTGCTGAGTTAGATGTATATAACTTACTCATTTTTGATACATTCTAGTATTGCTGTTTTAAGTGCTTCAAAACTCTGAGTTCATAAGGTCAGACTTGGAGACTAGCTTTGGTATCTGATTTATATATATATATATTCCCCCCCTAATTTTAGTGGTACAAAAGCTTTTGCCTCCATTTCAAAATTCTGCTTTCACATAGAAGCTGTGCTGGTGTAGAATGTAACCAGTTCCCAACTGGCTCTGCAAAGGGAGGTGGCGAATGAGTAGGCTGTGCTGCAAAACAGAGGTGCCAAATCTATTTGTTCTGGAAGAAATGAAATTGGAGCTCCTGACCCTGTGTGGCAGGGAAAAAGAGAAACCCAGCTGTGAAACCTCCTGGGTTTGGGGCAGAGATCTTCAGGGAAACTGCCAGGAAAGGCATTTGTTTGTGTTTTAACTTTTGTCAAGGAAGAACGCTGGAGTAATACCTGGTAAGCTAACCTGTAGCAGATCAACAGAACAGTCTTAAATTGATTAAGCTTTTACAGGAACCTTGAGACAGCAAACCCCATTGGTTTTACATGTAAAGCTTTTGGCTTCTTGCAAATGGAAGTCCTTGGTGGTCTAACCTGTGCTGTGGAAAAGGATATATGAACAGCTGGACATATGGTTGGAGGTGTACAAGTTTGTAGTGAGGTATGCACACAAAATTGTTTTGTGTGAGGAAGATAGCAGCTGGAGAGACAAGAGGGGAGCTGGTATCAGAGAGATGCCAAAGGGAAAGAAAACTGAGGTAAATGGGAGAGGCCTATCTTTCTCTCCAGATGTGCTGTAAGTAATGTGCAAACTTGGTGAACCTACTAGCCAGACATTAATGGAAGGATAAAAAAAAACCCGAAACACACAGAAAATAGTAGTGGTGAAATGGAGCTAGCATATGCAATATTTGTTCTTGATAACTAATTCAGGAGACTATGTTCCTTATTTGTTTAGCAGAGGGAGAGCCATTTCTGTTTTACCACCATACATGTTTTTAGTCAGTTAGAGCAACATTTTTATTTCTGAGTGCTAAAGTCTTCCATTGCTGTGAAGTAGTAAGCACACCTCTCTTCCAGTCTTGCAGTGTATCCTGCACTGTGTATGGTTTGGGTTTTGTTGTGGAATTTGTGTATTTTCAGCATAAATGGGTGGCAGGTTAAAGCCAACAATTGATCTTCCTCAGTTAAACTCAATGAATTTAAGAAAAGAAACGAAACAGTAGTCACTTAGTTCTTTAAGGAGCACTTATACAAATGCAGATTGTCTTGGTTTTTTTTGAGGACAAAACAAAATCCACCTAATACTGTTTGAGAATGCCCCAACAGTTTTTACCTGCCCCTTTCTATTTAACTGCCTTATTACTTAAGTCTTACAATGAAGGATGTGTACTCTGTATGCATGCATTTTTGGTGTGTTTTTTATGGCTTTTCTTTAAACTAAACACCTGTTTTGGAATTGGACAAGTAATCCATTTGATTAAAAGTTTAGGAATTGCAGTTGGCATCCCTGTAGCAATCATGCAATAAAATATTGTAGCTCATTTTAGCTTAAAAAGGTACTAAACATATTCCAATAGAGAGCAGCCTTTAAAAATCACATCCCTTTTCTTGAGAAACAACATATTGGATATTGTAAAGCGTGTTAAAATGCTTTTAAACTTGCCCAAGCATGCTAGTCTTACTTCCTTCTCCCTGTACTCAGTGACTGCTTCTTTCTTTCTGTCTTTTGTTTGGGAGCTGTAGTGAACATCCTTTAGCAGGAAGTAGTGTGTCAAGGAGAAAGCACTATACTAAGGAATTTTGTGGATGTTAATATACCTTTCCATTTTAAAAGACCAATCAAGCCAGTAGAAATCAGATTGACTCATTCTTCTGCAGTAGTTTGATGTATTCCAAAATGGAGATTTCATGTGAAAATTAAAGTTCATGCAAGAATGAGTTAATGAAGTTTTTGAAAGGAATTTATTTTAAATGGAAGGGCAATTCAGAAATGAACTTCTTGATAGATAGGATGATCCAAACTCTGCTTGGCTGTCACTTCTATTATTAATATCTGAATTTAAATACTTGAACTTGTGCTTTCACCTGCTACCTGACTGGGAAGGGAGAGTCTGTGGTGCTAGTTTAATTCTTAATGAGAATATTTTAACTGGTTGTGTTTCTAGAGGAATCTGCAAACTGAAAAGTTGCTTTTTCATTTGAAGTATGTTGCTGCTTCCCGCTATTGATGAGATAAGATACCAAGGGTCTTACTGGAGACCAGAATCTGTTGTTGGTAGCCACTGCAGCAGTTTTTTTCATCTTTTTATTTGGTTCTTTATTTGATCTCAGACACATTCAAAGATGTAAGCCCTTAAGACTACAGGATAAACTAGACAAAAGTAGATATGTTTGCACTAAGAGGCTTACCTCGTCCTCAGAGCAAAGGGCGCTTTTATTTTAAAAATAGAAGCTTAAAATGTGAAATCAAATGGTGAGTTGGATTTTTATAGTGAGGTGTTCTGCAGGAAGGAAGGTGCTGTGTGAAGTTGGTTCCTGCCACGTGTAATCTTCATTGGCTGCCTCCTCCCCCTTTTGTGCTCTTAGTGTTTGAGTTTCACACCTAGCTGTTTTTTTAAAAAGACTTTTTCTTTGTTATGTATGAAAGAAGGCCCAGGCCCTGGAACCTGGCTTTGGGGTGTAGTTAAAAACAGGCACAAAATACCTGTGTGATACTATGAAACTGAGTATTTATTATTTTTTAAGCTTTGGGAAAAACTGACATGCTAAGTGCTGATTGTCTTGCACTGTTAACAGTGGGAAAAGGTGGTTAAGGTTGCAGTCCCATCGACAATGTTCACCCTTGCATATTTTTCAAAACAGCTTGCCAGAACTGTGTTTTGCAGCAGTGGTGGTGCAAGAATGATGTTCTGAGCTTATTGTGAGCAAGAAAAGACAAAACTTAGTGCTGTCTCGTACAGTGTTTTCATACTTCAGACAGTTGGAATCCAGTGGGAAGAAGTAATTTCTGTACCGTGTGCTTGACCGGAGATGAGTGCTTTTGAAGGGGAAAGCAGTGCAAATCCAGTATCTTGTGAGAAGATTTTGGATGTTTCCAGATTTCAGTGATTTTCTTCTTCACTTTGTATAATTAGAATGCCTGTATCTCTGATTTTGTTTAATAACATGGGCTACAAAAAGTCAATGGAAAGAGCAGTTGCTGTTGTTCTGAATTTAAATGCAGATTGTTAATTATTTCACTCTTGTGGATTTAGAGTCTTGGATTTTTTTTTCTTCTTAAACTTTATTCTTACAGTGTACTTACTTGTGCTTATACTCCACTAAAAAAATAGAGCAGGTAGTAATTTAAAGGAACCTTTTACTTTGTTTTTTTTCTTGCAAATTTTAGAATACTCAGAAAAAAGTTGTCTAGTACGACAAATCCATGTCAGATGTAAGCATCATGTTCTAGAGTTAAGGTTTTAATAAGGTGCCCAGGAAAAAGTACATTTTTGCAATGAGACTTGATTATTGTATGTATCAAAATCTGTGGTTGTCCATGGACTTACATTGATGTATATATTCACTCTGCAGAGTATTTGAAAGACAAAAGTTTCTTTTGGTGTAGTATCTGGCATTTCCAAGTATATGTGAAACTTGAACTACTTATTACCATATAAGTAAACCAGAGCTTTGTTTTTCTTTAAATAGCTTTCTCACATTTTACCCAGGATTCTTTTCTTGGGCTCCTATGCACTCCCCTGGAAAAGCAGCACTAGATTTGTTAAATGTTACACTAGGCCATGAAATCAATGCTTCAGGACTCCTTAATTTTGCTTTTTAAAGATGAAGATGATTGTTGATTTGACTGTTTTCAGAGATGCTTTCAAACTCTAAAGTGTAAAATATCTTTTAAAAACCCAAATTTTCATGGGAGGAGTGTGGTTGATTGACTAATTTGACTGAAAACAAAGATCTACAGCATGGTTAAGCTGGTGTTACTGTGCTTTGCTTATGAGTGAGAGTAATGCAGTAGTACTGGTCTTCCTAGCATGTTAGCAGTGGAGCAAATAGGTTTTTATTGGAGGGGGAAGCTGAACTCTGCTCTGTGGGGAAAATCTGCACCTGTTGAGGCAGAACGGTCAGTGCCTTTAGCTGCTGCCAGGCATTGTCCTGGTGGTGCCCTTAACTCACTCACAGACTGAGGATGTGGTGAGCACCCTCAGCTGGAGCAAGGCCTGGTGACTCTATGGGCATAGTCTCAGGCCAGCCAGGTCTTCAATGTGAGGAGGTGTGCAGGCAGCTGCAAGGTAAAGCCTTGCAGGGAGTGCCTCCAGTTAATCAAAAGAACTGAAGCTGAGATAATTACTTTGAATCACATGACTCCAGAAGAAAGCTGTGACTCTCTAAAATAAATACTGACCATAATAATGCTACTAACTCCACCAGCATATTTTTTTTCTGTATCAGACTTGAAGGTGAAGTTGATGTTATTTGCTAGGCTAGTTAGTTGAGTTTTCTCAATTTATGTTCTTCCAGTTAGCATATGAATTTGCGATCTAGAGTCTACTTTTCCTCCCCTTCCCCCCCACCCCCAGCAATGCCTTGGATAGCATTTGGGGCATGAATTGAGAACACTTGTGGGTTACATGAACCCCTCTAGATTTGTTACCTTCTTGAGATTCAAAATAAATTTGCAGTACCTGTAGCACTTCGCTGTGCTGCATAATTCTGTGATGTGCTTTTGGAAGGAGTGGGGAAAGATGTGACAGTTTTCAGAATGAAGGTGGATCATGCTGTGTCACCTCAGCTCTGGGCTCTAAAGCTAGAATATCATCTGTAATGCTCTTCCACTCCATTCCCAAAAATGTGGTGTGAAGAATCCCTTGTGCTGATAGCACGTGCTCTGTAACCACTTAGCCTTTATTCTTTGTGGCTTTTCACAACCATGCTGGGAGTAGGAAGGGCCCAGGAGGACAGAGCTGGGGACTCACTGGCATTGAAAGCATGTTTGATAATCTGGTAGAGCTATGAATGCTGTGGGTAAATGCAAATTCTTGATTGAAACCTGGGTTTCAACTGTCACCATTTCTCTGCAGAGCTTTAGATGCACCTATCATAGAATGTTAGGGGTTGGAAGGGATCTCTGGAGACCATCCAGTCCAGCCCTCCTTTCAGAGCATATTCACCTACAGCAGGTTGCACAGGATGGCATCCAGGCAGGTTTTGAATGTCTCCAGAGACGGAGACTCCACCACCTTCCTGGGCAGCCTATTTCAGTGCTCCACTGCTCTCAAAGTAAAGAAGTTCCTCCTTATGTTTAGATGGAACTTCCTAAATTCCAGTTTGTGCCCATTACCTCTTGTCACTGGGCACCACTGAAAAAAGCCTGCCCCATCCTCCTGATACCCACCCATTAAGTATTTATAAGCATTGATAACATCCCCCCTCAGTCTTCTATAGGCTAAACTGACCCAGCTTTCTCAGCCTTTCTCCATAAAAAATATTAAAAAGAGTCACCATGATGTTACTAAAATGACAGATATGCTGCTGAACAGAAGCATGTAGCCTCTTGTTTTGGTTACTGTAGTAGAGCTGCAAACTGAATGATTACATGTGTTCCCTCTCCATTAAGCTATTGTGTGAAACATAGCTTGTTTTGGTTCAACTCTTTACTGAAATATCCTGGTTTGTTGAGTGTTTCTCAGAAATGCTGCTTTTAAAAATTGGATATGTTCTTTTATTTAAATCAGAATGCTCTTTGAAATTGAGTGATATCATGATCTGTTTGGGTTTTATACTTTCCTTTCTTCATATATAGTCCTTCCATCCTTGTGCAGCAAAAAGTGTGGTGAGTATAGCTGTCAAAATGCATGAAATATTCTTGACCAAAAAGCTAAATCCAGAGGTGGATTAAAACAGGAGCAGTAGGTAATAAATAAAAAGGTATTGCAGCCTTTTTTCTTTTTTTTTAATCCCTTGACATTGATTATTATCACTTGATTCCAAGCATAGTTTCAGCTTTGAGCATCTCTTTTTGACTTTAACAGGTGAAGGTACTGCTTCTCTCTAAATGCCAACATTAGCAAAAGGCTCCAATACTTATTTTGTAAGTGGAGCTTAAAAGCCTCTCTACTAGTGTTTTCCATTGGATACTGTGCTTAAAGATTAATAAGAGTTGCTCTTACATATACATCTTGAATTCTTCTTGAAGGAAAAGCATTTCTATGTCTTGTTTAGTTTTGAAGTCATCTTAAAAGGACAGTGAACCACATGGTTTGGTTTGAGCTTGTTTCCCAAGTATGTGATTTGTTTTTTTAGATATCTTGGAGAAATACTTTTTTCCTATGTAAATGCCTGCCAGTATTTATTTACAACAGTTATATATTGCACTAGAATGCAGTTCTGTTCTTGTTCACATTCACTAATAAATGCTTTAGAAAACAAGCTGGTGAAGTGCATTTTATAAATTGATTAGTCTTTGGTGCACCTACAGAAGAGTTCAGCTTAGAAATCTGCCATTAAGGGGATCTCCTCTGCACCTCAGTTCACATAGTAGACCTGTCTTGCAGTGTTGGAACTGGATTGCTTTCAGATGAAATAAAACTGGAAGATGCAGCCCAGCCACAGAGTGATGAGTCCACAGGTCTCTACTGCAGGACAGCTATTCTGAAGTGAAACTCCTGAAATGCAGTCCTGTGGCAGTCATCTCCTTCAAAACAATGGGCTTGTTAGTGCTGCACTGCTTGCTGGCCTGAAGGTAGCCAGTACATGGCATGTTCTTCCTTGCACTAAAGCTGCCTCCGGTTGTGTAGGAAAGAGGGAAGGAAAGACTGTTTATCAAGGTACGTAGTCTGTCCCAGAGCTGGAGAAAAGGGGAGAATTGTGATGTCTGGATCAGGATGGAGATGGGGGACAAACATAGTGAGTTTTCTGGTAAAAAATCCAGTGTCCAAATATCTCAGCTGTCTGGTATTAAAGGAATCATTTACTCCATTGTATTTTTTTCTAAAGATGTATTAAAGCAGTTTATGCTTCTCTGGTCTCTTGGAGACCTTTTACTTATGTTAAACTTCTGTGACTGTTTTTATTTCACTGGAACTTGAGCAAGTGTGTGTAGGGTGTGTGGGTTTGTTTTTTAAAAGTCTACTATGGATTTAATGAAGCCCTTGACCACTAGGTTTCAGTTTGAGTGTCCTGCAAAACCAGCAGAAATAACTTGAGAGGAAGAAACAATTCTACCGTTGAGAACTTAAAACACTAACCTGTTAGTTACTAGCTCAAATATAAGGAGGAACAAGTGATAGATGCTCTTGAAACTCTTCACTATACTTGAATACTCTGTGGGCATATTGAGAAAGTAGTTTAAACCAGTGAATTTATCATCTAGTAAAATACTTCTCAAATGAAAACTGACAAGGTGGGGTTTTGTCAGGCTTGTCTTGTAGTAAATATTAGTGTACACCTGCTGAGTGACCAGAGCTTGTTTCCCTTGTGCCTACAGTAAGGTCATATCTAAGTTTTACCCTGGAACTCTGTTCTGCTTTGCAAAACTAGATTTCCTTGTGAAAAGCTAAAGATGGGCTCCCCTCACTTGCTAATGAAGACGTATGTCTTTTCATCCATCTTTGCTATAGAGTCTTATTTTGTTACAAGCAAAGGACAGAGGTAGCAGCTGTCTGTTTCAAACCTTTATCTAAGGCAAGGAGAAACTGGAAAAGTGGAGAATAAAACTGGTAATATAAATGACTTACTGTGTGCTGGAGAGCCTAACAGAGCAATAGCAATTACACACAGCTGGCTTGGTCCCATCAAACCTTCCTCCTATTCCCACAAGCTTTACATCAGACCAGTTGATGCACCTCCACTAGCACTCGCTAGCCTTCCAAATCCAGGACAGTACTGCTTGGACCCAAGCTGGCTCATTGCATTCAGCACTACCCTGGTGATAAGCTGATTTCAGGCCTGTGTGCCAGTATCATTCTGTACTGGAGGTATGCTAATCTCTTATCTAAGAGGCGGGTGTTGTAGTGCTGTCCTGTGCCAAGAACAAAAAAGAATCGATCTTGTGAGTTTCTTTACTAAGAGCTGTTTGATAGTGTGCAGTGCCAAGGCTGGTATGTTGCATAAAAGTAACTAGAGAGCACAGTTACTGAAATGAGAGAAGAGTTTTTCTGCAGCCAAGGTATAGCTAGAACCAGAAAGATTTGTTGCCTCAAAAGTGGCATTCATAAGTATTTGGAGGGGAGTCAATGTCTGTGTCTCTTAGAGCTTCCTTCTGCATGCAGTTCTATGATTTTGTGTTTGCACAGTGCAGACAAAGATTTGTGAGGAGGAGATTAGTAGACATGTAGGTTGTGTGATGTTGAATTATTTTTAGGACTTTTAAAAACAACTGTAAACAATATTTATAGCAGAGTACCTTTCTTCTACTGTGAATTATTTCCAAATACTAAATCTCTGAGCAGCAAATAAAACCCGTGAGGGTAGTGAGGACAGTGACTGTTTTGCACTGACAAGGAGTGTAATCCAGCCCTTCATAGGGAATGGAAACACCTGGTACTGGGATCTCTCCTTGTCTCCCACCTTGCCAAATTTTGTCATAACAAAACTGCTATGACCAACATAGTCTTTGTGTTTGATAGAATTCCTCTTCCAAAGCTGCTGACACTGAGGTGGGGAAGCTGTCTTACACAGGAAGATATCCACTGCAGCAGAACCTACTGAGCAGTGCAGGGGCTGTGTTCATGAGTTGATGGAGATAAAGATACTTTGGCATTTGAGAAGCAGCCTCTAACACTATAGGGAGTCCAAAAGAATACTTCAGTTTCCTAGAAAAGAATCATCTGCTCAATTCTTACAGACATTAACAGGTGTGAATATGTGATCACATGTACAGTTACCAGTGAACTGAAAGGTAACTTAAAAAATAACCATTCTCATGTTTTGAAAGGCAAAATGCTCTGCTGGTTTTTACTGTCTTCAAACAGTACTTGAAAATTCCATAGCAGGAGGAGTTTCAGATTTCAACAGCTGGGGTTTTTTCTTACTTTTTTTATGTCCAAATGGATGTCAGTGACAACCTAGCATACCACAGGCATGTTATCCTGAACTAGTTTCAGTTTTCCTAAGATGGGTGCATTTAATAACAGCTTGAATTATTGAGAAACTTAAATACTTTAAACAAGTTGTAATATCTAAAATCTAGTTCTCCTTTCTAGGGAAACATGAGCAGAACTCAAAAAACTTGTATGTTTAAATATTGAGTACTTACTGTAACACAGGCTGTTAGGATTGGCATGCTAGGCTGCAAATTTTTTCTTCTTTTGACATTATTTTTAGTAATAGTGTAATTTTTGAAACAGATCTGAAAGCAGTCCAGTGAACAGCAAACTCTACAGCTCTGCCTTTTGGCATTGCCTAAAGATGAAGACTGACAGCTTCAAAAGCAGCAGCTCCCTGGATTTCATGGAGCTGGTGAAACGAGGAGATGCTTTGGACCTGGAATTCTTGTGCTGTGATGCCCACCCTCTTGGTCTGCCCCTGTAGGCTGCCCAAATTGTGCTAAGAAACAGGTGGAGACAACCATGCTGCCCAGCAATGTTGTATTGTTTAAAAAAAGGCAACCATACTGTAATAAACCCAGCAAATATGGCAGCTAAGCTAGTGTAGCTGAGATTATCATGTTACACATGTCCAAGACTTCGTCACGTTTTACTCTAATATATTGCTCTCTTTTGTACAATAAAGGTAGTGACTTCACCCTCACCCACCCCTCAAAGCATTTTATATGGTGTTCTTTCCTGCCTCTTGCAGCTGAAATCTGCTTTTGTTCATTCTCCAATGTCTTGGAGGTATTTTTGAGCTACTGATTTCTGAACGAAACTACTCATTTGCTACTTAGCTCTAATCCTTCTGATGTTCAGTTAGTCCTGGTTCTGTTTGGAGCAAATAAAACCTTTTCTTTTTCACTAGGTTTTTCTTGTTGCTGTTTCTCTGAATTCTACATGATCTGGGCCTATCTACTATTAAAAAAACCCCCAATTTTGACCATACCTGTTTCTTGAGGCAGTGCAAATGATTTTGCAGGTGTGTGGGGAAACAGCAGGGCATGGATTTGTCTGAAAACTAAGTCACCAGAAAAAACCTGTTTTTAAATATGATATTTTTTTCAGTGTGATTTGCTTGCAAAGGCTGAAGCTGGGGAGCTGGCATGCTGCTCCCACATCTCAGGGTTTTGTAGGATGGTATCCAAAGGTTGCAGTTATCAACACAGAAGGCTAAATGACACTGCATTTTTGCCTGTTCTTGGCATAAGTGAACAAGGCAAGATTTTTGCTTATAGTACCTGTTTTTTTTCCCAGCTATCCTTGAAACAGTCTTTTGGTATGTGTATACAGGCTAAAACTATTTGTTCACATAAATTATCGAAGGAGAAGCTACTAACATAGTGGCAAGACAAAGGCAGCTCAGATTGCTATTAATAAATTCTGGGCTTAAAAGTGACTAAGTAGGAATGTAATATTGATGATGTGAAATTACAATGTTAAAATTGGTTTATAAACAACTAAAATAATTTGATGTTCTGGCTTCATACTTACTGACTTGTAGAGGATATGTAGTTTTGTGGAGTATGTTACTGTTTAGGCCTCTAAGGTTGTGAGTTTTGGAGCATTTTTTTTTTTGTTTGGTTGGTGGGATTTTTTTTTTGGTCATCAGTATTTCTGATGGCAAATGGAAGTAGTGCTATATCAAAGCAGTGCTTTTTTTTTTTTAAGCAGCATTAGTGGCAGCGTTTTGAATTTAGGAGTGATTATTATTTAATCACTTTAAAGTGCTTTGTTGAACTCATTAAGCATATACTCTGTACTATGTACTTGACTCTTTATTTTGCCATACAAATAACCCTACTGTAGGTATGGTGAGGAGAATATATGGAGTTCTTTGGGGTTTTAGTTTCTGTTCCTGAAATACATGCTTAATTATATACACTGGCAAGGATCTTTCTGGAAAAAAAAATCTTACAGAAGTAGACCTTCTTGTCACTATTTTTGATGTGTTTGATCCAAAAAGCTTGTTTAAGAATAAACTAGAGAATGTAGTACAATAACTAATCAGACCTTTATTTAAAGGTGGGTGTGGGGTTAGGAAGTCTTGCAGTTGCTGCCCTTGTTCATTTAATGTGAGATTCTTCAGTATTACTCTGTTTATTTAAAAGGTACAGCTTTCCTCAACTTTATCTTTAAAGGTCCTTTGAGAGGCTGTAAGATGCAGAATAATTTTCTTTGATGGCAAACCAGTGGTGATAAGCTGCTTCTTGTACCTTCAGCTCACTTACTTATGCATGGGAAAAATGGCAGCGAATTTTGCAGGCAGTTGACCACACTGCAGCTGGATCAAGCACAGTAGGGGCTGGAAGCCAAGCAAACGTTTTCAGAAAACAGCAGAATCTCCAAATCAGTGAAGGTTATTTCTGTTTATTTTACAAAGAAACACTCTTCAATTTGTTAGAGTTCAAAATGAGTTCTAGACTAGTAATAGTGTTTCCTTTGTAAATGTTTTATTCCATCCTCCTCCCTCTCCTCTCTCCCTCATGTGCTCTTGCAACAAATTAACTCAAATAGCAGTCTGTACTGGAAAATGCTTCTGGGCACTTCCAGCCCAGAAAGCCAACCATATCCTGTGCTACATCAACAGAATCGGGACCAACTAGTCGAGGGAGGTCATTCTCCCACTCTGCTTTGCTCTAATGAAACCCCACCTGGGGTACTGTGTCTGGTGCTGGGGCCCCCAGCATGTGAAAGACATGGACCTCGAGGAGGTCCAGAGGAGAGCCATGAAGATGATCAGGGGGCTGGAGCACCAATCCTATTAGGACAGGCTGAGACATTTGGGGTTTTTCAGTCTGGAGAAGAGAAGGCTCTGGGGGAAGCCTTATTACAACCTTTCACTACCTAAAGAGACTCTACAGGAAAGATGGAGAGGGTCTATTTATCAGGGGGTATAATGACAGGACCAAATACTTGTATTAATTACATCATGTCTACAGCAGTTTTCATGGTAAGAGCTGGGTATTTGCAGGTTTTTTTCAACTACATTGCAGTGTGTGTGTTTTGTGAGTCTCCCCTTGAAGGCTTAACTATGTTTCATGTTAAGTTGTATATACATGGATTAGGTGTGTGTAGCCTGTAAATGATGCAGTGTATGCATTAATCAGCACTATATTCTAATTTTTGGTGAGAAGGGAGATAAACAGCAGCTCACAATTGATTGCAGTTTGTTGCTAAAATAACTAATAAGCTTTTTTGTTTTATGTACTAGGCTGGCTGGAAAGAAAACCATGCAACGTTTATGAATGAACTGAAAAATCTTCAGGCTTCAGGACTAACAACCCTTGGTCAGGCACTCAGGTCATCATTTGACTTGTTAAATCTCAATAGATTAGTGTCTGGAATAGACAACTATGGACAGGTAAGAAGTCTGTTTATGGTCTTCATCTGCTTTTGTGGGGTTTTTTGAAATTATAGTTGGGGAGAGGTGAGGTTTTGGTGGTTAAAGTTCTTGCATCTCACTTTTTTTCTTTAATGTTGGATGGCTGTTTGTTAATAGTTGAACTATGAACTTTTTTCTTATTACATCTACTGAGCATATTCTGAAATATACTAGTACTTTATTCTTTGTTGAACTACAAGAAAGGAGTGGTATAAATAACCCTGACTGTAAATACATAGTTGCTGTATGTACACTGAATGGCAGCGAATCTGCTTCGCAGTTAGCTTTGTGTTAACTGCAATTAATGCCTTGACTTCCCTTCTCTTACATTTGAAGACTCCAGTTAGAAGTACTCTGATTTTTACCCTCTGTTGTCCAGAAATTCTGAGTTCTCTGTATTATTATCAATTTGGATACTGGTTTTGTGGGCTAAAGAGGTTTTGAACTATTACTGAAAGGAAAGGACTAGTAATTCTACAAATCTTTAGAGGGTGTGCATGAGTGCACAGAGTAGCACATCTCGTGTAGTTCTTCATGGCTCCACACCTATTGAAGAAGATTACAGAATAATTTTGAAAGATTGCTCATCTTGCTGTTTGTTTTATAATGGCAAAAATACAAGCCTATACCTGAGTGTTAAGGTTACTGTGCTTTTGTCTGCAGGGAAGGAATCCATTCTTTTTGGAGCCATCTATTTTGATTACCATCACAGATGGAAACAAACTGACAAATACGGCTGGAGTTCAAGAGGAGGTGAACTTGCAATAAATTCTTTCTATTTATGATCTTGAAAATTGGTGCTATGCTGAGATTAATAATATTTTTTCTTGCTAATAGTACTTATTCTTCATCCACCTGTTTTATAATAGAGAACAGAAAGTAGCTATTCTGTTATTCCTCAGCCCCTAAATTGACAGTTCACAAGGATTTCCAGACTATGATTTCATATAAATGAGTGGATAGGAGAGAAGTGGGATCCTTCACACATTAATGAATATATCTGAGTATGGGTTTGTCAAGTACTTGAAAATATTCTTAAATCTCTCTTTCCCAGCTTCATCTTCCTTTGAATTCTCCTTTGCCTGGAAGTGAACTAACCAAAGAGCCATTTCGTTGGGATCAAAGGCTATTTGCTCTAGTGCTGCGTTTGCCAGGAGCTGCATCTGCTGAACCAGAGCAGCTTGGGAGTGTGCCTACTGATGAATCTGCTATCACACAGATGTGTGAAGTTACAGGAGGTAACTGTATGATACTTAGTTTTGGTTCGTGTTTGATAGTTGCCTTAAAGTATTTCTTTTCTTTGATTCGACTGCACCCCTTGCTATTTTCTCCATCAGAATTACTCAGTGGCTCTGTGAACGTGTAGCATTTTTTGAACTTTGTTTCCAGTAGCACAGGAAAACTTAAAAATAAAACCATATTCCTAGTTCAGAGAATTTTCTTAATGCACCAGTAGGAGGGATAGGAAGATTTCTTAGGTTGTCGTTCAGAGGCTGGGTTTGCTCATGAGATTTGTTATTTAAATGTTGCATTGAGTGGGACAGGTATTATTGAGATGTTAATTCTGCTACAAGGCTAATAAGCTAAATTTAATCTTAAAAGAATTAATTCTGGAGCCTATTCCTTGAGGATTTTTTTCAGTTGGTTAATGCTTGAAAAAAATAATGCATGGGAGGGGGAAGCTTGGGTATGTATAGGAGTTGGTAAAGTTCAGGTAGAAAAAAGCAGACAGATTACATAGACTTGGTGAAATCAGATGTTCTTAAGGGCATTGTTAAACTTGGCCTTGCACCAGCCTGATTTAGCCTTAATGACCTTTTTTTGTAATGAGTAAAATCTCAGCAGGTTTGTTTTGGGTTCCCCCCCTCCCTTGGTTGTATGGCATTTGAAAAGTATTTTGCCTTTTACATAAAGGTGTACAAAGTTCTAGAAGTCTTAGCAGTGTGACTTAGGTAATAAAACATGTTCCTTAAATGGAGATTACTCAAAACTTGCTTTTGTGTTTCCCCTGTGTAATTTCTGTCTTGCCCAGGTCGTTCTTACTGCGTTCGGACACAGAGAATGTTGAATCAGTGTTTAGAATCTCTAGTTCAGAAAGTCCAAAGTGGAGTTGTTATTAACTTTGAAAAGTCAGGACCAGATCCAGCTCCTATTGGAGAAGGTATGGTAACTGGATGGGTTTGGTGTGGTTTTTTTTTTCCTGATGTTCAAAAGAAAAGTTTTGTATTCGTGCAAATGCTCTGAAGTGTCTTTGGTGTCCTTCCTAACAGATTTTTACTGTGGTGTACAGGATGCATTGAATTGCCTAATGTAGCTTAGAAAAAGTGATAAAGCTATGAAGCTTTGTATGCTTCAATGATAGAGCTCTGATACATCTTTAAATACCACAAATCATCATGGATGTGCTTTTCAAAGCTTTTAGTAGTTGTATGTTTATTTATGTTTAGTCTTATCTTTTCTACGCTTTCACAAGTGTTAGTGTGATCCTTGATAAGTTACATAGTGCCTTATTTGCACATATTTATATGGACAGTCCAGCTGTTTGGTAGCTCTCCTGTAACAAGCTTCTCACCTCTTTTTTGGAGGCTGAGGAAAGTGAATGTTTGCAGGAAGTAGTAAAGTTTGAATTAACAATGTTGTCAAAACTTGGTTTTAAAGTAATTAAATCAATAACTAGCATACTTAAACATCTTTAAAGTAATCTTTATGCTAAATTTTCTGGACATTTTCATTCTGCTATTTGATCACAATGCAGTAATTGTCAGTTGAATATATTCATAGCTGCAAGAGAAGCTGTGTGCAAAGAACAAGGAATTGTTTTGCTAGCTGCAGGTGGAGTGTGTAACAGGGAAGAGGAAAATGCACTCGTAATGTGGAGCAGTTTTCCAGATTTGCAGAAATTCATGACTGAAAGGAAGGAGAGAAAGCTGACCAGGTTCATATTTAGGAGATGAGGATGTTCCTGGAATGTCAGAAACTTAATAGCTTTTAGGATCCCCTTAGTATCCTAGCATAGCCAGCTTTGTTCCTGCTTTCATTTTTGAATCACCTTCTTTTGTGCTCTATATAGTTTGTGGTGGTGGGTTTTGTGTTTTTGTTTGTTTGTTTTGTTTTGTGGGGTGTGTGGAGTTGTTGATTTTCTTTCCTCCTTTTGCTTACTGAAATGTCATTTTGTAGAAAGGCTTTCCTATAGTGCCATGCAGGACAGCACCTCAGCAAATTCCTGTGTCTTTGTTGGCCCAAATGTTCTTCTATGTGGCAAAAGGCTGGTGAACTTGCTTTGAAATTTTTGTCAAACTTAATTGGTGATGCACTGTGGATATGAATGTACAAAGTACATTTCCAGTAGACAAGTGAGGTTTATTTAAAAAGGCTTTTATTTTAACTTGACCTGTGAATTCCTACTAATTAGGAGTGTGACAAAAGCTGCTCCTGCAAGATGAATCTGACTTTTCCATGAAACTTTTCTCCACTTTCAGGTTTCACTTGTGGCAGCATCAGTCAGGGAACTTTGCATCCCATGTGGAAAGACTGTAAATTAACAGCTGCAGCAGAACTATAAACCATAGGTTTGCTGTTGCCTGTCATCTTTGACGTACAATCTATGTCGAAGTAGTAAGCTTAAGCAAATAGTATTGTTCATAATATGTGAGTATGCCTTGCTGCACTAATTACCTCATAGTTATGACACAGGAGGAGAAAGGTAGATGTGGGCAAGTGATATTGTTTCTCAGATGATGCTGTCTTATGTTTTGGTGTATAGGCCGTTTCAACCACTGATGTAAAGCTCCGTGTGTCTTTGAAACAACTGTAATGAAACACATTCCTGGTTGCTAATACAGAAGTTTTGCTGGGAGACAAATACGTGCATGTAGCTTTTTATTTTCTTTTTGTTGTTGTTATTTTGCTTTGTTTCAATTTTAGATGGACTTGTTGATTCATCCAGGCCCATCAATTCATTTGCTTCCCAACCGTGGCATAGCTGTCATAAGCTCATTTATGTACGGCCTAACCCTAAAACGGGGGTTCCTGTCGGGCACTGGCCAATCCCAGAGTCCTTCTGGCCTGATCAGAATTCCCCAACACTGGTAAGTAAAATAAGAACTGCAAAAAAGGATTCTGTAACTAATTAAACAGACTGAAAATGAATGCTACAGTGTTTGTTTTACTTTCACTGTTTAACGTATGATCTACATTTGCTTTAAAAGGATAGTCAAAACTATTTTTAACACTGAATGGTATAATCTAATGTAGATACTGTATGCTGTGATGTTTTTTGCCTCTGGAAGGTTTACTTCCATGTATATGGTTACTGAATTTGTTAAATAGTTTAAAAAATATTACAGAATTTAACTATAAATTACTTCACATACCACAAATCATAGGGACCCTATTAAATTTTAATCAAAGGTATGGGAAAAGGAGTATTTGGTTTTGATAGAAGATCAACCATATTTTCTCTACTTAGTACTGTTTATGTATGGACTATTCTTTCATTAGCAGGAAGAATTAAAACAGAAAGAGAAGAGTTACCCCATTCAGAAAATGAGGGAGAACCAGCATTCATTTCTCCTTCTGTTACTGAAACGATCATGCTTTCAGTATGTCTTACCAGCCTTTCTAAAGATGTCCCTTTTGTTAGGTGTGTTTGGTTGCTGTACTTTGCAAGTACTCAAGGTACTCTTTTTCCCTCCCATGATTCAAGACTTGGCAGGGAATATCTTGAGATATGCTTTGCAGAGTGAGCAGTTTCACATCTGTAATTCTGTGAACATCAAGCTGGGAAGCAGTGTTGAAATTTTTTTCTTTAAACCTGTCTATGATACTATAGGTTGATTGGCATGGAGGTTTTTAAATGTCAAGATAAATCACACAATCAAAGAATGTTAGGGGTTGGAAGGGACCTCTGGAGACCATGTAGTCCAGCCCATACTGAATATTAATCATGCTTTTCTTTTGGTGAGAAGCACCTGTGTATGTGTGTGTGTCTTTAAGACAGAAAAGTTGGAGAATTAATTAATCTACATTGTGAGAGCTTGTATCTTTTTATCTTTTAAAGAAAATTGTAGAAACTGAGAGTTTTTAAGCCTATAGGATGTTAAAATACATGCATATGAATCTTTTTTAGATAACTGGTTTGTTTACCATAAATAGAAGACAACTGATACATTTTTTTTCCCCTTCCTTTTACATTTTTCCCCTTCCTTTTAGCCTCCGCGCACAGCTCACCCTGTTGTGAGGTTCTCCTGTGTTGATTGTGAGCCAATGGTAATAGACAAGCTTCCTTTTGACAAGTATGAGCTTGAGCCTTCACCCCTAACACAGTACATCTTGGAACGAAAGTCTCCCCATACCTGCTGGCAGGTATTTGCCCTTTATTTGATTATAGAAATATAATGGGCATCCTAAGGTACTCAGTCTTTGTTAGCCTGGAGAATTGGGGGCTGGTTGCAGACACTGCAGTTGATGAGAAGAAACATGTCAAGGTTTCAGTTACCTCCTTTCTAATAGAATTATCAGGAGTCAGAATGAATGTTCTCTCTGCAGGCTTTGTAATCTCATTTCATTGTGTTTCTAGGTGCATCTCATTTTGCTAAGAAATGTGTCCTGCAGGTTCCATTTTTGGATAAATTGAAATTCTCTCTAGGCTTCCATTTTCTTACAGGGAGAAGCTAACACTATATATATATATATACACACACATATATATGCTTAAAAACCCCAAAACTAGAAAGTCAGTGTTGGGAATGTGTGTGCAGCATAATTAAAAGACATTTGTTGAATATTTGTTTTACTTGATTTTTATGTTTTCAGAGTTTTAGGTTTCCTTTAGCAATGATTTAAATTGTAGTTGGGCTATTTTATGAGGCAGAAGACCTGATTTCAAATAGTTTGTTGTTAACATACCTTTAACCCCTAACCTATTGTAAATAATTTGAAAAACTTTTCAGAGCATCACTTGGAAGTAGTTTCACTAAAGATTATACTGTGAAGAGCATTTGCACACTGACGGGGGGTGCACTGGATGTTGCATGTCTCAGTTTCATGACTGGGGAATGTTATTGCATACTCATCCTGACGTGTACAGCCTCAGACTTGGCTGTCCTTGATAATTTGTTGTCCTAACGCAACTAGGTTCAGATAGATTTTAATTTTGAAGTGCCTCCTGTGTAACATTCCTCTAATACAGTGATATCTCTTCTTCTTTGTCAGGTATTTGTGAGTAGCAGTGGAAAATACAGCGAGCTCGGCCATCCATTTGGGTATTTAAAAGCAAGCACTACTTTAACCTGTGTAAACCTCTTTGTGATGCCTTACAACTATCCTGTTTTACTTCCGTTGTTAGGTAGGTAATAAATTCACCCTGGACTGCCAATGCAGCTACTTCAGAGTAAAAGAAAAATAATAATGGTTGGTTTTCTGCCTTAGTTTGAGACATTATAAAATAATGGAGATCAGAGAGTAGAGAATGTTGCAAACTCTTTAACATAATTTGGGAGGAGAGGATTTTCATACCCCCTCTCCCTTTTTTTCTCTCCAGCAGAGGAGGAGAGCTACCTGCTTCCAGTGCATGTTTGATGCTGTTCACCTCCTAGACACGTAGCCTCTTCCTTAACCTGGAGTAAGCTTCAACCTCCATTCTTTTCCCTCATTTAGGGTGTGGTGTATCCAGGTTTTGCAGTTGCTCTTGTAGCAGCTAATTTTTTACTGGAAGATGAGATGCAGTGTTTGTCATGGGTGTTGGGAAGAGGGAATTCCCCAATGCAGTTTAGAGCACTAAGAAGCAATTGAGCAGTGAAACAATCTGCATTTCTTCCCTGTCCAAAGGACCAGTGTTTTTTTTTCACTCCCACAATGAATTTACTTTCTATAGGAAAGATGGTATAAAAAGGTGCTGTGTGAATAACTGCCATAATAGTTGTGACTATTAGAGATCTGGCATGAAGTAATGGCAGAGAGAAGAGTTTCCTGGATGCTACTAACCCTTTTAGTTGCAAATGCTGTAAGGCTTTTTTGTTCTGTGTTTTTTTTTTTTTTTTGGTGTGTGTGTTTAGTGATACAAAATAACAGTGGAGATCAAGAGAATTAACATTGGCTCTTGCTGTCTTACACAGGATTTTTCCATTCATTTCTACAAGAATAAACACAACATACTTCAGAATGCTTTTTCATAATCCTGGTCATAACCCAAACCCCCAAATTTGTGCTTGCTCATAATTTGGATGTGTTTTACATAGTCATCCCTGTAACATAATAATTGTCCCACAGTGTGCAAGTAGGATACTTCTAGACTAAATTGGAGTTTCTGCGAGTTTGTGGCTCCTGAAGTACTGCAGCAGATCCACTAGTTGAAAAGCCATCACTGATACTAAATTAGCTTCCCGATTCATTTTGATGTTGACATTTGCAGTTCTGATGTGTCTTCCCTGGCAGTTCTTGTCTTCCCCCTGTCTTTTTTGCAGGGGCGTAAAGCTCTTCTTGCTCTTTGTAGAAAACATTTTTCAGTTATGCATAGTGCTGTTCTGCAGTTTACTCACCTGGTAGCCCACATCCTGAATTTCTGAAGACTGTTTACAGGAAAATGCAGTTTCCATGTTGCCAGGGTTGTAAGGTGGATGTTTTCTCTAGAACACAAAAACTGTGCATTCTGTACTGTTAATACAAACACACATACAAAGTATCATGTTCAGATCATCTTCTAGGAGTTTGTTTATCTTTGGTCTCTGAGGCATGATGGAGTTAAGTTGTATGTAATATACATAAAACAGGAGGGCAAATCTGGCCCCTTTTCTACTTAGCAGTACAGAAAATGACTAAGATGATAAGCAGCATCTGTTAAATTATTTGTAGGTGTTTTAAAAAAATACTGACTCTTGTGTTTGCTTCTGTAAGTAGGTAGTGATTGTTTCTTTCTTTAAGCACTCCCCTGTGCCTGTCTTAATATATACCAATAGTGGATGCTGATTGCTCAGCAGAGGTCTGATTTGAGTGTCTAAACCAAATCTTTCATTACTCTAACCCAGATTAAAAAGGATGTAAGAACTTCCAAGCCCAGGAGAAGTCTGCTCTGTTGAGCCACTGCCACTCATACATGATGCATACTCGTTCATCAGTGCGGTTCTAGTGGCTACTGCCTTATGGGCAGAATATTGTATTGGAGGACTGGGACTTGCCTTGGAATAGTACCATAGATAATCTCTCTCCATTCCTTCTAGTGAGTCTTTCAGACAAAGCCAAAACCACTGCCTTATCAAGTGGTTTATATTTGTTCAACCTTATAAACAGATAGCAAGATGCTGAAGAATTTTTTCTTGCATTTTTATTTTCCTCCTGAATTCTTGAGCAAGGGGAGATTATTTCTGGTTTTGGAAAGTAATGTGAGAGATCACTCTAAAACACAAGTAAGATAGATGGCCATGAGCAAGTTTTGCAGACAATAGTTGAACAAACTGACACAAGTTGTAGTGGTCCATGGCTGAAGGAGGTAGATTGTACCACATCATATAGACTTGGTGATTTTAGTTCTCTCTGTTTCTGCAAGAGTGAATTTGGGAATGCTGTAATCTCTGCTAGCTTGTAACTTAATAGGTCCGCTTTTAGAATCTGAAGCTTTGTAAGGAAAGGACCCAGTTAATGAGACTATCAAGCCACACAGTCTGGGTTAACCTGACACATGCGCTATGGATAAATCAGTTGTCTGACAGAATTTCTGGTTTCTAGTTCTTTTACAGAGATAAGACAAATCATGTAGGTTGTGCTGCTACTGCTGAGCAGCTCCTTTGTGCTCTCACAGGAAAGACTAGAAGAGGTATCATCCCTAGCCTGGGGTTGTGGTTTGCTCTGAGAAATGAGGAGGTGGGGCACAGTTGTCTGGTTGGATTTTTTTGTTGGTTGTGAGGCAGACTTGTGAAGACAATTTTGCACAGACAGATGCTGACATACTTTGATGCTGAATATGCTTGTCCCACAGATGATAGAAATTTCCTCATGAAGGATTGTTGCCTGTAAGTGATACTAGCAAAGCTGTTGTACTTCAGATACTGCTCTGTTTAAAAACAATTGCACAGCCAAGTTTGTAAAGTAGAAGTCAAAGAAGGGGTTAGAGAGCAAGCTTAGCAAAGATGAGGTATGCATCTAAATGCTCCTGCCTTGTTTAAGAGGTTTTCTTGGCTGATCTTAGCTGTGTTAGTAGGGAGAGCAGGTACAGTTGGGCCTTAATACCCTTTCTCTGGGGGTCTGAATATGCAGAAGGATGAGCACTTAAAAAATGTCTGCCCATGAAGGACTGTAACATGGACAGTTTACTTTGATGCTTTTACAGGCTGCTTGAAAGAACCTGCAGGTAATGATTTTATGGTTTGGAAACCAAGGCTGTGAATGTGAACATAGCATGCTGTGGCACTGGGAGGGAAAGCCAACCATTTCGTATCAATGGAAAAAGAAGGCTGGAATACCATACTTTAATAGTGGATACTATTTGACATTGTAGTACCTTATTTTTGGCAAGATTGTTTGCAGGGAAGGGTACTCCTTTACATGAAAGTAAAATCATGAGTCTCTACTGCTTAAAACAAAGGAGTATATCTATTAGTGCAGAGGCATTAGAAAGCTCAAAGAATTATGGAATCAAGAGGGAACGGTGGTGTACTTGCTCATGTGGAATTTAATGAGGGGGGAAAAAATACCACAGACAAAAGAGTGTGAAGTTTCTATGTTGGGTTACATGGTGCAAGCTGTCACTCACGAATAGGCTGTTGCGACATGAACTGTTCCTTTATTTAGGCTCTAGCTGAACTACTGAAATTACCTGCTGACTATTCCCTCCCTTTGCCTTTTATTTAAACTATCGGCTGAGCTTGAAAGTGCATCAAGCCCCCTTATGTGTTACAGAGTATTAAAGATGTGTATTGGTGTCCTGTTTGTCATAAGTGGACTATACAGAAGTAGTACCTGAAAATGAATAGGTTGGATTTAAACAAATTTATAAAGGGATTTTTTCAGTACTTGTGGATTTTATGACTGGGATTTAATCTGTGAAAGACATAGTTAACCGAGTTACTGTTTGTTCACTTATTGATATAAATTGTTATGTGCAGCACAGGGCAGAGAAAGTACATTTCAAGTACCTGTGTCGCAATCTGCTGACAGTGTCTCAAACTCTTGCGATAGAGGTAGGTAAGATGTTGGTGGTGATGTTCTGTCTGAAACTTGTGGCTGTATTTACCACCATGATTGTCTTCCTTTAAGAGGCTAGGAGTTTGTGCTGTGAGGAGGCTCTCCTTTCAAACAGACAAGCCTTTGCTGGAGCTCTACTTAGATTTGAGAACTTCTTACTCGTATAGCAAAGATCAGGGAAGTGCTTTTGCATTTGATGTCTCGGACAACAACTGTGCTGTGAATTGAGAATCATCGCTAGGTAGCCAGCACGCATTTTAGACATCTTTGGCTGTGCAGTCAAACTGTTGGGGTTATTTGTATCCTGGTAGAACCTCACAGTGCAGGAAGTGAGACAGTAATAAAGTGCTGATAAAAGGTTTAAGGTTCAAGCTATACTCATAACCAACTCATAGACTTTAAAATATTAGGACTTACTGTAATACCGAATGTTAAAATGTTTTAGTTTTTGGAGGTTTTTTCATTTTCAGTTTTGGGAGAGGGAGATAGTTTAACCTCAGTTTTGCTGCAAAAAACTAATAGGTCTATAAGATAAGAATGGATGTTGTTTTATATTTGCTGTATGTCATGATATCATTACAGGGGTTTTTTGATAATGCTAAGCATGTGGTATATTGAGATTTTTAAATGGAGTTCTAACTTGTCCTCTCAAACTCCACCCCACTTCCTTCAGGTCAGGAGAGAGAACAAGTAGCATCTGTAGTGTTGTTTTCCTATGTGATAGAGAGTTCATTTAGATTGGAAAATACCTACAATTAAGTGTGGTTTGACTATGAGAACTTGAAAAATTATATCTTAACATCTGTTCAATTTGTGCAGAATACTATGCAAGTCAAATTTTCTTCTCCAAAAATATCTTCCTGGAAGCCCAATCTGGATAAAACAGTTTCCTTGCTGCATCTATCTTTCGCGCACCCTCTTCTGTGCGTCTCTCTCTCTCCTGCAGCTCTCCCCATTAATTCTTGGACATCCCTTTCTGCAGTTCTGCGTATCCTTCCATTAGCCTCACTTTGCCAACATGTTACAGCTCTACTAAGGAGAAGCTTGATTTCAGTTGATAATTCGTAATTTCAGATGATAAATTGCAGGACACTGTGTTCATTTTTGATGTTTAGAGATCACTGTTACAGTTAACGATGTGCACAGCAAATTATGTACATTATGAACCCATTGATTTCTAAATGGCACTATGTACAGTTCTGGTGTGAGCAAGGTATTTCTGAAACTGTATCCAAAGGAAATAATTGTCTGGTTTCCCCTCTCTCAAAGGGCAGTAGGTTTTGTAGCTAATTACTGTCTCTTGTATGTATCTGTGGGAGAGTTTGCTACTCTGGCACAAAGCAGGCAGTGTGGCTGGAGTGCACCCCTTCTCTGCTGGGGGCAGCTGCTGCTGTTGTCAGCAGAGTCTAGCAAAGCTGATCAGAAGGATTCCTTGCTCTGATATTTATTTATTTTCTTTCCCTTTAATGGCCAAGAATGTTTTTACAGGAGACCAGAATTCATCATACAGGTTGAACTGAAAGCTGGGCTGAAAATGGAAATTGAATCAAATGAATGTTGTTTGGTTAAATCAGATACAGGGAGTCTCTGTTGATGTAAGAGAGAGGCAAGGGAGGTGAAACTCATACCGGGTGGATCTGTTGCACCTTCCATGCTGCTGGTAGTTGTGTGCAGTATTGAAGTCTGGTGTACCTTTTAAGTTTGTCTGTAATGAGGACTTGTTCTAGATTGTCTACTGCAGCTAGGACTGGGGATTCACAACCCTTCAAACCTAAGGTTAAGAGTTTTTGTGGGAAAGCCCCATTGGGAGATGGGTGGAGGGAGAAGAAAAGGTGGGGGAATGCTGGCAGGTTGGAATTTGGATAATGATCTGGAACTATATAAATGAAACCTCCTTTGTTGTTTTCCTTGTTGCAGATGACTTGTTTAAGGTTCACAAACTTAAGCCAAATCTGAAGTGGCGACAGGCTTTTGACAACTACTTAAAAACAATGCCTCCTTACTATTTACTGGTATGTTCCTTTTCTCATTTCATCCTCCAGGGTGTAAAGGCTGGTGTGACCAGAGTCCTGTGCATCATACCTCTTCCTAGTAAATTTTGTTTATATAATTATGATGACATTTTAGGTAGCAAACGTTTTGCTTTGCAGAGGTATGTAGATCAGGTCAAACATTTTAAAGAAGTAACTGAATTTCTAGTACTATTGAGTAATAGTTACTGTATTAAGATATTAAATGTGTTTTCTGTTCATTAAATATTAACTAAGCTTTGATCTAAAGTACTTTAGATTGTCCAGAGAAACCAAATTTGGCATTATTTTTGTCAGTTGATAAGGGAAGTACAGATTTGTTTGCTTATTAATACGGGTAAAGTGCTAGAACTTTGGAAGCTGGTACTGGAGAGCTGGCTGGGCCAGATAAGGGGTGGGGGGAGGCACCTTGTCACCTTCTACATGTAGCTTGGACAATGCACCTCAATATGGACTTGCATCATCCCGGCTATTCTGGTACTGAGCCTTTGAGTGGAAATTGCCAGTGACACCACACTGTGTGATGTCTTGGTAATGTGGCATAATGTCCATTGCGAGCTAGTTAGACTACCAAACTCATGTCACATGTTATCTGGATAGACTTGAATTTTAGTGGCCAAAAGTGGAAAAGCTAGAGCACTAATCCATGTGCCTTAGCTTCCTGTAATTGATCTTATAAATTTTTTTTTTAAAGACTTACTCTCTTACTATTGTGTATTTTGTTTTCCTTATAGCCATTAAAGAAAGCCCTAAGGATGATGGGAGCTCCAAATCTGATATCAGATAATTTAGATTGTGGACTTAGTTACAGTGTTATCTCTTACCTTAAAAAACTCAGCCAACAGGTAGTATTGATAAAACCTTTGCAATTAGAAGTGCGTTGATGATTTAGTTTGTGGTGATCTCATGATGAAGCAGTTAATCCCTGTGGGGGTTCATGATGGGTGTGCAGCATATATTACAATTGAAGCTTGGTGAGCGTTTCCACCGCAAATGTGGATGAAACCAGAGTGGTTCTGTAGCCAGTGATTGTGCCTTCTGTTAAGCGGTGGAGAGGAGTGCGAAGGAGACTTCTTCAGCTCTACTTTAAGTATCTGCTAGATCTTTAAACTCCAAAGATAATCACTAATTGGATTGATGACTGCTCTTGCCGTTGTTCTTCGCAGCTGAAGTCAGAGGCTCGCTCTCAGTCTCATGTTTATTTCTGTGTGCCTTGGCAATGTGTATGTTCCAAAAAACCTGTCATGTTCTTGTTCATGGGGAATAAAATCACAGCTTCCTGTTGCCTTCAGGTCAAATCCATTCTATGTGTTAAGTGTGACCTGGTGGGAAATAGTCTTTACACATCTTTTTCTGTCTGTCAGGAATGCCATTTCAGGTCTAACAGTCTGAAAGCCATGCCTCCTTAGCACAAATGTGTCTTAACAACAGCAGTTTCGTATCTAGCAGTCAGTGGGGAACCAGTGCAGCCTTTAAAATTACAAAGAATAAATCCTCCGCCTTAAAGAATGCACAAAATACATTCCAAAAGCCTCTGAATGACTGAGCAGCTATTAGACATAAAACTTGCTCTGGTATTTTGGAAACTTAATGATATGCAAATTCCTCTTATTTATTTGCAGTATGGAGTTGGAATGGCTTGAGATGGCTACTGTGCTTTTCACAGACATTCTCAGCACATGAAACAGTTTAAATGTGTTGGATGCATTATAAGCTCCTGTATAGGGACAAACAATTCCAGAATTCTGCTATGCTCCTGCTGTCCTTAAATTCAGAGTTTCCCACAGATAATGAAGCAAACTCTGCAGAGGATGAGATCTGGGGGAAGTGGGGTTTAATCACTGTGGGATTTGGGGTTGGTTGGGGTTTTTTGAAGATATTGCAAGTGGGTATTCTTACTTAGAATACAGTTAAAGTTTAATGCAGTAAAATTATCTGTATAATAAGAAATCTGTGCTAACTGAGGAAGTAATGTGTTTATAGAAACTTGCCAATGAAGCAAATTTCTGTTCTTACATGACTTTTCTCCCTTACCATGTGCAGACATTAGTTTGTAGGTTGTTTCAAAACTGAAATTGGAAATTATGTTACTGTATCTGAATAACTGTTGTTTAGATGCAACTTCACAGTAACTTAAGGCATCCCACTTTTTTTTTCCTGTGTTGTTTTTTTTTCTTCTTTGCCTGTAAAGATGATGATCCAGGGACACAACAGTCACAAACTTGCAGTCAAATCAGGGATATTCACAGACCTTCCACTGCCGTTTAACTTTTAATACACTGGCTAAATATGTTTTTCATATGCTAGCATATTAGGGATTTCTTTCTACTTGAGATCTAATCTAAGTAATCCAGTATATCTCTGGGGAAGTAGTTCTCCCATTTGTTGAGTTGTTGGGAACTAAATTTGTAGGTTTATTCTGTTAATGTACTGTATGTTTTATACTGGAAGTCTGCAGTGCCTGCTGATTCTTTAACTCATGGTGTGATTCCATTTTAGACAAAAATAGAGTCGGAACGGATAATAGGTTCAGTGGGTAAGAAAGTACCGCAAGAAATGGGAATAAAGGTGAAAAATCACTCCAGTGGCCTCTCCTTGGTACACAGTAGGGATTTTAAGCAACTGCTGCAAGGGATCACTGGGGAATCTCCACTGAGACTGGCGGAAATGAATGTTAAAGAATTTGCTGGCTTCCACATAGGACTTTTAAACAAGGTAAGCAGCATAGTGATCTTGCATGATTAAGCATTTGACCTCAGCTGTTTTGAATGGATAACATTTATGGACTTCATGTAGAAGGAAGTAAGTACTTCCACTGAATCATGAAGAATGCAGCATAGGCACAAATACTGAGAAGAGTAAATGCAATTTTTTGCATTTGTTTTAGGGACGCTGTTTGAAAATCCCATGGTGGTAAATAATTATTTACTGTATTCTATGTGACAGTCTCTGCAAAAGACAGCTAATGTTGTTCACCCTGGTACCAACATGCTTAGTCTGAATGGAGCTGAAAGTGTTAATGCTGCGTAGGGTTAAGAGGACAGTTGTTGAGTCTGCTGTATCCAGTTACGAAGTTGTGAAGTTACTTTGGAATATTTTTTTAATAGTTGATGTTATTACAGTTCACAGAAGGGTTTGTATGTGTGAGAGCTGGCTCACTGGTAATTATTTGTTTTGTTATTAAACTAGGATTTGAAGCCACAGGCATTCAGAAATGCGTATGATATTCCTCGTCGTAGTCTTCTAGACCAGCTAACTAGAATGAGAACCAATCTTCTGAAAACACACAGGCTTATCTTGGGACAGGATGAAGGTAAGTAGCTACTGTTCTTCACTAACAGTTTGGAGAGTACAGCTGTATTTTATTCCCTGAAGCAGTGTTTTCTCTCCTGGGTGTGGGAGCAGAAGTGGACATTGCATTACTTGTTGACACAGTCAGTGTCTGGTTTTGACTCTGAAGGGGAAAGAAGGAATTGTTTGCTTTCTGTCATGAAAGATGTCATACTTGCTTTGGATTTTAAAAATAAGTCTCACAAGAGAGCTTTCCTATTCACTGAGGTTCAGTACACATGTGTTTTTATAGAGATGGTTGCTTAAAGCAGAGGGGGGGCTTACTTCATTTTACCATTATTAGATGCTTGTGGTCTAAGTATGCACTTGTTAGCATAGAGATCAAACTTGCTTATTTTTCATTCTTCTGCCAATTAAGCTCACCTCTTGCCAGCCTTGTTTCTGAAATTGTAGTCGTCAGCTCTTTCTGCATAATGAAAAGAAATAGTAATTTCTAGTTCTGAAATGCTAACACTTGCAATTGAAAGTGTGTGAAATTTGTATTGCCTTAGTTTTAAGGTGGCCTAAATTAAGATCTCTTGTTCTGTTGCAGACTGCCTTCATAGTGTTCCTGTGGCTCAAATGGGAAATTACCAGGAATACCTGAAAATGATGCCTTCACCCCTTCGGGAGATTGACCCAGATCAACCAAAAAGACTTCATACGTTTGGCAATCCATTTAAACAGGATAAGAAGGTAGAAGGAGCTGCACTAGCTGCTGTATCTTTATATTTAACATGGCTTGAAATTGTTTACGAATAGAATTTCTTTCCCATGACTGCAGTATGTTGCTAAGCTGTGCAGCTCTTCCGTCATGTGCAGAAGGAATTGCTGTCTTTAATGTGGTGCAAGAGATCTGTGTAAGGAATCATGCTGATTTCCAGAGTAGCACTAGGCTTTCTCTGGTGACAGTAGAGATACTTACTCCATCAATGAATTAATGAAACAATTTCTATTTTGTAGTAATTGTAAAAAATATGGGGGTTTTTGCTTTTCAGGGTATGATGATAGATGAAGCAGATGAATTTGTCGCTGGGCCTCAGAATAAGATTAAGCGTCCTGGAGAGCTCAACACTCCAGCATCACTAAAGAGAAGGCGCAGCATGTCACCTCTGTTGAGACGGCCACAGTCACCGCCTGTTGTAACGAACCATGTTGGTGGAAAAGGGCCACCATCTCCTGCTGGATCCCCATCATATCTGAACCTCAAAGGTGTCCCAGCAAATAAAGGTATATGGGGTTGTAGTACAGCAGCCTGTGTGGTCACAAGTGGGAATATCTGTGTTAAATTACAAAAAACCCTAGAAAAGCTCTCTGTGCTTTCTGAGTTGATTGAAAAGGGCAAAGGAGTAAATGAGCATGTGTGTGTGCTTTAGTGTTATGTAGGACTGTTTCTTTTGTTGGCCTAGATAAACAGGCTGCTGCTATACCTAATGATGTTCATGTTCAAAATAAAAACAAAAACAACCACCCAAATCAATCCAAAACAAAAAAAGAAACATTTCCCAAAGGTGGTTTGGAGTTAGCAAGGGTTTCAGATCAGCTTTTATTTCTCATTTTTATATTCTGTTGTTGGGAAGGAAAATTAAAGTATAGTTGCATTTTCATTTTCCACAAATATTGGATTTTCTTACCCACCTATTGTAGCAAATAGAGTCAGAAGAAAACCCTGCTAGCTGGAGTTGAGGGAAGGAAGGAAGACATTACTTAGAAGTCATAACTGCAGTAGGAATACAGAAAATGGTGACTTCATGATGGTAATTGTTGTAGGGGAAGTATTTCCTTGGTCACATCAAAGGTTGAATAAATGTATTGGAGAGTCATTCAGCACTGTCAAATCGCTACACAGTACTTCAAACAAGGAAAGATAGAGAACTCTTTGCTTTTGGTTTTTTGATACTGCAGTTATACACTAGTAAGATACATATTTTTAATTTGTAGATACCAATAACAGTATTGTCCAAGATGGAAATGGAGAGAAGAAAGCAGAAAATTGTCAGTCACTGGAAAAGCAAATTGATGGCTTACCTGTGCAAATGGCTCCTTCAGTTCCAGCTGCTATAGGAGAGGATGAAATGTTACCCAATGACTTAGACTCTCTACCTGTTGAATTCAATTGTTTAAGTGAAGATGGCTTGGATCATAAACCTGGTACCAACGCACTTGCTCGAGGGCCTCTAAATTATAGTGTGGCTGGAGATGACCAAAAGCGGGTGGTGGAGTCTACTTCAGAGTCTGTGCCAAATTCATTTAAAATAACACCTATGATGTTGGAGGGAAACAATGCTGATATCAAAATCAAAGTGATGAAAGAGGTTCGCAAACCTGGAAGAAGTAAGTTTGGAGTTTGGGGATTTTTATTAGTATGTTGTACATGGTGCTAGAGACAGGACTTTTGCCTTGAAACATGAAGTTATTTTCAATGTATGAACAGCTTGAATAATTTCTGATTGCTTGCATATGAGCAATGGAGGGACAAAAAAAGAGGAAGGAAGTTCTTACATGTTCTGCAGGTGAGTTGAAGTCTAGACAGCAATGTTTGGGAAGTTGAGTGCCAAGTGACATTGTCTTTGAAGATAGGTTACCAGCTGCTGTAAGGGGTATCTGGTGAAAGCACCTTTCAGAGTTTCTGGTTTTGCAGCTCTATGGAGGTGTTAACCAGTGATTGAATACTAGATAGACTCTGCCTTACGCTTCACTGTTCCTTGCATAGGCATAGTGTACATTGTTGTTTTGTGTGTGTGAAAGCTTCCTTTGGAGGGCAAAGGCTACACAGGTAGCTGCAAAGGTGCATCTTGTTTGAAAGGGAGTCTTAACAGTAACTAGTGAAGTGATACCTAGTGTGATGAGTGGTGGAGCACTGTTGTAAATAAACTCTTGAAGAATCCAAGACTAAAAATCACTTTCTTCTTTTTCCTGTGAAGTTTGATAACCCCCCAAAATATAAAATGATGTGAGGAAAAGTAACTTGCCTCCTCAGGTTTTTTTACATGCTTTGTGTGTACTTGTATACAGGATCAAAACCAAACACTAACCTGAAGCTCCCACTAATGTATATGCTGTAAGATTTGCCATAAGTGTAATCTTCCCATTTTTTCATAAATCACAGATGTCCCTGATGTAGTCTGTGTCTGATTGAATTATTTCTACAAAGTAAACTACTGAGTATTTTTCTAGTACATTGTCAAGTGCTAGTAATTAGTATAATGGAGTATTCTTAACTCTTCTGTTTTTCTGATCTTGCATTGCTTTCCCAAAAGTCAGTATTTCATTGAGGCATATAATCATTGTGGCAGACTCAGGCTGTTGAGGGGTGAAACCACTTTTATGCTGCATCTGTATTTTATTTTTGTAAGATATTTTGGAACTTCCTACTTGGGTATGTCTTCCTGGTTTTAAAAGTGGACTTATCTAATCTTACACCAAATGCACGGCTAGTAAATGGTGATGTAGAGTAGAAGTACTGTGTTCAGTATAGGTCACCTCTCTTGCTGCAGAGGTCAGGGAGTCATCAAAGAAAGAAAGAAAATAGTAGTGGGTTAAACATGTACACATAGTCACAGTTCTGCCCATGTATTCTCTCTGAACCTGCTGCATCTTTCTAAGCAGGCTTTTACAGCACCATAAATACCTTCCTGCTGGGTTCCACTGAAAATATTGAAACTGCTATTTTTAAATTGGTTTCTAATTTAATATATCCAGTTCATTCCTTTGCAGTGGACATACTTACTTTATACCAGTAAGACAGTCATGCTAATTGTGCTCATGCTAAGCAGTGATAACTTGTCGAAGAGAACAAATCCTAAACTCTGCTGTCAGAAATGACAGCTCCTATGTCAAAATGGGGCTTGGTGGCCCTACATGTGTATTAACTGCTAATGATGGCACTTTGCTCATAGAGATAATGAGGCTTCTATATCTAGCTTGCATTTTCTGAGGACAGATGTTTCTAGCTGCTGCTCTTAAAGAGACTAATTTTTTGGTGCCACATTTGCTTACATCAGCATCACTTCAAATTATTGGTATCACCAGTGTAAAACTTTATTTTTTCTTTTGGCTGTTAAGCTTTATTGAAAATGCATTTGCAAGATTTATTTTTAATATATGATTGGATTTTTATCTTTCTATAGATTATGAAAAAATTTTCTCTCTTCTTGAGGAGATTCAAGGACCCATGGAAATTCAGAAGTATTTCATTGAATTTGCTATCAAGGAAGCAGCAAGGTTTGTGTAGATATAAATGACTTGGGGTCATAGCTTAAATGTTATTTTAGACTATGTAAGTAGTAATTTTACCAGTACTAATATTTTCTGTTTTCCTTTTTGACATGTTTCAGTTTTTATAGTTGTTATTGGTCAAACTGCTATTACAGTTTTATGGAGTAAATAGTCTTTTCTTAAGGTTTAAATGTGGCAAAGCAAGAGGGGTCATTATTGAAGACCAACCCAAAATTCAGGTGTGTTGGGGAAGAGTGATTGTGTTAAACTTTATGGCCATTCTAATGCCAGAAACAGAGAAAGCTCTTCCATGGTGGAAAGAGAGAACCTCTAGTAATACGATTGGTGGTGGTGAATAGTTTTGACTTGTTAGTGTTTTTTTGGAAGAAAACAATTAAAATTGCTCTCCCTCTTTTCTTCAGGTTTAAAAAACGGGTCTTAATACAACACTTAGAGAGAATACTAGAGGAACTAGAGTTCAACAGCCCTCCCAACAGAGTTAATCATGTCAACAGTAGATAATAATGTACCAGCCAGACGAATATGGACCAGGAATGAGTTTGCTGTGCTGCAGAAGAGTGGAAGAGGATGTAGCTGTTGCCCTCACCATCTTGGCAGTCAAGTGATTTTACTGTCACAGTCTGAGAAGAAGCAGTGGAGCTTTAACTTTAAGAACCTCTATCGGCAGAAGCTGGGCTATAACCTAAAGGATTTGCTATGAAAGGTGTGGCTTTTTTCCTGTGGAGGGTGCTATTTGCTCAACAGGCTGAAGAAAATAACCATTGCTGCCCCTCCTGCAGGTGATGAGAATTTACTCATTTGAACGCTGTCATTAGACATTTATGTGCTATAGGCAGCAGGTTGCACTAAAGTGGGGCACTGTCAAATGCACACACTGTCTGCATCGTGGAGAGAGCCCGTGTGTTCCCAAAAAAAACCCTCCCAGAAACACCTGCACTGGTAAAATTGCATGTTACCACCACAGAGACAAGGGTCTTGTTCCCAAGAACTGCTAGCCATGCCTTTAAACTTGAGATTCAGTGTAGATTGAGAGTAAAGAAACTGCTATTGTGTTAATGAAAGCTAAAGACAGCCCTGTGACTGTTACCACCTGATGGTCACTAAACAATCTACCTCAGACTCTCTTCTGTTTTGTCTGCAGACATTATGAAAGTGCACCTGAGGCTTCCCAGGTCCCCGACTTCAGTTCTCTTTCATCCTGTGAGGAGGACGGAGATTCTTCAGGTGGCCTTGGCACACGCTGTGCTTTGGAAGCACTAAAAGGAAACGCTTTTAAAAACGTGTATTTTAATGTTCATACAAAAGAGATTATTTTGAACAGTATTGTTACCAGATCACTAATTTGATATTTTAACTGTATAAATTTTTTGGAACATATGTATATATAAAATAAACCATTTTATTAATTTTTAAGAAGTGCTAATCTGAGGAGTCTGTAGCGGGCAGCACTGAGTTCCTTCAATTGTCTGTTACCAACAGACTGCTCCTGTTTTTGTAAAACCAATGAGTAGTGTAGCTGTACTGCAGCTGAACCTGACCTGCACACCCTCAAACACAGCTTGTGGTGATAGCTGCAGGATGTATTTGTACCCTGGAGCACCTGCCCCATCACTCAGCTTAGCCTGTGTGGGGTGCACATTTTTTCCGCAGTGATAAAGGTACTAAGTTGCAGTTCACCAGAGCTTTGCTTCCCTCAGCTGGTTTCCTGTCCTCCGTTCCTCTCACTGTTTTGTCCAAAAGTAATTTTATATACCACAAAACATACAAAGAAGACTGAAGCACCTGCATGGCATTTCTTTCCTTTAAAGCAGTACCAATAATATGTCAGTAGTAAATGGCTCTTCTGATAATTGTGTATTCTCAGTTGTTCACATCCTCTGATCCTCTAACAGCTTTCTTTTCAGGACAGGTTGAAGTTGTGCTCATGGTAACTAGCTCTTTATCTTGGATTGCAAATATCCTAGGCATTCTGGTTGACTAGCCGGTGCATGGTTGGCAGGAAAACAGATTTAGGTGGTGAGCCTGTACTTCTGTGTTTCTACTGGTATTTTTAGTACTAGCCAGCTTGTGAGACATCTTTTCCATCCACTCTGAAGCAGTGGCCTTGCCTTTCTGGAAGATGCCGTTTGACCATTGGAATTACACCCGTGAAATTCAAGGAGGAAATAAAATCCATCAACAGCAAAATCTCTGTCACACTGTTATATGGATGAAGTGACACAGGGAAAGATGTTGCTATAAATGTGTCCTAACTCTTCTCTTAGAAGTAACTTTTACTTGTCTGTACAGTTGAACATTTTTAAAGAACACTGAAATGCCTTGGAATGATGCAAAGGGGAGAATCACTCTTTCAAAATCATTACATTGAAGCTGTGTGTCACCTTAACAGGCTTCCCATGCTTCATGTTGGACTTCTAAAAGGGAATTTATTTACAGAAGGTCAGATATACTGTGCATACCTTGTTTTAAAATGGCCTGGTTGCATGCATCAAGTTGCATATAATACACTTTCTGAAGCAGTCTGTGGTTAAGAGAAGGCAGCTCTCTTCTCTAAATGGTTATTTGATTTTCTTTCCTGGCTCCAGCGACAATCGTAATGTGTCTGAGCAGGAGCTCAGTTTTAAGCTAGAAACCTTGTTAGTATGTAAACCTGCTCTTTTGATGTGATGCAGTTGGCTGCCAATTTAACTGCAGGAAGCTGATGTCTTTTATTCACCTGTTTGGAATCTTGTACCTCAGAAACAACAAAAGAGTCGAACCATTCAAGTTCAAGCAGTGAGAATTTTCTCTTACCTCACCATTGTTTTATCTGAATAAATTGAATTTGGATCAGAATACTAAAAGGGAATAAGTCTTACAGTAGACTGGACAGGAGTCTTCATAAGATGGAACAGAAGATGTACCATCCTTATAGGTTGTGTCAGTGAAGAGATGAAGAAAAAGGAATGACAGTCATCCAACTCAGAGTGCACACAGCTCAGTGTCCCTAAGGGAGCACGAAATTAATGCTTCTTTAGGAAGCAGTAAATGCACCACAACTGTGGAGAATCATAACAGATAATCTCAAATTAAGTCCTTATCTTTCTGCTGTGAGTAAAAGACCTGTGTGGCACCTTAGATTATACCTATAGGTACTCTGCATCTTCCATTTCCTGCCCCTCTCTTAACTATGCATCCTTGTTACTCATAATTTTTTTTTCCCATGTAAACACCAAGGAGTCTTCCTTTTCCTAAAATGAGCCCGTAGCCACGCAGCTTCCAGTCCAGTCACCAATGGCAGACCTCTTGTTAGGTGCTGCTGTTCCCAAATTGTGCACACAGTGCATTTATGATAAGCAAGTGTATAATTACCCAGGTTTAACCAGCATCAGAAAGCAATTGTCATGTTCCAAAATAAAAGCTGCACAGGCTGTTACTGTTAGTACAGTGGCTTCTTGACTTTGCAGCAATCAAGCAATTGAGTATCCATTTTTTACAGGAAACTGTAAAAGCAAAAATAACAATCAAGCCTTCCCTTTCCCCCTCCCCAAAATTTCTTTTCTTCTGATAATTTTCTCCAGGATCTGCCTCTAAACTGGCTGTTTGAAATGGCAGCAATGTAGGTTATTGAGTATTTTGCTTTTGCTCTGTTTTTGAATACCTTTTAAGAAACTTCTGATGGAAAAATATGACTGGATATGCATTGGCTAACAGAAACAAACTTAAACCCTATAAAGCTAAAGTAATGTTTCATACCAGCAACATGGCAACATTACACCAAATGGGCTCTAGAACACGTCTTGAAGAATATGCAACCTAGTTGTGTTGAAAACAAGGCCAAAGACACTTAAGATCTGGCAGAAGCAAGGTTTGGCAGAGGTCTGAAGAAAGGATGTTAGTCACTGGATTTAAAAGGAGCTGCTTCCTTCAGGTCTGCGAAAACAAGCTGAAGTCTGTCTTAAGTGGGAAAGGAAGAAACTGGAGAAGAATAATGCTTTGGGATTTAGCAAAAATCTTGTGGCCTGCAGTTGTTAAGCTGTACTTCTAAATCTGAATCTTGTGATCGTTTCAGGGAGGGAAGCCTAAACCAAAAAGACTGGACTTGCCTGATTTTTTGCATTCCAGTTCATCTGCAACCTGGCATCTTCTTTCATCCTTGAGTGTCGACTTGACTTGGCTTTAGCATTGGTGTTTTCCTTCTCTCGTTCTGTGACGTTGTTTGTGACTGTGTCTTGGTAGTGGTTAAAACAATGTGTCAGTTTTGTGGGAACCCTCTTACTGTCTATTGAGCAGGGAGCATGGGTAGAGGCTGTGGGTAGAGCTGGTAGGAAAACCAGCGGCTGCTTGCGTGCTGTGAAAGCTGTTTTAGCTGTGGCTGTTCCGCTTCAGAGCCTTCATTTTAAAAGTGTATGAGAGATGCTTCTCGGGGCTGGTAGTGCAGATCTGGTGACTTCAGCAGCTGCTGACTCTGAGTTCAGGAGAAGAATGTGCCAAGGAAGGAGTTAAGCTGTTGATACAGCCTTGTGCTAAACTCACCGGAGGGTGTTTTCATACGCAGTGGAGGAACATAGCTGCATATGCCTTCCGTGAGCTGGTAGCTGTGTGGGCTGCCAGGAATGATGATTGCTGGTACCACGTGGGGAAAAAAAAAAAAGAGAATCACCCTTTACCATGAGTTGGGAAGCTATCAAAGAAGCTGCATATTTCTCAAGATTTTAAGCTTGGACTGAAGCTGCTAAACAATTTATGGTGAAGTCCAAAAGAACAGTTTGGCCTGGGAAAGGCAGTGGAATAGAAACCTTCCATCAGATTTTTGCTGGAGGTTTGGGGGTTTTTTTGAGAGCTTGGGGAAGTTTCATTTTCACATCTGCAATGGGAGTTTCACAGCTGTTTTCTAGTCCTGGATCAGCTCCAACAGCAGTGGAAGTAGCCAGATCCTTGGCATTTATATATGCTTGCTGTCATCTCAATCACTGTCACTCCTGTAATGCAAGCAGTCATGCATAATGTCCATTTAAAATACTGGGCACCTCTGGCAATCTGCTGTATGCCAGTGCTCCACTCACCACTGCTGAGCAGGTGGTAGGAGGGACGGAGCTATTTGCCAAGCATCCTCATAATGTGTGCCCATTTATAAAATACTTAGTCTTACAGGATGGTGAAACGGGAGGAGAGGCTTATAAAGCATTTTGGTGGTTACAAGGGCAAAGCTCTATTTCTGTGGTCAGCCTGTTGTCATTTTCTTCAAGGTCTGTGCATATTTTAATGTTACATTTTATTTGTAAATATTGAGCATGTAGAATATATCAAAGAGTTTCAGCCTTTTGTAAAGGATGGAGTTGGAAGACTTCCTCTCTTGCTTCATCTTGCAGCTGTGACCCATGAGCTTGTGCAGAGGTGGCTGTTGCAGAGAGGGATGCTTGGCTGTGCTCAGGTTTTCTGCAGGGAGGGACTCTGCTCTGGAGCCATCCTGGATCTTGGATATGCGAAAATAGGCAACTGCTTCCTGGTAACTGGAGCTCATTTTTTGCTGGGTTTGTGGAAGTGAATATATTGTTTCTTGAGGTAGTTACTGTCTGGGTGCAACTTTTAAAGCTTAGGAACCTGTCAGTATAATTGGAGTTTGATAGTAGACAGTTGAAGGTGTTTTGATCAGTCTACAGTGCTGTAGTAGCTGCCTGATCTCTGGGTAGTGGATGCCTCAAGATTCAAGGGTGCTTTCATGAGTTGAACAGAAATAAAAAATGAGCCCTCTTCCCCAAGACTAAAAAGTGATTTGGAAAAAAAAAAAAGGCCTTTTGCTGATTGCAGTTGATTATAGTGCAGCTGCTTCCCAGTGACATCCCAGCTGTGGAAAAATAACATTGGTTCTTGGAGCTATTTTCCAGTCCATGCAGCGTATTAAAATCCTTCATGCACAGCTGGCACATTTAGCTTTGATTATGTTGTTGAAATGACTGATCTGAGAGCAGCCTGGATCCCAGTTGCTTGCAGAATTGGAAAATAAGGTTGTTCCAATTCATCTGCAGTTGGTTATTTTGGAAAAGAGACAAACTAGCTCAAGTACTTTTCGGGCTGCTAATTAAAGTCTTGCGGCACTCCTGAGAGAGTCTTTCGAGATGGATGGAGGGACTTACCCAAGGTTGTGTAGTGTGTCACTAGGAAATACAATCATAAAATCCATGCCCTAATTTGGTCTTGTACACTGAATTATTTCCCTGGCATTAAAAATCCCACCACAAACCAACATGCTGGGCTCCTGTGCCTGTCAGTGGGCTCCTCCTTGCGCTTTCCAACCTGCCAGCCTGGGTCTGGCATGAGAGGTGTATGGAGTGGGGATGGAACAGGCTGCATGGCCAACTTCCATGCAGAGGTGGCTGAATTTGGTGCCTTTTGCTGAAACTGTGCTTCTAGAACTGGAAAAAAGCAGGAGCTTGCAAAGAGAGAGGAGGGAAGACTGTGGAGAGAAGTCACCAAACCCTGCAGGTGCTGGTAGTGTTACTGCCTCTGACGTTGAATTCTGGCTTCTGATCTGAGCTGCTCTGGTGCCTTTTCTTTCTCAGCTGTGTAAAACTGTATTTTTGAATTCCGTTGGCATCCCTGGATTCAGGGCTCCTCCCTCTGAACACAGGAAGCAGACAGAGCACAGGAGCTGCTATCCAAAATGATCATTAGTGGAAAAGGAGACAGTGGGGGACTGACGAGCTCTGGAAGAGACTGTTTTAAGTGCATCATGTTTAGCAAGTCCTCCTGTGGGAATGTTGTTAGAAAACAGGAATACAGATGTGTGGCACTTACAGCACTGCAGCACCAGCATTTGGCTTGCTCAGAGCTGGATGTGGGTGCGACGTGCTGGGGCTTGGCATGCTGGCAAAAGATGCAGGGAAGGATGCTCACCGAGCTGCTGCTACAGCTATCCCTGCGGCTTCCAGCAGGTGGAATGGGGTGAGGGACTTCTGGGAACTGGTTGTGAATTCCCCTGAGGAAAGGCAGTTGGTGACTCATAGCCTAGGCTGCGATGAGAAACTGTTGCTGGGTAGTAGGTTGAGTGATGGGCTCTTTCCAGAAGTGCACACAACAGGACCCTGAGGAGTCTCTGATCTTAAGGGGCAGCTGAAAGCTGGTTTTTGTCTGGGTTCCAAGCAGCCAAATCCTGTCTTCCTGCAGATGTAAGCAGAGCAGGCTCTCCTTCACAGGGTCTGCCTTGCAACCCTGGATTGTGTATGCTGACTCTGTTGAGGTGAGAAGGAGCTGTGAAAGCAAGGAAGTGAAAGAGACTGCTCTCATCACAACAGGAAACCAGTAAGAAGTTCAAAATCCAGTGTAGGCCTTGCCTTATTCTCAGGCACAGGCATGTAGATGGGGAGCTCCTCAGAAAGGTAGAATCCTGCACCAAGATGGTGTCTGGGGAGGCTGGCCCATGAACTCAGCATGGGGCTGGAGTCAGTGTCTTGCGAGTGGGGTGTTATGGTGCCGTGCTGATGTCTGCTCTGGTCATTCTGGAACTACATCTGACATGACCCATCTCTTTTCTCTCAGTGCCTCTGTCCAAACTTGCACATTATTAGCTGATCTGCTGAGCATCCCATTGCTCTGCTCCCCACAACATGGTGGAGTTGAGCCTTGTTTCTGCCTATTTCAGCCTCTGCAGTTACTGCTTGAGTGTGAGAAGCAAAAGCAGAGAGGAGAGCATCTTGCAAACCTCCCTTGAGGTGCAGGGTTGGGAGGTACCTCAGCGTGTCTGTTTCAGAGATTGTCCTTTCCTGCCAGTCCTGGCCAACCCAAGGCAGCAGCATGGCTATACTTGCAGTAGGTCTGGGTTTATTAACCAGCCCTCTTGCACTCCATAGGATATGTGGACCCCTCCTGCATGAGGTGAACGTGGGTCTCACTCTGCCGTGGTTTTTGCTTTATGATCTGAAGCTGCTGTGTTCAACCAGGTGTTGAAAGAGCAGCTGTTTTCAGCTTCAGTCTGGTGGTGGTAACTTTGACATTGAAATGGTGCTGCTCTCACCAAGGTCCTTGGGCAGAGATCTGCATGTGATGGGAGGCTGAAAACCAGAAGCAGCACGGTGGTCTTGGAGAAGGAGGGAAGATTATTTGGCCTCTTCTATCCCCAGCTTGTGCTTTATGGTGTGCTGGGGCAGGTGGTGCCTTACTGTGGGGTTGCCTTTGCTGGAGGCTGAGCCCAGGCCTGGGAGTGCTTTGGAGGCTCCACTAATGGCCTAGGGAGCAACAGCTTTGTGTAGATTTAAGGAAGCAAGCTGCTTGTTAGAGCACCTGCCAAACTGGCTCCTCCAAAACTGCTTTTTTGATGCAAGTGTCTTGTTTTGTGCACTTCTGTGTCCAGGATGGGGGAGAAAATTGCTGCTTCAGCATTTGCTGTGCACAGCAGGAGCTCTTTCTGCATTGTGTGCTGCAGCAGAGACCTCCCGGGGTCAGGACATGCTAGAGAAGCCTGGGGCTCGGAGGATGTCAGTGCTGGCCTTGCATGGCTGACCCTAAACAGCAGAAATACCTAAATACCTTGGGGGTGGAGGGGAAATGTTATTTATTTATTTATTTATTTTAATCCAAAATGAAGTCCTCCTACAGGAGGGCATGCCTCTGGTGACTCCTAGGGAAACTGGTTCAGCCAGCAGCAGTCTGGGCACAGAGGGCACTGCCAGCACTGGGTGCTCTGCCTGGCAGCAAGGTTTACATCAGGTATATGAACTGCTAGTAAATGGCTGTGTCTGTCTGTGTGGGGGTTGGTGAGTTCCCCAGGACCACTACCATAGAATGAACCATTGATTTGACAATCCAAATATCACCTTTTAATATTTTTTTGTCTCCTTTCCTTTTACAATGTGACACCACACAGCCTGAGCCCCTGCCAAAGAGCCCTGGGGCTTGTGTTCCTGCTCATGCTGGCAGGCTCCTGGCTGCCTCCCTGCTTCGTGAACTCTCATTTGCCTTTCTTGGCTGGAAAAAGGATTAAGTTAGCAGGACAGGAAAATTAATTAGCTGCCATTTTAAGGATGTAGCTTTTGTTGCAGTCCAAAGTGTTTTGAAATGAAATTGTATCACTGAGACCAACTTGGGGCTGATTAAAAGGCTTTTACCTGCTGGAATACCAGATTTATTTCCACCATGGTTCTCCCTCAGGTGATTACGGCTTCAAGGTGAACCTCAAGGCCAAATCAAGGGAGTGTTTTGCCTTTGCTGCTAGTTCCGGCCATGGAATGCTGGTACCAAAGTTTATTCTGCTGCTTTAACATTCAAAATAGCCTTTCTTCGTCCTTCCCCTCTGTGCAGGCAGCCTGCCAGCTCGGCACAGGCACCAGCTGGGACAGCAGGGAACTGCAAAGCAAGCTGCAGCTTCCCTGCCTGCTGAGGCTGGGGGGATGGGATAGGATGGGATGGGGGTGGGGGTTGCCCGTAGGGATGGGGTGGTTTCCCATAGGGAGCCTGGCAGCAGCACCCATAGCCTCAGGTGCTATGGGGTAAGCCTCAGCCTTTCTGAATAACCTAGTGGAAAATTTCTACCTTTTGGTGCAGGTGACCCCAAAAAGGAGCAGAAAAGGTGCAACTCTGCATCCAGCTGAAGCATGTCCCCATAGCTAGATGTCCTCACTTGAAGGTGTTGGAGATAGAGAAGTGTGGCTCTGCTGCAGCACAGTGAATGATGAGGGAACCTGAAGCATGGGAAACAACTGTTAGGGAAGCCAAAAATCATTTTTCGAGTTAGAAAATAATTGCCATTCCCTGCTTTCTCAAGGAATGGGGCTGCATTGGTCCTCCAGAGCACTAGGAAGGTGCTGTCAGCCACCAGCTTTACCGAGAAAGCTTTATTTAACCCAGTGCTCGGCAGCAGTGGGGAGAGGACACAGCAGTGCCTCACCCTTTACGTGCATTGCTAATGGGTCTCACAGCTGCACACTGCTCCCCTGCACAGCAGCCATGGCTTCAGTATGCTCCATCTCTGCTGATGCATGGAGGGGAGGCACAAGGCTTCTCTGCAGATGTGTGATCAGTTATTTTCACCAGTAGTTCTACAGTTCAGCCCTTGCTGAGCTCTCGAGGAAAAAAGATTTCTGCCACCTGCACTTCCATCCCAGCTTCGGGTGTGGAAAGGGCAGTGACAGTTAAATGACTTCTGATACAAAACATGGTCCTCATCTCCTCACTTTTTGAGGGTCTAAATGACTCCTGCCTGCCTCAGCTTTAAACAAACATAAATGTCCCACTGAACTCTGAGGGGCTGTTGAGGAACAGTAGAAGGAACCAGCAAAATTAATGCAGATTAAACCTGCTACTCCAGCAACAAATGCAAATTATCAGGACTTCTTTTTTTTTAGTGTTAAATATAGTAGAAACATCACATCCTGTAGCCAAAGCAAGTCAAGGTGTGAGAGCAGTAAATGGGCACTGGGTGAGGCTGGAAACTATTCCTCTTTGGTCTAATCCAAGAAGCTCTTAGCACAACTTTTGTTTTGCTTTTGAAGAAGGGAAGCTCATCTGTGCAGAACTGCACATTGCAAGGTCAGCACAAGGTAGTTTTGGGAGCTGGTGAAGGTGCCCCTTCCTTAAAACACCAATTATTGGGTTTTATTCCCTCATATTCAGTGCTGGATGCAGCCAGCTGCAGCAGAGCAGTAAGCAGACAAAGGGTGAGTCTGCTGCTCGTTCTGGTGCAATCATGATGGATGCTACGGTTAAGCAAACTCTTCTAGTTGTTTGCTAACTTTTCAACCTCCCCCAACAGAAAAGCAGAACAGGGAGTTAGAAGTGTTCTTGCCCAATTCCAAGATTTTAACTATCTCCAGCCACATGAGTAGGCTGTTTCCCGAGCAACTGTTGCAATACTAGACCTTGCAGGAGCCTGTCCCGTGAGTTGGCTGGGCATTAGCACGTGACAGAAAACTATGGTTCAATGGAAGACAGAAAATATGTCAGCTCTGCCAGATATATGGACTAGGAGTTTCACAGGCAAGGAGATCCTCAGGCTAGTAACATTTCCCTCCAAAATGTTCTGTTCAGCTACTTGTAGAATGTTATTTTGATTCCCCTACTGATTTTCTCTCATTGTAATGAGCACCAGGCCAGGTAAGCACTTCAGCCTAGAACTAAGGCAGTCAATGCTAGGTAGTCACTTTTAAATATTCAGTCGTTGGGGAATTGCTGCAGCAGGCTCCAGGATAGTCAGAAATAAACAAACTCCCAAACATTTTAAGGATATCAATTTTTATTGGACATTGAGAGATCAATAGGAAAAAAATAATTTGCACAGCTTTGTGATCTAACCATTGCTGCTGAAGAGCAAGGCTACTTGCCACGAGAAGAGACTTGATGCAGCCAGCAGGGTGTTCCTAGCAGGACCTGCTGGGAGAAGCAGACTATGTTCTGCCCTCACCCTGTCCCACAGCAGCACCTTCTGCCTCAGACAGAGCCTCGTAAACTTATGGTAGCATAAATGGGGCTTCCTAGACATTAAGGGTGAGCAGTCCTGCTCTAAGAGACCCTCTGCAAAAGGCTCACTGCCAACTACAGTTGCAGTATCAGTCTGGTACAGGGATTTCTGACCTTCTGCCTTGCTTCTCCCTCCTTCTGCTAATTCTCTTTCCTCTTTGCCCTGCAAGGTCACCTGGCTAACGTTCAGCCTTTTCCTTTATGCAGCAGCTGCCGCACAGCAGCGCTCTTCCCCAAGGAAAGACTTCTGTCTGCAACACAGAGCTGACCTGATACTTATTATTTTTGAGGCCTTTGGTGACAGCAGCTGACAGGAGCTGATTTGTGCCACCAGCTAGGGGGGAACCAGGACACTTTAGGAAGTAATCCAGCAGCTGGCAGAGCAACCCTTTCTAACCAAACCCAGATGCTATAAAGTGATTGTAGAGCAGCAGCTATGGTTATTGCTCTAGCACTGGGGCACCCACTCCATAGGATGGGCAGAGCTAGAAAAAGAGGCTTCAGTTTACACAGTATTTTTGCTAAGCTTTTTGTTTGTGACAGTTCTTAATAGTTTGAAAAACAAAACCAAACCAAAAAAACCCAGGTGCTAGGACAAAAGGCTGAGTTCCCACAATGGCAGCGAGACATCCTCAGACCAGGCAAGTTTCTAGTTGGCTCCATCAGAATCTCAAACTACCACCCCTTTTCTATGTCAGGTAGGTGAAATGCCAGACCAACAGCATTGATTCAGCCCCGAAGGGGAGATATGAATTTAGACATCAGCAAGAATTAAGGACTGTATTACCTGTCCTAATACATGAAATCAAGAGAGTAATCTTAAATCAAGGAAGGGCTCAGCTGCAAAAAAGAAATCAAACTGAAAGGCTCTTTTTGGCAGAAAAGGGGGTGGTTGTACCATGACCAGTGGATTACCTGTCCTGTACTGGTGCCAGCAAACAGACCTAGCTGCTGGACCACTGACAGAACAGGTATTTCTTCTTGATACTTAAATGGAAGATGACTCAGGAACTTGTATCTGGTGCCAACACAGCATTCAGCCATCTGATGAGCACTGCCATATTCACAACCAAAGATAACATAAATACAGTGGGTAGACAAGCTGAGCATGGTGGATTATCTATGTGACCAGACGTGAGGTGTCTTCCCTCCCCCCTCAGGCACCAAATGTACAGCCACATCCCGGGTAACTTGGGGCAACATAGGACCGTTCACATTGAAACGCAGGAGGGCAACAAGGAAGTAACGTGATAAGGAAAGACTAGGGAAAAAAAAAACCCCAAACCTTCACACAATTGTTTTTTCAGCATTGTAAAAAAATAAAAATGGAAAGCAATCTTTCTGACTTCCTGTGCCTACATCATGCAGGTCTCCTAGGCATTCTAGGAACAGGAGACGCTGCCCCTTCTGCTGCTGTTAAGTGATGCAGTGCACACAGTATTTCTGAAGGAGCTCCATAAACTGTAGTGCAAGCAAACTGAGAAAATAAATAGCACTCAAACATTCCCTCTTGTCAAAGGACATGAATTGCAGTAAAAACTAGCTTGCTTTTTAACTGGTTAAGTCAGCTGCAACTTGTTATAATCTCTGCAAATTTGAAGATGTGTTTCACAGCATAACTGCAGAATAATTTACACTGCCTTGCCAATTCACAATTCAGTCATTTTCATTAACAGTGTACAAAGAAGGTCCTTAGTTTATATATATATATACTTTATAAAGTCTGGAAGATCAATATAAATACTGCTCCAGAAATTAAAAAAAGTGTTTACATCCCCGACTTGAATATTACATCTCAGTGTCCTGGGTCATTATCATCCTCTCTGAAAGTCTTAGCGGCGCAGAGCTTCAAGTTTTCGAAACTTCAGTGATGAGCTGGATGACAAAGCATCTTGATTTGAAGAAGAATTCACTGTGTCTGGGGACTGGAACAATACTCTACCACGATGATTAAATACATAAAAAGATGGATGGTTCCTTAATGTGTCAAAAGTCCTTCAAAATAAACATAAAAAGTCAGTGTTAATGTTCTTTTAGAAGAGTCAGTCTAGGGTATACCAACTTTTACAGACCTGGAAATACAAGTTTGAGTCCCAAATTCTTATTTGCCTTATAGGTTTCCTAAACCAAAACACAGAGAAAATACAAAGCCCAGTGTGACAAACACCAACTGCTCAATACACAGAGGTTGTCTACCCCACAGATGTTTGTCACCTTCCTTCCTAAGCTTAGGGGCAAGCCTGTGGATTGCTGCACGCACACGTACCAAATATGCCAGCCTTAGTTCAGTTGTCACTTGTGTTAATACCGTGATGCTGTTTGCTGACAGCTTTCCATCCCTTTCTGTGCCTGAAGCCAATAGTTTTAGGTAAATGCTATGAAATACAACAAGGTCAACTTGTTTACCTTCCATGCTCCCCTGTGGTTTGGGAAATAGCCAGAAAGCCCCTGTCTACCCATACAACTTCACATCATTTTAAAAATCTTGATTTAAAATGCCTGTTTTTCTTAAAGTCTTTCAGGTATTCTGCCTTGAATATTCAGATATTCAGTGTCAGATTCAAATAATTCAGACTCTCGTAAAGAGGAAAAGACAAACAGAGGGTGAGCCAGGCATACTGCTCTGTAGTCTACAAGACCATCTCATGACAGCAGTTTGTGACTGCTGAGCTCTTACTTTCCACATAGACATTTCATTCTTCTACCAAAAGGGCAGAGCAGAATTTTGGATGATGAAAAGCAAGAATTTATCTAACTCTGGAATTCAAGGCATTGTTGGCTTTCCCAGATGTGACTGTTCCCCTCCCAGTGTTGACGTCTACAACGTGCATTTAAGAAGAACGTAAGGAGCGAGCTATTTCAGTGTTCAGTTTGTACAGAGAGTAGCAGATACACACATGTTTATGAAAAGAATAAAGAAAACATACTTATTTTTTAGTTCTGAAGTGGCATCCATGTCTTTAAATTCTCCTGCGATATGTACTATCCCATAGCAGGTAACTGCAAAGGCTAACAGAGTCTGAAGAACTATCTGTAACAGAGGGAAGAACAACACAACAGATGCATTACCTAACATTTACCAAAAAGTCAGCTTTCAAATTTCATCCAGTGACAGTAAGTGCTTTACAGAGGTGGGCAATTCAACACTAGAGAAACTGAGGCACAGGAATATTAAATACTCTGCCTATTTAGCATGGCAAAATGGTGGCCGAGCTGGGAAGAGCTTCAGCTGACACCTAGTCTGTGCTGCAAGAACTGAATTGATTCATGCGGCTCCTCAGCAAGATCCTTAGAACAAAACACCATGTTCTTGTGCACGTAAAGATCTAATACTCTCTCTGAGAAACAAGTTGGCTGCCAAGACATGCTGTGCAGAGGTGGCAGCTGCTGCTTGGTCCAAATGCCAGGCCTGGTTCTCCTGGGTATTTGATCTCCTTACCTTACTGATTAAAAATGGAACAGAAGTGGAATTTAAAAAAAACAAACAAGCAAATAATTTTAAAAACCCCTATTCCTGAAGTAGGGTGTGCTGGGATCAAATGGGCACACAGCCACATTGGATAAACAAATGTCAGCCAACAAAAGCCAGAGGGAGGAGGATGTTTATGCTGCAAAGAAAGAGATGAATGCAAAAATTCTCTGAGCTATGTTCAGGGAATTCCTGGCCAAAACGCTTCAGGGTAGTTCTACAGAAGGAGAGGGAGGTCTGGACCTGGGGTTTGTTGTCTCTGACAGATATAACACAGTGTAGGAAGTTGGAATAGAAAACACGGTTCTTTTTGACAGAAGGAGCTCAAATTAAAGTGCAATTTACAAACTACTTTACCCTTTACTTCCCTATGACATTACAACAAAAAACAAACCACAAACAAAACCCCTCAAAAGAATGGAGAGAGACTGAACTAGGCACACAACATTACACCTTTCAAACAATGTAAAAACTAAACTTACATCTATAGGCAATGTTTCATCTTCCTTTTCTGTTAATCTCATATACGAACGATCTACAAAACAGAAACACACATATGCATCAAACACTCTGTATAAGCAAATAAACAGAACAGCAACACTAACACCCCATAAGAATTCGCCGTAGGTCTCAGACATGTGCCAGTCCCGACCATCCCCAGGCAGCTGCTCTTGCTTTGAGACTCTGCTCCCCCAGATCCCGGTTGATCCCGAATCAAGAGCACTCCTCTCCACCACCTCCTCTCCCTGGTGCCAGGACGATGGCTGATGCAAGGAATGAAACCGCGATCCGGCAGCCCTCCCTCCCCTCCCTGGCTGCCGCGGCGCCTGCACGGGGCGAGCCCCGCGCTCCTCTCGGTGAGTTCTCGGCGAGCGCCGGCTCCGGTGTCTTCGCAGCCCGGCCCACAAGGGCAACGCCACCCCAGCCGGCGAGATGGACGGTGGCGATGCCTCCGCGGGCCGGCCCCCGCCCCGAAGCTCCCCCGGCGGCCGGGCGGCTGTGATAGGACCTCGCGGGCCTCCCCGCGCCGCAGCTCCCCCCCCGAGGAGGTGCCGCCGGTCCGACACCCCACACACACACACTCTGCCGCAGGCTCACTCACGCTGCGCCGCCGAGAAGGCCGCATGGGCTAGGGCGAAGAGGCCGAGCCCCACCAACCCCTTCCACACCGAGGCGGCCGCCATCGTCGTCACCGCCACACGACCCCCACCGCCGCCGCCAGGGGCGCCCGGGGCCCCGCGGCGCCTGCTGATGGCGTCACGGGGGGGCGGTGCCAGGCCGCGCCCGGGTGGGCTCTGGCTTGCGCGATGGGGGCGTGGTTGAGCTGCAGTTTTCCTGCGCAGCTCCCAGGCTTTCGAGGGTTTTTAGGGGGGCCGGGTGGGCCCCAGGGCACAGCAGAGGGAGAAGTGAGTGGGCAGCGTTTACTTTCCACGTGTTTAACCTCGAAGCTCAAGGAACCGGTGCAGAAAAATATGGTGTCAAGGGACGTACAGTGTGTGCAGGACTAGACGCCCAAGCCCCGGCCGAACACGGTCCTGGGGCAAAGCAGGGAGACTCGACTGTTCCACAGGGTCCTGGGTTTTACGTGCTCCCAAAGGACAAAGATAAGGGAATACGAATGCAGTTATTTAGGATGTTTTCTATAAATCACCTTTTAAGCTATACACTGGGGCACTGACTGCAGCCCTTATTTCTTGGTAAACGGTGGGAAGTTTACCCTCATCCCTCTCCGGGAGTGACCATGGCTCTAGCCATCATCCGAACGGTATGAACACACCACCGTCTTCCAGGATCCCGCTCAGCCCCGGCTCTGCGGAGCNCCCCCCGGGGCTTGCAGCACACCTCTCCAGAGCACACCATCCTCACCGGCCCCAACCACTCCTTGTGCGCGGCTGTGCAAAACTTCTTCCTTGCAGCAAGTCTGCCTTTGGCCACCTTTCCCCTTGCAAACTCTTTTTTGCACCCTTGCGGCCTGCTTCTTCCCCTGCATCCCCTTTCCCAGTGCCGCTGCAAGCCTTCCCTTGCAGCCCTCTGGGCTGATGCCCTCTCCACCCCATGCAAGCTTGCAACCTCCTTCACAACCAGGCAACCTTTTCTCTTGCAAACCGTTCCCTGCTCGCTGGCAGCCCGCTTTTCCCTTCCCAGCTTCCAGGCACCGCCTTCGCGTCCCGCCCGCTCGTCTCCTTTGCTGGATTAAAAAAAAAAAACCCAACCCCTCCCTTTTCTCCACCGCAAACGTTTCCCTGAGCCCGGCGGCACTACTCTCCCGCCCCATCCCCGTCCCTATCCGGGCTCCCGGCAGCGCTGTCCCCGCCCCGCAGCGCCTGCGCCCAGCGCCGCTTCCTGGTGGCGGCGCGGCCGGGCCGGTACCGGGGCGATGGCGGGGCCGGGGCCGGTGCTGGCGGTGGCGGCGGGGTTGTGGGCGCGGGGGGCGGCGGGCGGGGAGGTGGTGGCGGCGCATCCCGGGGCGCTGGAGGAGGAGATCGTGTCGGAAAAGGCGGCGGAGGAGAGTCACCGGCAGGACAGCGCTAACCTGCTCGTCTTCATCCTGCTGCTCACCCTCACCATCCTCACCATCTGGCTCTTCAAGCACCGCCGCGCCCGCTTTCTCCACGAGACAGGGCTCGCCATGATCTACGGTGAGGGGCGCCGGCACCCTCGCGCACGACCCCTACGTCCCCTCCCACCCCACGTACCCCCTCCGTGAGACGTGCCGCCTGCCCTGCCCTGAGCACCGGGAGCCCTATCCAAACTAGTCCCGACTCAGCTCTGTGCTAACTGGAGCGCCTGGGTTGTCAGCAGCAACGGGGACCAGCAGCCCACCGTTCCCTGGCGGCCCCTTGCCGAGGGGCTTCGATATGGCTCGTTCTGTGTACATACGCGTGGGTGAAGGAGTGCAGGGATTTGGGGACACACACCACATCCCCTCCCTCCCAGTCTCGCTGGGACAGCTAGGCTGCACGCCTTGTCCCAGCTCATCCACTGCTGAGCGATACCTGGCTGTTGCTGGAGGGAGGGCTGGTTGCTTTCTAGACCCTAGGTATGGAGGGTTCTCGAGTTCGGTTACTCTGACCTCTTTACAGTGAGGAACAGTTAGGTTTTTTGGGTGACCTCATCAGGCGGCTGCAGCATGGGTGAAGGTCGGGGTCTACCGCATGCCAAATGACCTCCAAAGCGTGTCTTTTTGCTCCAGCAAGTACCCCTTCCATGCCTTGGGACTAAGAGTGGGGACTTGGGGCAGCATAGACCAGGCTTTGCACTGGTCAGGAGCCTTGCGTCCCATGCACTGGGGCCAGAGGTTGTGTTTCCACCCTATATTTAGAGTGTCTGAATTTCCAGAAACTATCCAAGAGGAGTGCAGAGACAGTTTGAGGAGCTCCCGCCTTTTGCCATGCTCAGGGACCCCCCCAGGGCCAGCGGCCTTCCATCTTGTGGTTGGTGGCCTGTGCACACAAGCTCCTACTTTTGATATTCTTCCTGCCACTGTGACAGGACCTCTTGGTAAGCTGCTCCAGTTGTGTTCCCACAAGAAGTGGAGCAAGGCCATGGGTTGGGCGAGTAGGTCCTTAGCTTGTTGGATTTGAATAGCGTGCTGTGATTTACTGAGGTGATATGACCTCTGAAGTGGACTGAACCATTGTGTGAAGATACCATATGTGACTTTGCCCAGGTTATCTAGCATGACTTAGGAGTTCAGCCAGAGTAGGACTGTGAGTTGTGCTGGACGAGTGATTAATGTGGCCACAGTTCATTATCTAGACAATAGTTACTGAGTTTAGGATGGAAGAGGCGTCTTCTGCTGAGAGCTGTGGTTTAGTGTCTCTTCTCTGTGCTGTCCTTGCATCTTGCTGGTTGTGGGTGCTGTGCAGCCAGGCTTGGTCAGAGCAGCACTGTGGTCGAGTCCCCCATCCAGCAGAAAGCTTTGCTCTGAAGGCTGTGACTTGACCCGTTTGGGCTGCTGGCTTTAGTGATGCTAAGTGCCAGCTCCTTGGAAGTGTTTTCCAAACTAAAGGGTGGAGATACTTTTGTCAGCCAAGAGGCATAAAATACTGGTCTACCGTCTCTGATTCCTGCAAGCCACTGCTGAAGAGGGTGCAGGCTGGCCCCCTTTCTGGGGCAAGGGTGGTCACCTCCACAGGATAGGAGCTGTGCTATAGGAATGTGTGCTCCAGCATGGAAGTTTTTCCTTCTGCTACCCCAGAGCTCACCAACACATGAACTTTTTTGTTCCTTTCATGCTTTTAAACTTGCCCTTAACCTTGTTCTTCTCATCCTGGAGTTTTCTTCCTCTTGGTCCTCTGTTCTCCCTGACCCACCTGTGTGCTCCCCTTGTTCTCAGAGGACAACCTGGGTCATTCTGGTCTTCTGCCAATTCACAAAACACATCTTTTCTGTCTGCTCATCTGCAGACTGTGGTAGAGAATTGTTGGCAAAATCAGTAATGTCACCCATCAGGTCATGCAGAAAATCCCAAGCTTTTCCCTGCTATCAAGGCTTTTGGCATTTGCTTCTCAGGTTGTTACAGCTGCCATAGGAAAAGAAATGTGTAATTTCCCAAGAAGTTCTGAGATGCTATTGTTTTAGTGTGACAACTTAAAAGCTACAGGGAGCCAAGCAGGTACTACTTCTGCTTTGCTGTCCCTGGCCCCCTGTGACATTTTGAGTCCCTGCACTGCTATCAGCCCTGGGGAAGTCCACTGAAAATGTGGAAGTGCTGCAGCAGGAAGGCTGCAAAACAGACCCTGAAATCTGGGCAAGAGAAGCGATTTGTAAAAACTTTTCTAATTAAAAGAACCCACAGCAACTAAGTCAAATAAAACTTGTCATACATCTCTTAAAAGCACACTGCCAGCTCAGAGTTCAAGAGCTGGACACAGGCTGGAATCATTTCACTGTTATGAAAAATAGCTGCTTAGTAGCCTCTAAGCTTCATTTCAGTGTTTAAAATAAGGTTCCCATATCCAAGGTACTCAACATTTATGATGATTGTTTCAGTTCTTCTTGGTGTCTGATGGCAGATGTGGCAGGAGCTTCTCTAGAGGTTTAATTTCCTTGTACATATTCCCACTTGGCCCCTGGATTGTATATGTCTAAATTACCTGTTTTCAGGATGTTGCTCGCTACATTTTTCTTTCCTTTTGGTGTCGAGATTAATGCTTGCCTGGGGATCCTCTGTGCTTCCATTGTAGTTAAGTGCCTGGATGGTAATATATTAGCCTTCATTTAAAACCTTACCTCAGAAATGTTCAGCAACACCTCAAAAAAAACCCAAAAGCCCATGGGCTTCTGTTCTTTTTAATGAAGTTGGGAGAAATGCAATGAAAATCTCTTGCACTTTCCATGAAAGAACTCAATTAATTTGCCACCTTTGCCTTTAGCTTCTCTACTCCTTGCAGCTTTCTGCTGGCAGCTTCCTCGGTGTCGGGTTCCTTCTGCTCTGCTCCCTCCCAGGGCTCAGTTTTGTAAAACTTCTGGCTGCAAAAGCATGTCGATACTGGCAGCGCCGCTCACGAGTTACTGCTACAATGGCCCTTCAAGTGCCAAGAGAGTTTGAAACATTTCCTAAGAGAGCGTCAGAAACTGGAGGACCTGTTTGGTCCAGGTAGACTGAGCCTAGAGCAGGGTTCTGAAAAACCTTGGCATCCGAGTCAGGTTTGTCCCAGGTGCCGCCAGTGAGCACCATTAGGTGGGAAGGGTCGATTAGAGAACCACCTTGGGCAGGAGGGGTGAGGTCACCTTAATGTTAACAGAATAAATGGTTTTAGGCAGAACAGCAGCATGTGTTTCCTTTAAGTAACTCTGGCTGGGTAAGCGAGACAGCGAGGAGGAGCAGGGTGTTATCAGGTGTAGTGCTGCTTTGGGACGAGGATTAAGAGTGAAGAGGTGGGTGAGTCAGGATTCCTTTTGAATTCCCAGCAGCAGCATCGTCTGTCTGTCCCTCCCTCCCACCTCCTGCAGGGCCTCTCATCACAAAGTGCTGAGCTTGGGCATTAAAGGGGCTGCTGAAATGGGTTTTCATCTGAGAAAAGGCAGGAAGCTGCTGCTGAAGGTTTGAGGCTCCTGCGTGAAACTCTAAAAGCAACTTTAGTTTAAAACTTTTAAAATCCACCCCAGGTAGCTCTGTAGGGCTGCAGAGCATGGTGTCCTGGTGCTGCCTGCTGCAAGAGAGTGAAGGAGCAGTTGTAAAGGTAGAGGGAAAATTAGTCCGGTCTGGCTTTCCTCTCTTTCATTTGAAGTCTCACTGTAACTGTTTCAAGCTGCTTAATAGTCAGAAGCAGATGTAAAGAACCGTTTGAAGCTCAGGGGTCATCTTCCGGGTGAAAGGAAAGCTTAGTGCTTGTCCCAGTGATGTGGTGCCATGCATGCTGTCTTCCCCCCACCATGTGCTTGTGTAAATACATGCTGTGGCACGTCAGCGTTCTTGCCATCCTTGCTTTCTTTTCCATACTTTTTTTCTGGGGCATTGGAAGATCACAGAAACAAAGAGGCTAGCAGAAAAGTAAGCAGAAGGATTCTTCTTTGGTATTCCCTGCTAATGGTGGTGTAAAAGCAGCTCTGGGATGCTCTGCACAGTGTGTCGTTCCCTGAAGCAAGACTCCTTGCTGGAGGTGACCATGTCTGGTTGCGCTGAGAGGGCCGATTCTGTGTCAGTGGTGCAGTGCAGGATAAAACCCAAAACATGTCATGTGGTGAGCACATAGTAAACTCTGCATGGCTTAAAAGCATTGAGACCTTTTTGAGAGCAGTTCAGCTGTGCTGCAGAAGTACCATGTCAGACTAGGGACTGGGTTTGGAGTGCAGCTCCTGGATCTGTCAGCCTGGTCCCTGAGATGAGCCATCTGTGTCACCATTGTGATGGGTTAGTAGTGGTGAGTCTGCATCTGCAGCCGATTCTTCTGCCTCCACCTATGGCCTGGATGTGTACTTGAATGGCCCCTGCTGCACATGACATCGCCTGGGATGGGAGGTGGGAGCTTTAATTCTGGCAATTGGCAAAATGAGCAAATCTCATACTGGAAGGCCTGTCAAGGGAAGAGAAGGCAAAAAGTGGGCAGTAGATTTGGAACTGGCTGCAGAAGATGCTGAATGCACCAGGACCCCATGGTCTCCTGCCCAGCCATGGCAGAGCTTGTGCTCGGGCTCCGCTCCTGTTGGATTGTGGTGGAGGAAGAGTTTGTTGTTCCCTTTGGTTGGGGTTGTGCCCTGCCTGTAGGAAAGCACAAAGTAAGGTCCTAATTAAGGCAACAGTAAAGAAGCAGGAGCATCCTGGGAGGCAAATGGAGAAACCTTCCAAGTTTTGCGGTCTCCATTTAGTTTCTACGTGTCTGAAAGCTTTTCATAAGTGTGTGGTTCAGAGATGGGGTTAGGATCCAGGATTTCTGTGGCGGCTTAGTGCTGCCTTGATCAAGGAGTTTCCAAACCCTTTTGTGCTGAAGGCTACATGGAAAGGTGTCTTGTGGAACATCCCTCCTCCCCAGCCTCCAGATGTCAAAAAGCTGTGCCAGGAGAGCACTCGGCACACTGCAGGTCAGAGAAGCCAGAGGAGCCTGCTCTGTGCGAATGCCATTAATCTGGATGCAGGCCTCAGAATGCAGCTCATCAGCTGTGCTGCAAATGACAAGTGCCTTGTAGATTGCTGACTTGCAAGTTAACCCTATGATACTTCTGCGCAGCAACTGAGCCAGTGGCAGCACGGGCTTGCAGGGCTGCCTTGGGGCTACTGCGCTGAAGCTGGCAGAGGTCAAGGAGCAGACGGTTGGCCTGGAAGGCAAAATTTGAGCGTTTTCTGTAAAATGGGGATTGCTGCGAAAATTTCCTGGTGCAGGAACAGGCTGTAGGGTTCTGCAGCATCTTGTGAGGACTTAGTGTCCTCAAAGTCTTTGTGGTAGTTGCTTTGTACCTTTTTAATCCCCTACAAAAATAATGTATTTCTGTAATAGCAAATCGTGATGTCATCAGGTTTGCAGGTGCAAGCTGCATACCTTGGGCAGATAGCAGCAGTGCTCTGTCCTGCCCAGCTCTCCACCTGTGTGTCAGCAATGCTAGGGTGCTCCACCTAATAAAATCAGTGTGCTTTCGATGTCACCTGTCCGCTGCACTCAAGTGAGGGTCTGAGTGATTGCTGGGTAATTAGAAGCCTTCAGGACCAGTACTTGACTGGTGTTAGAAGGTCCACATGAGCATGTAGTGTTTGCATGGCTCATGGGAGGATGTGGATGGTTTAATATTGCGCAGGCAATTATTTGGATGATGATTGTGCTCAGCAGCTGAGCAGAAGGTCAGGATCCTGGCATGCCTGATGCTGCATCCATGCTCAAAGAGATCATCTGGGTGGTTTGCCATGGCTCATCTCACCGACATGTGTACCTCTCCAGGAGTCCTGGTTGGCGTGGTCCTGCGCTACGGCATCCACGTCCCCAGCGATGTCAACAACGTGACGCTGAGCTGCCAAGTGCAGACCAGTCCTGCCACACTGCTGGTGAATGTCAGTGGAAAGTACTATGAGTACACTCTGAAAGGGGAAATCAGTGCTCAGGAGCTCAATAATGTCCAGGATAACGAGATGCTGAGAAAGGTAAGAGAGTTGGTGATTGTAGAAGTGAGCAATGCCCCCCACTCTCTCCATGGCGATGGGTCCTGTATCTGCTGCATTAAATGTGGGTTGTTTTGTTTTGGGTTTTTTTAACTTTGGTCAGATTGTAATCAACTATAGATTATAAGTTGAACACAATGTAATGAAACTCTAGTTTCAGCTGATCTTAAGCTGTTTAAACCTTGGACTGTGTCTCCAGAAGATCACAGACACATCCTCAGTGTTGACCCAACACCATTTCATCCAGCAGGGTTATGGGGTTTCCTTCATGTGTTTTATATGACTTTCTTATTCATGTTTTGTCTTGCAAAGTCTTAACAAACCATTTCACTGATATTCTAATTTTTTTGTTTGTTTGTTTCTTAACAGGTGACTTTTGATCCTGAAGTATTTTTCAACATTTTGCTTCCTCCAATTATATTCTATGCAGGCTACAGCTTGAAGAGGGTAGGTGCCTTTACAGCACCTATGGTTTTAGTTCCTCTGCCTCCAGAGCGTTTTTAATACTTGAGAGTGGTTTAGTGCTTGCTCAGTAAGCCAAGGCTGCAGAGCTGGGTACAGTTTTTCCCAGTACATGTGGGATTGTAGGAAGCAGGGCTAGGAGTGCCCCTGCCAGTCTTGTCCATTCCTCTGCCTTGGGAGTGTCAGTGGCTTCAACCATTTCCAGCGTGGGTTTGCAAAGGGGGTTTGGAGGTCAGCTGGGCCATTTCTGACATCCTTGCTTTTGAAACATGTAGGAGAGTGGGAAGGTTTTAGAAAGCAGCAGCTCTCTGAAATGCTGATTTGAAGGGAGAGGAAAGTGATCCTGTTTAGCTTGTGAGAGAAGGAAGGAGGAATGCTGCTGGGTGAGGAAATCAGTTCCCAGGACTTGGAACAACACCTTATTAAATACATGGATACAAGCTGCATCAACATCTGCTGGTCTGGCAGCGTACACTGTTGTGTGCACTGTTCAGCTGTGCTTGTCCAGCTCATGGTCTCTGAGCTAGGTCCAAGTTGCTGTGGACTCTCTGTGGGTGCTTGTGCAGGCTCGAAATAAATTATTAACAAAATGTAATTCAGGGGGTTTTTTTACCTCCTCTTTCTAGAGGCACTTCTTCAGAAACTTGGGATCCATCCTAGCATACGCTTTTCTCGGCACGGCAATTTCCTGCCTGGTGATCGGGTGAGTAGCTGGAGCAAGTCTGGTTCTCCTGCACAGGTTTGGGTCCAGCTTGGAGGCAGTGCTGTGAGTCTGGAGCTGTGTGGGTCTGAAAGATCACACAGTCTCTCTGCTACCACTGCTTGGCAGCGGCAAATAATGCTATTTACTGTCCAAAATTCTGCAATGTGGACAGGGTGAGTGCTGTCTAATTGCACAGTGCTTTCTCAGCATCCCATACAAGTTATACACATGGAAAGTTGAACATTTCTCTGAGTTTTGTCTTGAGAAAACAGTAATTTTGAAAGCACAGCCCTAACAAATGTGAGACACAAGAGCAGAGGGCAGGACTGTAAACACATGTCCTGTCCTTACTTGCTGGAAACAGGTGCCTAGTGAGCACAGATTGTGTTTCACATTATTTATCCCTCTGCGCAGAGGGAGCTAGATGATTCCCACTCTGAATAGCAGAACACAGGCTGGCATAGGGTGTTTTCCACTGGAGAGTCCAGTGGATTCAAGCAAACTCAGCATCCACATTATCTGTTCCTCACTGAAAGTTTCAATCATTTCAAAGTCAGGCCAAGGTCATCCCACTGAAATGTGTTAATGTAAATACTGCAAAGCGGTTGCCAGGCTCCATGAGCCTGGCTGCTGCTTTTCTTCAGGCATGGAGGAGTTTCAGTCCCAGTCCCTCACTGGCACTGTGTTTGTAGTCTGGTGTGGTGGGTGCTTTGGTGTGCATGGTCTGGCACATGCCACCGAGACCATGGTACTGAGGTTTCACGAGGCTTAGCTCACACAGCACAGTTCTTTGGTATTCCAGCATTTGGATAAAGTTAGGGGTTAATCTGGCCAATTCAGGGGATTTGAGCCCATTTGAATGTCATTTTAATGTACTGCAGAGATAAGTAATTGCCACTTGTAATCACCAGCTCTGTTGTGTATGGCTGCGTGGCACTGATGAAAGTCACTGGGCAGCTTGGGGGAGACTTCTACTTCACTGACTGCCTCCTGTTTGGTGCCATCGTCTCAGCTACTGACCCAGGTATGTTGACAGTTATTTTTTCTGTCATTTTACAAATGTTTTGATCTGTTTTAAAGTTGTAAAGAGGGGAAGAAAATCTGAAACCCCTTTCAAGTCCTCTCCTTTTGAATTTTGGAGTTTAATTTATTTGTGACATTCTTTCAGATGGTCAAAATGGTCAAATTTGTCTCTATGCCTTTTTATTTCCTTCCAGTTAAGTGTAATATGTCTTCCAAACCTTTGCTTTCCTGACTCATTGTTTGCAGTGAAGTCCTAGCAACCTCTGTCTTGACTTCACTGGGTTTTGGGACAGGTCCACGGTGTCTCTGCCATCTTGCGCTGATGCAGAACAAGATGTGTGATATGGGGAGGATTCAGTTGATGGTTTTTGTTAGTATAGTGATTTTCTTCCACTTCCATTTGGGTGGGGTTTTGGAAGGTGCTAGTCTAATTGAAAACTGATCTTAATGAGTGATACTGAGAACAGTAGTGACATCTTGGTTTACTGATGCACTTTAAAAACGAAAACTGAAAAATGTGCCTTATCCAGTTGAATTTTACTTAGTTCACAGTTGCTTTTATGCAGTAGCTGTTTATTTGCATATTCCAACTTCATCTGAAAACACAGGACCACCAAAAGGCCTCTCTTTTTTTTCCTCCTGCCCTTTGCTGAACAGCACTTGAATTTCTTCCTTTGCAGCCTGGCTACTACATTTGAGACCAGCACAGTGGGGCTTGGGGGTGTCAGCATCACTCTCCTCACAATGCTATAGTAGTGTTGGGGGATCTTTTTAAGTGCAGATACTGGTCAATTTTGGTTGGGAGACACTGCATGCCTGGATAAGCAAAGTGTTCTGCCTTTTTGAAACAGGTGCCAGTGGCTGTCATTTCCAGATGAATTGGGACTTTTACCTGCTCACCTTAACAATGAGTTATTTCAATTTTAACAGGCAAAAAGAGGAGCATAACCTGCAGCTCAATGTGGCAGTAGCAAGATGTACATCCCCATGAGATTTTAATAATTTGTGTTTTCTATTTCCCTAAGATTTGCCAAGTACTACTGTGGTTATTATTGCTAATATTTCTATTTTTAAAAAACTAATGAAAAAATAAGGCAAAATGATGTCCCAGCCTCTCCAAATGTGTCTTGGTTGGGCATATGTTCAGGCCACTGGTTCCTTTAGTGGGGAGCTGTTCCTTTGTAGCTGCAGAGGAGAAGGCTCCAAGGGGACCTTATTGTAGCCTTCCAGTACCTGAAGGTGGCCTACAAGAAAGCTGGCAAGGGACTTTTTAGGAGATCAGACAGTGATAGAACCAGAGGAAATGGGTGTAAGCTAGAGGAGGGTAGATTTAGGCTGGATATTAGGAAGAAGTTCTTCACTGTGAGGGTGGTTAGGCAGTGGAACAGGTTTCCCAGAGAGGTTGTGGAAGCCTCATCCCTGGAAGCTTTTAAGACAAGGCTTGATGGGGTCCTGGGCAACCTGATCTAGTGGATGGTGTCCCTGCCAGGTGGGGGATTGGAACTGGATGATCTTTGAGGTCCCTTCCAACTCTGACAATCCTATGATCCTATAATCTTCCCTGTAACTTAGCCAGGATGTCAATGTCAAGAGAGGGGAAAGGCATGTTTGCAAAGCAGGGAGCATCTCACAGACATTAATGATGGTGTGGAAGATCTGACAGAGGCCAGGCAAGGGCTGTAATTATAAGTAATGCTTAGATGAACTGTTGGCATCACATCCTTTCTTCAGGCTTTGAAATAGGAACAAGATAGCACAGGTAAACATGCAGTGTTTCCCTGTGCATAACTGGTATTAAAGGACTTTTGGAGAAGTTGATTTGAATTAGCTTAGCCCTCTGCAGCAACCTGAGCTGTGCATGATGTACATGTGTTATATCTTGCTTGCTTTAGATATTGTAGTTTTTTTGCAAGGCTGATATGCTGAACCTGCTGTGTTTTCATTATCTTCTTGGAGTTGCTGGATTGTGGAAGAGCTTGAGGGTACACTGACCTCTGCCATATGGCTGTAAATCACAACAAATCCCACTTTGGGATTTGAGCTGATGCCTGTCTTTTTCCTCGAATCCAAGGGTTTCTCTTGAAGTATCAGAGATGGAAAGGAAAGACAAACATAGCCCTAGGCAAGCCTCCATCCTCCTGGTTTTCTGCAGGTGGAGGAAGGCTCTGTCTGTTGCTTTGAGATAGCAGCAGCTAAAAAGCTGGGTGGTTTGTGTCACTATGGTACTGCAGTCCAGCTCATGAGCTCAGACCTTTGGGAAGCTCAGAGCAGAATTTTTTCGTGTTTGCCTGGTAAAGGCTCAATAGGCTTCATGTTCAGAATGTGTTTTAGTAAAAGGAGGAGGAGTGAAATGATAAGGTAAATCCAAATCTGAAAGGGCAGAAGGAAGGCTACAAAAGGGAGCATGGATGGGTGGCTGGCACCATCACAGCGGAGCGACACAGACGTGCCGGAAGGCAGCTTTCTAAAAAGGGGCATTTTGTCTTTGCTTACACCAAAGTAATGACACCTTTTTTGCATGTCTCTCTATTTTTCTATTTGTCAGTGACTGTTCTTGCCATATTCCATGAACTCCAGGTTGATGTTGAGCTCTATGCCCTTCTCTTTGGCGAAAGCGTCCTCAATGATGCCGTTGCCATAGTGCTGTCTTCGTAAGTGTGTTCTGTTTTTATTTTTACTTGTTGTATATGTTACATGTCAGGTGCTGGGGGGAGCCACTCAGCCTTGCTCCTGTAATGTAGGAGCATTGGTGTTTTGCAAGAGTAGATTTCCATATTAAGTGTCCCCAAAAGCTGTAGTGACCTTCTGATGCATCTCCTCATTGCAGAGTGCAGCTTGGATTTGTGAGTTGTCTTCATAATTTCCCCCTGCATGATGGATAGTTTTGTTTTTATGGCTGGTTGACCCAGCCAAAAGGAAGTTTTTATGTCTCTCTGAAATGGAAAAAGCACCATGTCTGCTTTGCAGCCACAAGATCCCTTGCTGATGGCTTTGCTCCTACCTGCCTTCCTTCCCATCCACAAATAGCTACTTTTGTTTAGGTGGAAGTAGTTGGTAAAGCAGCTGTTTCCTTTCTCTCCCCACTTTCTGTGCATCAAGAAGATGGTATTTCTTGCAGATGGAGTTAATACCCTGGGCTGAACACATGAGAAACTTGCTGGCTTTCTGAAGGATATTTTATATTCTTTAATTATAACTTCATGTCCTCTGCATGTAGGACATATTTTATCTGCATTTTCACTGTGTTGTCATCATGGGAATTTGTCTGGAAATATATAATATCTGCAGTACTGACAGGTTAATGTGTAGCTAAGACTAATGCAGACATATTTCTGGAATACTTGGCACTCTGGTGTGCTGGTTGTGTGGGTTTTACTGAGGTGGAGGCAGCAAGGAACATGTTGTGAGCTACATATTGCCACCTGCTGAACTAAATCTGTTGAGGTTTCTGGAACTGTTTGTATTGCTCACTCTGGCTTTTGTGCTGGATGTGCTGGTATGAGAGTAAATGTTGTGCAGCCAGGTCATGTTTAAGAAGTGATCCTAACTGAGAGGAGAAGGGGTCTTCCAGCCTCTGCTGGGAGGTTCTGGGTGGGAGTGGATGGGTTCAACATCAGAGCAATGACATTCGTGGTGGATCTCTGCACACACAGGTGACTGCACTGTGTGTGGTGATTTGCCTCTTGCACTGTTTCAGTACCAGCTTTGTAGCTATTGCTTTTATTTCCCACCTTCCTCTTTCCACAAGCTGAGGCCAATCCACCCATCTCCCGGAAACAGGATAATTTGCATTAAAACTGCCGGGAGCTGTGTGCCCCAGTGCTCCTCTGCTCCTTGCTTTCAGTCCCAGACAAATGTCCATTCCTGTGCTTGAGGAGCAGAATCTGTGCCCTTCTGTTCCTGCCTTGTTCCAGGCCTGTTCTGGCCTGGCCTGGCTTGGTGGCAGGGAACTGTTTGCAGGATTAAGAAGAATTGAACCTAGAACCGAAAGCTGGTGGGTAGCGAGGTGCTAGGGCTGTGGTTCAGGAGCAGAGAGGTAAATTCAGCCACAGGGTCTCTACTTGCTTCTCTTGAAGCGAGGTTTCACAGGGTCTGAATGCCACATGGAAGCCTGTGGACAGGCACAGGGGAAATAAAGCACACCAGGGGCAGCTGGCAGTAATGTCTTATTAGCAATGACAAAAGCAAAACCAGAAGGAGAACTGTAGGAGGTTAAACCACAAAACCAACATCCAAACAGTCAGTTATGGAGGGGAAACAAAACCAGTCTGGATTTTAAAAAAATCAAACAACAACAAAAAAACCCCCAAACCGCAAGCAAACCAATCCAAAACCAACCAAAAACACCCCCCCCAAACCAGCATACAAACCCAAACCAAAACAAAAAACCCACAAACCCCAGAATAAGAGCACATTGGAAGCAGATGATGGAATTGACAAAAGAAATTAAATGACAGGGAGAAATCTGTGGTTTGCAGTGTAAAAGACAATGCAGAAAAATGAAATGCATTAAAAGCAGGGAAGTTTAGCAAGGGAAGTGACCCGTGACATGTTGGACAAAAGTGTTGGTGTGTAGTTACAGGAGAAAGCTGCAGGATGTGTGTGAGGCAGTAACTTTCCACTCAAGCATAACTCAAGAGGTTAAACAGCAACTTTTTAAAGTCCACATCCAAGAGTTTTAGTAGCCAGCCAAAGGGATTGCTAACTAGGAAGTTAGTCTTCAGAAAGTTTACATCAAAGAAAGTGATACAAGGAGCTGATATTAAAATGGGGTTTAGGACCCTTGTATCTCAACCTTTCCAGGTAAAACAGGGTAACCAATGACTGATGCAAGGCTCAGCTCATCGGGAGTTAGGAGGGAGCAGATTCAGAGACAGGATCAGGGTGGCAGACCTGCTTGCCACCTCATCACAAAGACCTGTGGAAGTTTGGTGGATGAAGATAAGAGTGTTGCTGTAGTGAACCAGCACTGTGTCAGTTGCTACCATGTGATATTTTACTTCAGAACTCGAAGCAGTGCAAAATAAATGTAGTGCATGTTAAATGCAGTAAAACAACATAACTTATAGTTCTCCTGGGGGTGTTCAGATCAACCAGCTCTGTGGAGTCAATGGAGAAATGTAAGCTTGTCTGTTGAATGCTTTGTGGTTGCAGAGTTCATAGAGAGCTGATGCCAAAGTCTCCAAATACCATCTGAAATCACAGAATCACAAAATCATTATGGTTGGAAAGGACCCTCAGGATCATCTAGTCCAACCGATAGCCCTACACTACTCTCACCCCTAAATCATCCCCTGAAGAAACACATCTATCCTCTTCTTAAAAACCTAGCAAATGTATTTGCAGGTGATAAATTTGTACTGGTATCTTGCAAGAGATGGGCTTTGGTCTGATGTTTTCTGACATCCAGAAGGAGCAAATGCAGAGGTGTGCCTAAGTAGGGGTGGCTGAACTGTAGAAAGCCAGCTGGGGACAAAGGGGATCCCAAACTGCCTGGGGCAGGGTGGGCATGCTGCTGTTTCGGGCTGCAGTCCCATGGGGATTGCAGTGTGGAACTCGGGTTTTGTCTCCCTGATTTCTCTTGCTTGGTGTTTGCAGTGGTTGTAGCACTTTGCAAAGCTCACGTGGCACCATGGAAGTGCCTCTCCCACCAGCCTGAGTGTTTTGTTCTTGTGTGTGCTTTTCTTCCCTCTTTCAGTTCAATTGTTGCATACCAGCCGGCAGGCGACAACAGCCACACGTTTGATGTCACAGCGATGTTCAAGTCCATTGGAATTTTCCTGGGGATATTCAGTGGATCTTTTGCAATGGGAGCAGCTACTGGAGTTGTGACAGCTTTAATATCCTTTTTGTTGTTTTTTTTTTTCCCCCCCAAATGTTTGCATAACAGCTTTTTTTTTTTTTTGCTGTGCTACATCTCACTCAGATGCAGTATTTCATTATTACTTTGCCTAAATTAATGAAAGGCAGTGCTGTAGCCTATTTAGAGGCAGGCTGTGTAGTGTTGCTGTGATACAACAGGATTTGATATGCTCTTAGCCTACAGTTTCTCTCCGAAGTTGTCCTTAACCATCTGCAACGTCACCAAGTTCACCAAACTCCGGGAGTTCCCATTGCTGGAGACTGGCCTGTTCTTCTTGATGTCCTGGAGCACGTTCTTGCTGGCTGAAGCATGTGGCTTTACAGGCAAGCTCCAGCACAGCCCTGCATCTGGGGCAAAGATCTGCAGGGATGGTGTGGCTATTGAGTTCTACTTCTCCCAGTATCAGCCAGGGCTCTCCCTCTGCTTGCAGTTTAGTTGTTCAGTGTTCTGGGGTTGTTGCATTGCCTCCTCTGCAGTATTGAGGTGCAGCTCGGCTCCCTTTTCATGACCAGGAGTCTTAACATTATGCTCTTCTCCCCAGGTGTGGTGGCTGTACTCTTCTGTGGGATCACACAGGCCCATTATACCTATAACAACTTATCTACAGAGTCCCAACACAGAACTAAGCAGGTGAGAGCTCCTCAGTTCCCTTCAGCCTCCGAATTTCAAGTTCAATATATTTTCCTTTCTTCTAGCCAGAATTAGGTGCATCTGACTTTTTACAGATAGATTTTACTAGGTTTGCTTCTGCAGAAGTATTTATTGTGTGGTGGATGAGCTAACATGTTTTTCTTGTTAAATCTGTTATGCGTAACTTGGTTTTAATTTGTTTTTCTCTTTCAGTTGTTTGAGCTTCTGAATTTTTTGGCAGAAAACTTTATCTTCTCCTACATGGGACTTGCACTATTCACATTCCAGAACCATGTCTTTAACCCTACCTTCGTGGTGGGAGCTTTTGTATCCTTTGGAGACCATTTTATTAAGATAAAAAAAAGAAAGTGCCTCATTCCTGTTTGTTTTTCACTCAAATGTGTAGGTTGGGTTTTTTCTGTCAGTCTAGTTTTATTTTTAAAAGGAGATTTCTCCTGCATGGTGGTGCATTTGCTGGTTATTTTAAGAAGATGGAGAGTCTTTTCCCAACTTTTCTGGTTTTTTTTCTTCTTCCTGTCTTGTCTTCTTTCATGGTCATTTGAATCAGCTGCTGCAGGGACTCAGCACTTGATGCGAATGTGGTGCTGATGCACCAGGCTTCAGGCTTCGTCATGTGGCAGCGTGGCACCAGGAGTGGCTTTGCAAATGCAGACTGCCTCGTATAGCTGTTTGTTTCCTCTTTTTTCTGCTATTCCATTTGGTTGACCCTGAAAAAAGCTTTTCTTTCCTTTTTTTTTTGGTCAAATAGCACAGTTACAGCTACAGTAGATGCCTCTGAATGATGTCATGAGAAAGGATTTCCCCTTCTGCAGGCTGACGCTAACAGAGCAAGCTATTGGGCCTGCTATGTCTCAGAAAAACAAGGATTTTGAAGGAATTTTTTTCACATCAGAGGGAAGCTAGTTCAGATGTACAGAATTATGTTCATCTTTGGCCTGCACTGAAGCAGGTTTATCCTGATAAATACAATGTTGTTATCTTTGCCAGTGCTGGTGCAGGGGTTTGCAGGGAGTGTCTGCTGAATTTCCCCAAAGAGCTTTTGCAGGGCTCTTTTTGTAGGCTGAAGGGAGTGAAGCCCAGGGAAGTGCCATTTGGGTGGTTAGATTGAAATTTTGTGCTGTGTCTCTTCAGTAGGAACTGCCTAACTCACTGATGAAATAGCTCATTCATGAGAGAGACTGTGAAATACATCTCTTATGCAAATTCATGATGTTCAGGAGCGAATATAAAAGCTGGAAGCGTTTTCCATATTATTCAGGGCTGTGCTGAATACTGGCTCCAAGATAATTTTTGCCATCTGGGTGCTGATATTAAAAGGCACAGCTTCAAAGATAAAAGCAATATGAAGGGACTGGTGATTCTTGTATCTTACAGTCTATGAAAACAGAAAGAGTATTGGATTTTTATATTTTTCCTTCTCAACTGCCGCTGCTTTCATTTTGCTGAATAATCTTTGGGAATGGGACTTGGCTTAAAGCTTCAAACCCAGCTGTGAAGTGTTGTGTGCCAGGGTATGTCAGAGGGATTTTGGTAGCTGTGATAACTTGAGCTTTGCAGCGGTCAGATATTTCTTGGGGTGGAAAACTGACCTGGCAGGGGAGAGCACAGAGTGGGAAATGATGGTGTTCCTCTCCTCTCCCTCATCTAACGTGCCCTTTCTTTGTTTCCCTTGTTTATTCACGCTTGTCTCTGTATGATATTCCTGAATTGCAATGTGTATTTTGCTTTGGTGAGGCTGCAGCATGCTCTTCCCCAGCTGGTGTAGCACCACGAGCTGGGTTATTATCTTTGCATCCAGAGGAATGGCATTTCTGAAGCTCCCCAGCGTTTCCGTCAGGCAACAGAAATTGGCTCTGTATGCAGAGGTGGGATGTGACAGGAGACAGGGGAAGAGCAATTTCCTTAACATGTGCAAATACAGCTTGCTATCTTCCTAGGAAGAGCTGCCAATATTTACCCACTGTCATTTTTACTGAATTTAGGGAGAAGAAATAAAATCGGAACAAATTTACAGCATATGATGATGTTTGCTGGTAAGTTATTGCATCCCTGCCTCTGACCACATGGCCCATCCTTGCACCTGGAAATATTCCTTATTCAACCCTAAGTCTCTTATGGGCAATGTCTGGAGAAGAGACTGGGCAGGAAGGAGCTCACTTAGGCTTGGTGGTGTGGTTGCCTTGGGTTTTGAGATGTGGGAATGAGCTCCTCCTGCCCTGTGCTTGAATGCATGGCGTGGAACTGGAGGGGGATTTGCCTTACTGAGCTGGTAAAGAGCGGTGATAACCCTGGCTTTTCACAGTGTATGCTGTGAAGTCATCACTGTTAAAGCACTGTGGTCTCTACTGGTGGTGAAGGTCCTGTCAGAGAGACAGGACCACAGGTGGGGCAGCATGATGTAAACCCCAGGTGGGGAAGCCTGCAGTGGGGACAACCACCTGTGCTGTAGTCTAACACTGCTCCTCCTGTGTCCCTTCCCTGGCAGGGCTGCGAGGAGCCATGGCGTTCGCCTTGGCCATCCGTGACACTGCCACATATGCCCGGCAGATGATGTTCAGCACAACGCTGCTCATCGTCTTCTTTACAGTGTGGGTCTTTGGTGGGGGCACCACGGCCATGCTGTCCTGCCTGAATATCCGGTGAGTGTGGTATGCAGGAGGCTCTCCTGGCACAGTATGTCCTCTCCCTCATCCTGTCTTATGCCAAGGTACTCAGTTTGAAGAGACAAAGGAGGGTCATGTTCTTTTCACCTGGACCGCAGTGTGTACCTGCCTGGCATTGCTTGTGCTAACTCTGTGCTTGTTTTCTCCTCTTCAGGGTTGGTGTGGATGCGGATCAGGAGAATGTGGTGAGTGCAGTGCTGGTGGACAGCCTCTGTAGAGGAATCTGTACTGTGTTCATGGGTGCAGGGGTTACATCGAGACCCTGTAAATGCCCCTCTGTCCTCTGCTTCCTTTCAACTATAGGAAGGTTTTTAACTTCTCTGGTGGAAGAATTAGCAGTCAGTGGAAGTCATGGTTTTCTGTGCCCTCTGTGCTTATGAGGAGGCTTACTTTTATTCAGTTTGAAAGATGGGCATGGAAATAATGCTGGACTGTTTAGTCAGTCCACATCACTGCTGCAGTGGATTCAGTCTCTCCCTTGCTGGAGCTGAAATGAATATTAACATGTGCACAATGTCGAGGTCTTCTCCCTAATCCCAGCATACAGGGCAGTACAGATATGCCATTTACTGGCCCATATCATGTAGCATATTCCATCCCACCTTTACTCACAGGTACCTTCACCCTCTCTTTTGCCCCTGTGTTTCCTCTGGATAGTTATGTGGCAGCCCAGGAGCCACTAACTGTGCAGAGATAGATGCTGGAGCCCTACAGCATTGGGAGTTTTCCTGCCTGGTGGCCCCGAGCCCGGAGGCCTTGCTTGTGCATCTGCAGCCCAGTTGTGCTGTGGCTGTGGCTCTACTTAATTTCAATGTGGGTTCTGCAGCTTAGAGGTTCATTTTATTCAGAGCCTTTTATCAGGCTGTTCATCTCCTGGAGAAAAAAGTCACATGCTAAAGGCAGCCTAGAGCTCTAAATATGAAAACCAAATTTCTGTGAAATATGTAATAGTATTCATAGTCCCCTCCAAACAGTTTTATATTTTTTCTCCAGCTAAAAAGAAGCCAGGAGTCCCCATAATACATGATTATTTGCATACAGAAATCTCAGGTGAGATGTGATGGAGGTTGGACCTGTCAGTCACTATTAAATGTGATGTCTGGGTGCAGCTGCTAGCTTCAAGATGCTTTATATCTTGGGGCCAGAAACTGCAAGGCTGTAGCAGAAAAACAGTCATTCTGTGCTTTGATACCACCTCCCTAAGGCTGTTGTACGCTGCTAAATGCAGAATGTGGTGATGGAAGTACCTTCAGCCTGTAGTGGAGTAAATGTCCTTATACTCACTGCAATTCAAAGATTTCTTCTGAAGAGGCAGTGGGAAAGTCTGTGTCTTCTGATGTTCCCCTGGGGATAACCCAGTGCTTTTTGGGGGCTCCTGGTCCTGATTTAGGTTGTTGCATGTTGCCCTGCCTTTCTTTAATGTTTTGCTCTCCTGCAGGGTGTCCCGGAGAGCGAGAGGAGGAGTACGAAGGCAGAAAGCGCCTGGCTCTTCCGCATGTGGTACAACTTCGATCACAAGTATCCTTGAATGGCAGCCAGCAGGTGCCATAGGTGCCATGCCAAATCCTGTCTGCCCAAGCAACTCTCACTTGGAGCATAACACACCCTTCACGTAGCAGAGGAGCCAGTGTTTGCTTTCCCATGGCGCTGCTGATTATTGCTTTGTACCCCATCATGTCTGTAGCTGTGGAGTGACCATTTCCACTCACTGTAAACTGGGAATGCAGCAGTAGCTGAGTTCAAAGCTGGGCTCTCCAAGGCTAGAAGCCCAGGAGTCCTTGATTCCTGTTGGTGGGCAGGCAGGAGGGGCAGGTAGGGTCTTCTCATTTGTAGCTCCCTTGCTAGATCCGTGCCTATCCTCCCTTGCAAATGTTTTGCTAGGAATTAGCAGAGGAGCAGTTTGCCAGGCTGAGAGGCACAGGATGATGGGACAAGTGATGTTGCTAAGCCTTTTCTTCCCAGAACTGTCCTGCTCTGCAAATGGTCCACTGTGTTTGGTTGCATTTACATTGCTCATCTCTTTAATTTTTGTGCTTCCAGGGGGTTGTGTTTCTTTCTTTCCTGTGATTTCCTCAAGACACTGAGTCCCTCGCTGCTGCCTCTGCATCCTACCCTTTGACTTACCAACATTGCCCTATTCCTCTTTCTTCCTTAACCCTTTCTGTAGCTATCTAAAGCCTCTGCTGACACATAGCGGTCCTCCTCTGACAACCACGCTCCCAGGGTGCTGTGGACCTGTTGCCCGGTGCCTGACGAGTCCGCAGGCGTATGAAGTGAGTCCATTGGTGTCCTTTCTGTCACGGTGTTGGTGGAGTTTGACACATTCACATTTCTGTGTAGCTTTTGGATGCTGCTTTGCAACATCACACTAGGGGGGAGATCAGATACTGGGGCTGATGGATGAGCTAATTCTCATGAGCATTTTGCTTTTGCAGCTGAGTGTGTTCCTGTTGTGTCTTGTTTGGCCACGAAAAGATTCATGGTGTATTCATGGTGGTTCCTCAGTGACTGGCTCAGTGAAGCTGTCATGGATGTCCTTCCCCATGTCCAACTGGGAGGACACATAATTTCCTCATTCCCTGCTTTCTTCCAGCCTTGCAGCTGAGGGGTTCCTGTAGCCCCTTGAGCTGCATCCCACACAACTGAAAAGGTTACCACCAACTGAACCAGAGCTGAGTTTCTCCTGAAGTGGTAAAGAACCCTTGTTTGAGCAGCCCCAGAGGGGCAGGGATACGACAAGCAGCTTTGGAGAGCCTGTAGGCAGTAACCTCTTCCACCACCACTGCAGACTCTGTGCATCTGTGCTTTTCAAGGAGCTGGGTTTGCTGCTAAGGTTTGGCCTCCCATGGCTCTGCAGATGTCTGGTGGCAGCATGGCTCTCTGGCATTGCCATACTCAGGAGCTCTTTGCAGCAGCACCAGCTCTCTGTGACAGGAGTTTTCTTACCCTGCTTACAAAGTATTGGCATAAGTTCCCTGCACAAACCAGAGATGGCTCTGATGAGTCAGTGATGCGATTCTTGTGGTCATGGGTTTTTTAGTCCTGTCAGAGCCACTCAAAACTACATTCCCCAGGTATCTGGCTATGGCATGAGAAAGAAGAGCCAAGAAAGACCTTCTAGGCAGTCTGCAGAAAAGTTAGTGTGTTGTGTGAGTCTCCTGGACTCAGAGATGTGTGTGTGGCACATTTGATTATGGTGAACAGTGCAGGAGAGTGTGTGATTTGGTGTCTCCATCTGCTCGTTCACCACCACCGTGCAATGGCAAGCATAGCTGATTAGGAAAAGTTAAAAAGCACTTTCCTCCTGTTTGTTGCCCAGAATCAAGAACAGCTGAAGGATGATGACTCTGACCTCATTTTGAATGATGGGGACATCAGTCTGACCTATGGAGATTCCACTGTCAACACTGACTCTGTCGCATCCAGCAGCACGTCGCGGCGGTTTGTGGGCAACAGCTCTGAAGATGCACTCGACCGGGAGCTGACTTTTGGGGACCATGAACTCGTAATCCGGGGAACACGCCTGGTCCTTCCCATGGATGACTCGGAGCCACCCTCAAATGTCCTGGATAACACAAGACATGGTCCAGCCTAAGGTTGCTCGGTTTAATTGACAGTAATATTTGCATATATGATCAAGAAATATGTACTACTAAAGTCTAATGCATGTCTCAAAATGTCTAAGCTGTATAAATATTATTTATATGGTGTCAGAAGAATATAAATATTCTCTGCCAAGCACTTGTAAAGAACAAGCTGCAAATTTAAGTTAAAAAGTGTGTTGACTGCACTATGTAGGGTGGAACTGTTTTAGCGTAAGAGTCTTTTGCACACAGTGAGCTTCTTTAATGTGTGATTTGATGAAGGGTTTGGTTCCCAGCAGGGTAAGTAAAGGAGCTGACTCCCTGCTCATCCTTTGAGCCTGGGAGAGGAGGGTAGGGAGGTGCTGGTGAGCAGTGGAAATCGCTTTCTGTTCAGATGAGGAGTGTATTTTTTTTTTTTTTGTCTTTGATCTTTGGATAGTCATGTTTGAAATATCAGCAAAAAATCTGCCCACAGACTCTCTTGCCAGGCAGCAGCAGGGTGATAAACTTTGTGGGAAGCTGAGCTAGGACCTGGAGCCTTTCCGCTTTTTAGTGACCCTTTGCACCAAGCCCTGCTTTAGTGGGCTAAGGGCAGGCACCAGCCAAAGCTGATAGCAAGGACTGAGGATGTCTGGCTGCTTGGATGGCAAAGAAGGGAGGGATGATTTGTGTCTGTAGTCGTGCTCAGGAGAAGGAGATGATCCCACAGAAACTATACGAGGCATGCACAGATTTTAGGGCTGAGTCCATCGTTCAGTTGTGGCTCAAGCAGCTTTCTTTGAATTCCACCTTTGGGAAGTGACCTTGTCTTTGTGTGAGTAAATCTCGTCTTCTGCAGTCACAGACATAGCTAAGATGTGCAGAGCTACCGCAGTTGCACATGGGGCCATGGAGCCCAGCCAACCTCAAACACAAGCTTTACAGCTACAGATAGACATGGTACCTCCAGACCTCTCCAGAGGTATTGAGCATCGAGGTGGTACTGAAGGGGAGATGTCTGTCCGTCCTCCTGTATAGTCCAAAACCATTGCACTTTGTTTGGTAACTCCTTAGCATGCTGTGTGTCTGCAATCCTCACCACATCTCTCTCATGTCTCTTACCATTTAATGAGGAATGTTTGCAAGTTGATTTTTACTTTTGTTTGTTGTATTTTTATTTTCCAAGGAAGAGCACAGAACAATTTGCGATTTTACATTAGTGTTAAAGGATTTACTCTGTAGTTACAGGAATGGCTAAAGATGCAGTGAAATTGTTAACCTTGACATCCTTCTTTTTGTCCTGAAGAGGGGGAATCAGTAATTTACAGTATGTAATTTTGTTGTCTATTTTAGCTGCAGTTTTGCTATACAAACCTGTCAGGGTTACCGGTGCACTGCAGGCCCATTCTTGAGTTAACCCTCTCCACAGGGTTTAAACAGAGGTGTTCAATAAGAAGATACGAAAAAGAGCCAGGTGAGTCTGAGCACTCACAACTCCTATTAGCTTTCCTTGGGACAAACTCTGCATCTCTCAGGATCTGACCCTGAGACCTCAGAGCAGTGTCCCTATAGCTGTTTTCCCCAGCACCATTTGAGAGTTGGAGGAGGCAGGATATACTGAAATTTCAAGTATATATATATATAGTTGAGAGAATAAATTTACACTTTTTCTTTCATTTTCTCAGGTCTAAGTAACATTGCCTTAAATTTACAGATGGGAAACTTAATTGTTTTGGCAGTTAATCCCCAAGAAAATGCTTTCTTTTTCCTTCTGAACAAAATGTCTAAGTGTTGCCATAGGACTCCTCTAGAAGGAGGGTAGTGCTCTGTTTATATTTAGATAGGGCATCTTGCACCGGTAAAGGGCAGTCTCGCTGTGAACGTAGCTGTTGGGTTAGCGCTAGCCTCTTTGTTTCCTGCTATGCAGGAATTCCATAAAGTGTGCATTTTATATGATGTCTGTAACTTAACTTCATGTGTTTTAAAAAACAAAAAAGGAAAAAAAAATAGGTACCTGTTGACTTTAGGTTTACTGTATCATTCTACACCCTGTTTTTTGTTTGTTTAGCCTTTTTGAAGAGGTATGATAAACAACTACCTCTTGTTTTTTCCTGTATAATCTTGACTATGAGTTCAATTTACAAAGCTGGTGTTGGTGCAGCTGGAGGTGCAAACGATTCTGCTCCTCCCAAAAGCCTGTGGTCCCATCGGCAGACCCTGTGCCACTGGTGTGGTGTCAGGGCAGCACAGGGCTCCCTCCCAGGCAGTCCCCAGCTGAGGTGCAAATTTGCAGCCAAGTGTTGTGAGATAGCCACAGCATAACATTTTAGCCTAGCTTTGGTAGCCCTCCTGTTTTTCTCTGACCCTTTGATTTCAACAATTTATCCACTCTCTTTAAGCTTGCCAACACATTACCATAAACCTCAGCTTTTGGCACCAGTGACAGTTCAGTTAATACATTAAAGAACAGAACAGAGTTAACAAATGATGATTTTATGGATTACCTGTGAACTATTATGATCCATACATAATATAATCAGGACTGTTTTGCATAGTCTTGGTGAATGAATCAATCTAAGCTGAAATTCAGGAGTGATTTAATAAATTACTGAGAGTCATCGTCAGCCGTTTACCTTTGTCCTGCTGCAGCAAGGAATACAGAGCACCTGGTTTTCAGGTGCAGAGCCCTGATGGGTTGTGTGCTGCAGACGAAGTTAAGGGTACCTTGGAGAACCAGACCCTGACACCTCTTGCCAAACAGATAAAACAACCCCGAGGAGGCAGTTTACAGCTCCCACGAAGATTTAGAGAGGGTGCCCTTCTTCTGTAAATTGAATTTTCATGGTTTTTGCACATGAAAAAGCATTGTAGGTAAAGTTATGATTTGTTCTGGTACTGTCAATTTGTGTGGTAATGGCATTAACTCCATAGCTGTGGTGTTTGTACAGCTGCTCTGTGATAGCTGATGATCACTATTGGACCTTCTGTTTACACTGACTAAATCCTTTACTGTTGCGTTGTACTGTGAAGAAGGATTATGGGCCTATAAAAGTTACTATTTTTTTCCCTCTGGAATTGTGTGTACCGTTTCATTAATTCACCTGGAAATAAATCTGTAGCAAAGTGACAATGTGCCACTTGACCTTCTCAGACCAGTTTGTTCATGGCCTTTGGCCAATGGGTAAGGCAGTAGCCATGGATGCAGGTGCTAGAGGGCAGCTGGGCTGGGTTGCATGTTCCTGCCCTCACCCTGGCACCTGACAACGCAGCCCAGCCATCTTCCCTTTTAGGAACAGGCACTGGGGAGTGGAGAGGCTCTGATGTCTGCTAAAAACTGCTGCAGCTCCTGGGCTTATCTGTCAACAGCAAAACCCAGCTGGGGTAGCACTGCTCACTTGCACATGCTCTGGAGTGGTGGGTGGACCTGTGCGAGTGGCATCACTATGGGGTGTCTGCAAAATCAAGGCTCCTGAGCTTTCACGGGCTTTTATGTCCTGTGTTTGTGTTGAATTTGCAGTTGGGCTTGTGGCAGCTGCTCTGTCATTCTCTGGAGGCAATACTGCCCTCAGTCTCCAGTCTGTGTACCCTTTTGAGTTTTGGTGCTATGTGCTGTCAGAGCAGCTAACAAGGTTTGTTTGCAGAATCAAAGAATGGTAGGGATTGGAAGGGACCTCTACGGATCATCTAGTTCAACTTCCCTGCTAAAGCAGGGTCACCCGGAGAAGTTTGCACAGGAACATGTTCAGGCAGATTTTGGAAGTCTCTAGAGGGGACACCACAACCTCTCTGGGCAGTCTGTTCCAGTGCTCTGGCACGCTCACAGGAAAGAAGTTTCTCCTTTTGTTTGGATGGAATTTCCTGTGTTCTAGTTTGTGCCCTTTTTCTTATCACTATTATTGCCCTTTGTCTTATCACTAGGCACCACTGAAAAGTATTTGTCCTCATCCTCTTGACACCTGCCTTTTAGATATTGATAAGCATTGATAAGATCCCTTCTCAGTCTTCTCCAGGCTAAACAGACCCAGGTCTCTCAGCCTTTCCTTCTAAGAGAGATGCTCCAGCCCCTTCATCATCTCTGTAGCCTCTGCTGGACTCCCTCCAGTAGTTCCTTGTCTCTCTCAAACTGTGGAGCCTAGAAATGGACCCAGGACTTCAGATGTGGCCTCACTAGGGCAGAGTAGATGAGGAGGAGAACCACCCTCGACCTGCTGGTCACACTCTTTTTTAGAAAAGCAAGCTTTTGATTCTTCTTCCTTATTGCAGCCTGCAAGGAGCTCTTGTCCTTGCTGGGTCCTCTAGATGGCAATATTGGAAAGGACAGTAATGGTCCGGCACCACTGTGTCCCTGCAGGTCCAGGCACTGCAGAGGCTGTCAGCCCACCCCTGCTCCACAGACCCCCTCCATCCCCTGCCTTATGCACCATCCAGCTCAAGTCTTTATCTGCAGAAAGGAGACTGTGATTGCAACTCCCTGAACCCCTCCGCAGAAACCACCACCTTCTAAAACACCCAGAAATCTGGAGGCAGTTGAGGTGACCTTGTTCTCAGAGACTGTACATCTACCCTGTGTCTTGCTTTCCCCTTTAAAGCCAGCTGCTTCTTGGCATTTTTTTTTATCAGGCTTTTAGGATTCGAGTTTAAGGCCAGTGGCCACAAGCTGGTTGCAGGATCAGCTGTAGGTCCTCAGAGATGAGCTGCAGCCCTTTGCTGGAGCTGGTGACAAGTATCAGAGCTGGTTCAAACCCCAAGCACAACATCAAGCCTCCAAAAGCACCTTCCTCCACAGTGCTTCTCTTTCCAAGCTCCCCTGCTCTCACAGCTAGGCCATCAGCTAGGCATTAAGCCATTCCTAGCACTAAAAGTTGCTGTCTTCTGCAGCCAGCTTGTGGTTATGATGTCTGTTTGCAGTTTTGCAAGGGGACTTTTCTCTCTATTTGGCTCCTGCTCATCACAGCCCCAAAACGGTTTTTATCAGATGTGAGGAGTATTCTGAAGGAAATATCCTGGTGAGATTAAGAGAGGAGGTGGGGGTGAAAATGCTTCTCAAATGCTAGTGAGCTCAAATATATTTTTAGAGCACTACGTTGCAAAAAATCTTTTGGCCACGTGTGTCTGTGATTACAGACTACTTGGAAGACAAGGCAAGTAAAAGAAAATGAAGAAATGGTTTCCTTGTTCATAATCCTAACAAAATCTGCCAAGCTGGTGAGAGAACCCAGAGGCCCTGGGAGAGTTTGTGTACTCTCTGTGTCCAGTGCAAGTGTAGCAACACTGCCCAGCACAAACACTCCACATGCCCACTGCTTCCTAGCTCGGCTCTCTGCTGAGCTGGGGGCTTAAGCGGGTATCACTTAATACACAGGCATTTACAACTCACCTGGTGCTTTCAGCCATGTTAACATCAGAAGCTGCTTTGCACTTTACTGGCAGGAGCAGCACTGGGGACAGTCTGGCTCCCAGTGCTCTCTACCATGGCTAAAAGGAGAGCAGCAGAGCAATGCAGTGGGTCTGGTGTCCCTGAAGGCTCCTGGACCTCGGACAAGCTTGACAAAAAGCAAGGCAAAGTCTCGGTGGGTTGGCTGCTGCAGAGGTGGGATGTCAGGGATGAGGCTGTGACCAGAGATCCCAAAACTAGGGAAAGCAGAATTCCAGCTTGTCACCATTAGATGTTGGAGGATGGTACCAAAGGTGTGCAAAGGTTTGTTCTCAGAGTGGAGTTTGGGAATCAGGGGCTCTGAAGCATGTTACATCGGGACATACAGCCTTCACACAACCCATCTGAGGGCTTTTCCTTAGTCCAGACCTTACAGTCCAGGCCGGGGACTTAGAGCCTTGGTCAGTGGCTGTAAGATCCCTTAATGACTGCAGATGACTCTGTAAGGTTCAGGACTCTGGGGTAGCAGAGCATTGACTTCGTTGTCCAATATTTAGACATGAGTATATACAAAAGGATTTGGTCTTTATTAATTGGCCTTTCATAGGAAATTCCACCAGCTGTTCTCCTCTAAGGGGTGCCAACGATGCTCCAGCCCCAAGGAGTCCATATATGGTTGCAATCTCCTAACCCTGTGTGTTTCACAGAATAGTGTGGTCATAGCTACTTTTAAGGCTATGTATGAACATTACTCCCTTTCCTGTACGCATAAGCTCCCAGGAATGAGGACCAAGATTAAAAGTGTATAAATTAAAGCTGTCAGCTTCATGCAGCATGTCAGCTCTTCTACCTGCAGCAGCAAGGTTAGCTACTCTAGCCTACCCACATGGGTGCTGGGCTGAGCCTGGAAGGCACTGCAGTGCAAAAGATGCTTTGTGAATAGGAAAATATCACTGGCCAAGCATCAAAGCATCTCACAATGTAAATGTGCCTAGGCTGAAGCAGCAGCAAAAATATGTTCCCTGCCCTTTGTCCTCTTTAAGTATGCTAAAATATAGCCAAAATCTACAGATACCCAGCAGCTACCCCTGAGCTTTTTTTTTTCTTGTAAGGGAATTCTGTATCCCAAATTCTGCCAGGAACATCTTCCCCCCTCCTCCTCCTCCTTCTTCCTGCTTCTGTGGCCAGGTGCCCACAGCCCGCAGCTAGCTCCTGTTCTGTTTGTTCTCCAAACACAGGAATAGTAGCTATCGTCCCCTTCAGTGTTGGCAGCAGTAAATGTCCTGCAACCCACTAACCTCCTCCACTCCCCAATGCTAACTGCAGCCCCTTTGCCTGATTTAGGATGAGCTAATCACAGAAAATCAGAGGGTGGCCACAGTAGGCATGTTCTGCACCCACATCCCATTGACAGCATCTCCCTTGTCCCTCCTGCAGCACTGGCCTGTACCAAAATGCACTTTTTCTGCTTAGCAGCTCCATGGGCATAACCCTAAAGACAGCAAAGGCCTGTAAGTCTCCACATCCCTGCAGCACCCCCATTCTGCAGCACCCTCATTCTGCAGCACCATGAAGTGTCTCCTCTGCAGCCTTTGATGACAGAAGGCTGAATCTGCTTTTCTGTGATAGGGCTTGCTCCTAAAATCCAGAGGTACAAGAGGAAGTAGAACAACAGATGCAGCATTGCTTGCTTTTCCCTGGCATTACTCACTGGTGCTTTTGGGTCTGTTGTGTGAACTTTTCCAGCCACCGAAGCTTTTGAGATCTGTCATGGAAATGCCTCTGGATTTCAGTGATAGAAGGCCAGATTTAATACAAACTTCTTCCCTTCAGCAAATCCCTGCTGTATTTTTTAGCTTTGGAATAGACACGAACATCCTAAAGCTATTTAGCTAAATTATCTGGTTGAGTGGCCTGAGATCGCTATTTGCACTGGTGTTCACTTTTCAAGGTGCAAAATCAAGCATTCCTCTGATGAGGCAGGTCAAGTGATACAACACTGTGAATGCTCAAGGTATGTGTGGGTTATGTTTTCTGCCCTGGGACTTCAGAGCTGTGTCCACTGCTCACATGAGAATGCCCAACTTGTTACGACAGAAAAGTGAATTTCCCTTGTGACTTTGTTTCTGCTGGTTCACCAGCTGGAGCTTTTGTTGTTGAGATACTTGCTGTTGATAAAATACCTTAGCTTTGGGTCAAATGCTTAAAGGGCTGAATACTGTGGTCCCATTAGAGAGAAGCTATCACCATTTGGCACAGTTACATGCCTAAACTCAGCTCCCATCAGCAAGTTGTTGCTTCATCTGGAATCTGTGCTCTGTTGACAGCTGGTAATAGACTGATGGATGGCACTTGTGACAATGGTGTAGGGGTTGAGTAAAAGATTCCCTGGAAAAAATGGATCACCCTGGAATTACATATATTCAGTTTGAGATTCCATAGCCAGCAATGCTCACAAGACTGAATTTCATTGCCCAGCTCAGGGTCAGGCAGTTGTGCCCAGATGGCACTGTCACAGTTGTGTTTGCAGCAGCACAGAGCTGTCTGGGCAGCAAAGCTCTGCTGATCTGGGGAGTGCTGGACAAATCTAATGCTGCAGAGGCACCAAAATCAGAGCAGGATGTGTTGGTAACTCAGACTGGAAAGAGGAGCATCCATTGATCTCCCTAGGAGTGGATCTTTCCCAGCTGAAAGACTTGGACCACAACAAGCAGGACACTTAATACCTGGACTTCTGTGGCTGTGCTCCTGATGCAGCAGAATGAGTAAAGCTGAGGCACAGTGTATAAATATTTATAGTCCAGTTACCAGGTTTCGTGTTGGGCTGCTCCCTCTTGGCTCTGCCATTTGATGTTTGTGGCTCTGAGTTGCCAAGGACACACACAGGGTTGCCCGAGGGGTAGAAACCTCTCTGCAGGGAGCCAGGGGCGTTGCTGCAGCACTTCCCCAGGGCAGCAGAGCCAGCCTGGCAGCACCCAGGGCAACGCCTGACTTGTTTCAGCAGTGAGAGCTGGTTCTGGCTGTGGTGCCACACCACAGCAGCAGCTACTGTGCCCACCCAGCACCTGCATCCCAGACAGCAGCTCTGGGAAGGGGGATGTGAGGCACTGATGAGCCCCTAAAATTGGTCTAACAGTGTTTTTCACTGACCAGTTAAGGTGTGGGTAAGGGAGGTGGGAAGTGAATGCAGAGCACCCAGAGCCCTTTTCCTCTTGGGGGATGGCTCTGTCATCCCTTGCTGTAGTGTGTTGCTCACCTGAGAGAGGCTCCTGCATCAAAATCTGAACAGCCCCTGTGTAACTCTCACGTTCCCCCTCAGATCTAGAGCCTTTAGTGTGAAATGTTTTTCCTCGCTGTTGTTTCAGTACATTCTTCTGTTCCCAACCCTTGCTTGAGCTGCTGAAGAGAAAAAAATCACAATCTGTTTTTACTGAATATATTCCTTTGAGTTTGAAAGTGGCAGGAAGACAGCTTTTCTATAGCCATGCATATATCAGAGATCTTTATCTTGGGTCTCTTTCAGTTTTGACTTTAACTATTTTTAAATCACTTTGGCAGAATTCAGCAAAGGAGTGAGCTCTCTTGTTTTCACATAAGAGATGATTCCCAGAAAATTTGGTTTAAACTATAGAAAGCACACCCATGCTCCCTTCATGCCAGCTGTACTAACCTCAGCTGAAAACCACTTCTAAACTGGAAGGAGAGCAAAAGTCCAGTACAGAAAAATCTTCTTCACAGCCAGGTATTGTGTCTAAAGTGTTTTGGTAAAGAAAGCTGCCTGACAGCTATTTACTGCAGCTCCTTCAGCACATTGAGCTCAGGAAATTGCATTCATCATTTCCTTAGTGCCAAACAGTTTGTAATTTTCCCATGGCTATTCCTTTGTTGTTGTTGTTGTTTGTGAAACAAAGACTGAAAAGCATGTACAGGTTTGTTTTTGCCTAACTATGAAGCTAACATGGAGCAGGTAGTTTAAGATTACACTGTTCTCTTGATTTGTTTCACATGGGGAATAAAAACAGTGTTTGGCATAGGGAACAAAAAACCCCAGCCTTGCAGTGATGCCATGTGTCCAGCTCTGCTTTTTGAACCTGAATCTTCTCCGTGATGTGCTTTATGTCTGGAAGCTTGTCCTCTTTCTACCTGTCTGTTGTCACAAAGCCTGCATTTCAGAGAGAAGCCAATCATCTCACATGTCCTTGATAACATGCCTCCCTAGGAAACATGTGGGAAGTAAAAAGTACTATTATGTATGTCTGTACACACAGGAACTCGAGGCTCACTGAGATAAGGTGAACCCCTCCAGCCTTTTGGTGTAGACAGGGCAAAGGCAGCTGCAAACTAGCTAAGTGAGGGACTGCAGGCACTGAGCACAACTGTTCCTTTCTGGAGTATGCCCACAGCATAGCCAGCAGCCCTGGAGCCAGCCAGGTATTGCCTGAGGGAGTGATGTTACTTGACTCAGCAAAAGTCAAGTAAGAAGTTTGTATCAGGTTGGGGAATTTAATGTTGCTCCCCTGAGCTGCTGGCAAATGCTCTAAGTTCCAGCCAATGCTGTGCCTATTGCTTCTCATGTTTATTGCAATCATCTAATCCAGTTGTATGTGCTTCTTCATGGTCCTAAGCTCTCTAATTGATTTGATTTTAGCTGCAGACTCAAACAAAATTAAATTTGTCATGCTTTGAAAACCTCCTTTGCTATTAAAACACTTATTTTACTTACAGTAGCCTGTGGGCACCTTGAGTATTTTTTATGAGATTAAAATCTAAAGCTAAAATTAATAAAGGAGCCTCATATGAGTGTGTCTGAAAGCCATCTTTTCAGGTCTGGAACACGAAACTCCTGGTGAGCCTGACAACAAGGAAAAAGACCACTCTTGGGGTAACTAAGTATAGTAAGACACAAGTAATATGGTTTAGGTGTTGGTAAGTCATAACATCATAAATCCCTTTACTCTGTTGAAAGTAGAAACTTTTATTATATTGCTACCACTTTACCTCATTGCTGTTAGAATCCTTTGTTTGTTAAATCTCTCTGGATTTGTATCCACCCTGAAACTGATAACTGATAAAGCCCAAGTTGACCAAAAGATAAAGACCAACAACCAAACCTTGTCTCAAATTTTATCTGTTTTGCTTATGCAAATACTCAAATATTTGGTGGATTTCTGTTGTTGGTAAGTAGCTGGCCAAGGAGTTTGGTGGAAGGTCCAAAGTCTGGAAACACTTAAGCAAGCTGTGACCCAGTAGTTGTTGAAGTCAATGGAAACTTACTTGACTTCAGCAGACAGTGGCTGAAAAATTTTAGTCATAGCAGTAGCTCTGCAAAAGTGAAGTTATTTGTTTGCCTAGACTATTCCCCATGCTTCAGAGTGTGGGCTCTGCTCAGGTTTAGATAAGGTTTGCACAAACCATGAGACCAGACAAGGCTGGTTTGTGGGGATGGAGAAACAGAGGTGTGTGCACTTGCAGGGCTACCATGTCCCATGGGTGCATGCCCAGGTGGAGCAGTGCCTGTGGCCACAAGTTGCCTGCCACTCCCACATCCCTCCCTGTGATCCAGCAGGCAGCGGAAATGACACTGGGACCCAGTTCAAATGACCATGGAGCAATAAACCTCAAGCCTTACCCTTGGCAGAAAACCTGGTGTGTTTGAATAGCCCCTTGCAGGCTGCAGATAAATAGCTCTGGCCCTTGCCAACATTCCTTGAAAACTTATACTGTTGCTGGAAAGATGGTTGGAAACCTCCATTTCTGTTGCCTTTTCAAAACATAGCCTTGCTGAGGCCAGAGAGTCCATTTTTTTGGGGCTCTGGTGCATCATCTTTTATAAATGGGAATCACCTTTGCAATTTTCCATGCACAGGGGAGCAACTTGTTCTGGAGAAGCATTTTGGCCTCTGCCAAAGGATGCCAAGCGGGCTGACACGGCTGCTCCTCTTAATCTGATAGCTAAGCCATCCCTGCAGTTGCTTTTTAAAGGGGGGAACAATCTCTAGCCAGTTCCTCTCTCATGTGCAGATTCTGGTGTCACTCAGGAAACTCTCGAGTAGTGGTGATGCCTTGAATAATACAGTCACTGCAATTACTCTTGGGCTTATCTGATATCGGTCTTTCAGCAGGAAATTGTCCAGTTTTTTAGAATCTCTTGATCTCTTGGTCCAGGTTTGCTGATGGCATTGCAAGGTTATGCTACAGACATATTTTGACACTAAATGGTGGAAAGCTGAGTAGTTTTATGCATGTCACCCAACACAACCACAACTCTTTTGTTGTGTCTTACTGGTTTGCCCACTGCATTCAGGAGAACTTCCTACTTTGTCCTTTGCAGGTTTGCACAGCAGCTGGTGAAGACAGATTCATTGACGTCCCTCAGCAGCAATTTAATCCCTCACCCTCATGCACGCATATGATTTCCAAACCCTTTGTGGTGTGTCACAGAGGACTGAAAAGAAAAATTGCAGCAGATGCAAAGCCAGAGAGCTGATCAAGTCCTGGTCGTGCAGAGGTGTAGTCAGCAGCCTGGCTGCTCCCCGCTAAGGAAAGCGGCAGCCCTGCGGTACACGGGCGACAGCTTGTGGTGCTCTCATTTGCATCAGTGTGGATAGCAGCATATTTTGTGTTTAAACTCCATGGAAAAAGGGGTTGCATCACTAATGTTTTAACCACACCGTTATAAAACCTCCCACGACCCCGCCCTGACTTACTTCCCCAGAGGAATGACTACGAAATGTTTTAGCTTTTCCATTACTTCACCTGCCTGGAGACTTTTTGCTAATTGCCTGTGAGGTAATGAGCCCCTTGCAGGTGAGCCCCAGCTGCCTGCACGGTGGGGTTCAATTTGGCTACAAGTTTATTTTTGGCCCCACTGCAACAAAATGGTGGGATGATTCAGGGGGGTGGAGACTGCTGTATCTTTTTCCACTATTCCTTTTCCTCTTTTTTTCCTGCTCTCCTTTTCTCTTAGATGAACAACTGACTGCATGGTGTTGTGTCTTCCTCTGTGCATCTGGGGCTAAAAACAGCCTTTGGAAAAGACAGACAGATTGAGGAGGAATCAGCTCACCAGGGTGACTGTTCTCCTTTCAGCTTTACAGCTGTGGGCCAAGGGTGTTTATATACTACTGGGAAAACAACCAGTTCAAAGCAGGGTACGACTCTAACTTCCACACAAAGTCAGAGACGGTCAAGTAGATGGCATAGGAGCAGGCAGTGTGTGTGGCTGCTTCTGCCAGGAAGGCTTCCCAGAGTAAGCCTGTCAATTAGGCAGAAAACAAGGCAGTGACCCCACGGAGCCAGTGTGGATGGGAAGGACAAAAAGTTTGTGGTGCCACCTTGCCCCCAAGATGGATGTAATCCTCAGGCTGCAACGCTGGAAGGAAAACAAGAGCTCTTTCCGGCTTTGGATGCTGCTTGGGAGAAAGGCAGTGTGTCTGGAAAGGGTTAATGAGGGCGAGTGGTAATTAACCTGCAGCTGATGAGGGAGTGGAGACAGCTGAGGGAAAGGGCTGAGGTAACCTCGCTGCATTTTGGGACAAGAAGGCAGGAGAGTTTTGAAGGGCTTATGTGGTGAGGGTGTCCTTGTTGGTATGGAGAGCTGCTGTGGTTCTATGTGACCATGGTGTCCCCCAGAGGACAGGTGAGTGGGGCAGCCTTACCTCCTCACATGTGGTGGTCTTCACCACTGTCAGCCCTGGCCTGGGGATACCGTGGGTGGGGCACATTACACCCAGTCCCAGTCTGGCTCTGGAAACCAGGACAGGCAAACTCACAAAAGGGACATGTGAATATCATTCTGCATGTATTCACCCCAAAATGCATGTGGCTTCCTTCCACAGAGCATCAGCTTGCTAAAATGAGCCCTTTTGCATTGAAGACTTTCCTTCCTCCGTGGCTGCAGAGTGATTTAATGAAAAGAGCATGGAGACCCAAAAGATGCAAAATACCAATGTTGATGAGCCTGTGCCCTGAGGTGAGTCTTTTGCTTTGGGGTAACATATTGCTGAGTGCTTGGCTGTAGAATGGCCTTCCTGCACAGCTCTATGAGCTCCACTGTTTCCAAATAAAGTTTACTAGGAGTTAGATTTGAGTGAGTAATTCAACTGACTTGGTTTTAAGTGCTTCTGCTCATAGTTCATTTTGTTTGGATAACTAGTCAAGGATATATTGGACCATTGGAGTAATTTCTGGTTTTGTTTTGGTTTTTAGTAAATTGTTGTGTTTGCCAGAAATCAATGAACAGGGTAACTAATTAGCTTCCTTAGCAAGCAATGGTGATAGCATAGAGTTGACTCAGGGCTGTCTCCAGTCTTTGAAATGAGCTGTGTCATTCTTGTGGTTTATTCTCCTTTAATCCTACATTTTGGCAGAGATTTTTATAGCACTATATTATATCTGTAATACAGCACTTGGGCACTTTTCCTTCAGTCTAGTTGTGTGCTGTCCTTGCTTTCTAAATAACCTTCTGGCTTTTTCCAGACAGAATAAAGCTGCTGTTGTGATATGTGCAAGGTTAAGAGTGCTTAAATTCTTCTCTGTTGGGTATATTGGTCATTTTAAGTCTGCAGATTTAAGGTCTGATCCTGCAAACACTCACTCACTGTCAGAGGCAGCAATATTGAAGGTAGGGCAGATAAGTTGCTCTCTGCCTTGTGCCTTTGCAGACTTTTATTCTGCTGCTTTTTATTCTGGATGTGACATTGTGCCTGTGGGACCAGCTGGAGAAGCCAAAGAGGATCTGAAGGACGCAGCAAATGCAGGATCAGGCCTTGACCTGTAATCCAATGAGAGCAATGAGTTACTAAAACAACTTGCTCTGCTGTAACCAGTGGCAGGCAAGTTAGATCAATTTGTGATTTAGCTGCTACTCTATTAGGCCAACTGACATACTGCCTTGCCTGGTTTTGATGGTAGCTGGTGTTTGGGATTTGGCAGGGAAATCTTTAGTTTGTGTTGTATGTGGAAGGCAACTAATATTTTAAGTAAGAGACAGAAGATCCTGGCAGCAGCCTGATGATGCACCCTGAAGAATATGGAATGCTTGTTATGCTGCTGGTTGGCTGCAGGTACCTGCTGTTGGGCTTGTTCACTAACTAGTGCACTTGTGCTTCTTCTGGATCCATAATGCAGTTGTGCTCCTCCAAGATATATCTGCATCAGGCTCAGTCCCCAAATACTCTTGTGGTGACAGGGAAGTTGACTGGTCTCTGGTGAAGTGGCATTAGCTAAGCTTCACTGGTACAGGTGCTCCTGGAGCAGGCCCCTTGCTACTCTTGTGTCCTCCTACTTCTGCTTATGGCCAGAAGCTGGAAGACTTCTTCCTTTGAAGGAAGAAACCTTGCAGGAGGTGACAGCAGAGTAAATTGCCCCTGGTGACATGTTCCTACATGTCAACATACAACACCTAGTTTTCCTTTGTATCTTCAACTCTGGTTTCTCCTGGAGCTCTTGGCTTGATTTATCTAACTGGAAATGTTCTGTCTGAATATCCCTCCCTTGAGGGGTCTTAGCCTCTGATTCTTCATGAGTCCCAGAGCTCTGTAGCTGCAATCATGTAAACAGCATCATACCTTGCGTACAGGGGGATTTTGCTAATGCTCTTGTTGGTCTGATGGCTGGTTACAGCCAGCCAGTAGAGAAAAGCTCCTGCTGATGGTAAATAAATTTTATGCTTGTTGAGAGAGCTGTTGGAAAAACGAGGTAGAAATGAGTATTTGGATTCCTCTGAAAATCAGATGTAAACTTCAGTCCATAATGATAAATAATGTTGGTGTTTCACATCTGTATTTTATGCATGCTTCAAGTTATTCTTGGCAAGTGGTGACAGTCTGAGCCTTGATCCTTAGGGCAACCTAATGTTCTCATCTCTGCTAGGAATGTTATTAATATGGATGATGTGGTGTTGGAAGAATCTGTGGGACTTACCTGTTGAAAGAATAGAGACACACAGAAATATAAATGCTTTTGTAAAGAGGGTGTGTTTGCTCTTGTGCAAAGTTTGTTTCATTTTACTAAACAAACAGAAATTCCTTGGCCCAAGTATAATGGTCTGCTTTCCAGGGATACCAGTAGTACACCCAGCATACCCACCAGGATGCTCAGCATCTCCTGCCATTAGTTAGAATCTTTGTGGCTCTCCAAGGCACTACAAAAGCCTGTTTGTAGTGCAAGAGCTCCAACACAAGCACATCCTGTTAAAAACCAAACTTATTTGCTGGACCACATATCTAATAGCAGAAGCATGGAAGAAAGTAGGACAATCTTGGAAGACGTAAGAGCAGGAAATAAAAAGGGGGGGGATGTTAAGAGGTGGAGAAAGGAGGAGGAGAAGAAAATGGACATAGATGTTGTTAGATTTGTCTGGTGTGGCTGCACAGACAGATTTGTTTAAAAATAGGAATGATTTACTACCTGATAGTACTCTTTCTCATGCTTACTTTGAAGAAAATCTCCTCTTTTGGCATTATTTCTGCTGTATTCTTTTCAGCTGTGTTTTTTCCCCTCCCTGCAGGCTCTGGACTTGAAATGCATCCCTTTTATTTCCTTTTTGTCCTGGAAACTGTCTACGAACCTGAAGGTGACACATACAGTAACAAAACTGCTAGGAAAAGATTTAGCTTTGAGAGAGGGTAGCTTGGACAGGATGAGAGGCTGGTGGCAAATCCATCCACAAAGTTTTTATGCTGCACTTTCCTTGTGTGAACAGTTCAGGAGCATGAGTCCTAGCACTATGGGGAGTAACAAGGCTTTGCTGGTCTGCAGAAAGGTGTCCTGCCCATGTTAGGGGCTTGAAACTAGGTGATCTTTAAGGTCCCTTCCAAACCATCCTATAATTTTGTGATTTTTATCATTTTGCTTGTGTGAAAGAGTCCGGGAGAATGGTTCCTAGCACCCTGGGGGTAGCAGGTCTTTGCCCAGCCTGGTGAATACCACGGCTCCCACTTAACGGCACTTCGCCGTTGCAGGGAAGCAGGGGAAACGCCACGCTGGCGAAGTGCCCTCGCTCGTCGGGTTTTCCCCCCACAGGCCGTATTGAGGCCCTGGGAGGAGCAGGCTCTTTCCCCCACCCCCCCTTCCAGCTGCTCCCTAAGCAGGAAGGGAGCTATTGGCTGCACTGCTGGTTTTGCAGGACGTCCCCTACTATAAGTGCCGAGGTAGGCGCCGTCCCTCCCGCAGGACACCCCATCCCTGGGCTGCGGGAACAGGCAGAGTTCCGTCCATTCTTTCCCTTCTCCGTGCAGCAGCTCCCAGGCTCTCCGGCAGGCAGTAAGCACATGCCTCTGTCTCTCCCTCTCGAGCATCATCTCTCTGAGCAGCGCAGGGAGCCTGTCGGCATCCCACGCTTCGCAGATCTGCGGATTTCGGAGCTTGCGCTGAGGCTTTGCTTTGTGACTGCTCTGCTGGGGAAGGGTTGCGAGAACAGGGCTGGGGGAACGGGAAGTCTGGGGGTGGATAATGCACTTCTAAAACACTCTTTCTCGAAAGCGGTTTCTTCGTGGATCACTGAGATAACCTCAGAAACTGCCTCAGTTTTATGGGGTGTTTTGGGGGTCGGATTTATCTAAATTCTTGCTTCTGATTTATTTTGCATCCCCTTTTTCTGATATATGTATTTGCTGCTGGAAGGTGGCAGCTTTGAAAGCACAGGCAGCCACTGGGGTATAAATACAGCCTTTTCTCTTTGCTTCCCAGCTAAGTAGGTGTTTAGGGAGTGTCTGCAGGGGTACAGAGCCGTGAAAAAGCTGTCAGCTGGGTGTTTTGCTAGGCAGATGATCAAACGTACCTGTCTGAAGATTTTCCTTAGAGCTGGGGAGGAAACAGCTAAAGCAGTAGCTGTTTCGTGGGTTCTTGGGTGATGTGATGCTCTCAGAAAGTGAGGACTGATACTTTCTTAATCGTGGGAGAAGGCTGGCAGTAACTGAATTGGGGAATATGGAAATGCAAGCTTTCACCTAATAATTATCACATCTTCCTCTCCTTTTCTGTGTTATGGAGCATAAGGCAGTTGCAGAGTTTCTGAGGAGCCACACCTGCAGCTGTCCTGGTGCGAATGCAAACACTTTTATCTTCATACAAATACTACACCCTCCTTATCCGTCTAGATTTGCGGAGTTGAATTATTTGCCCATGTGTTTGCAAGAAGGGTGTTTCTGTCATTAATCTTTTCTTTAGCAATGGGTCAAAAGATAAGTTAATGTATGACTCTGGTCCAGTTTATACTGTGTAAGCGGGAGCTAGTGTGTGGTTTAGAAATGGATGTGGCTGCCTTTTAAATCGCTTAAACCTAGCACTTGAAAGGGAAAAATCAAATGATTAACCAATCCACCTACCAACTTGCTTTTTACCTTGTTTTCAGAGGAAGAGCATTTTTTTTTGAAAACAACAACAACAAAAACTTCAGAAGGGAAACTGATTAAATTCTTAAGCCATGATGTACAAAGCAAATACCTGATCAAGCTACCAAATATGGCCTTAAAATTTAGATTTTCTTCTTTAATGATAAAAGCATCCACCTACTTCATTTCAGTGACAATAACCTCCTCTCTTTTTTCCTCCCAAATACAGCACTTTTGAACACAAACCAGTTCTTACTTTCTCTTTAAAAGAGCCCAGTGTGTGTGTGTGTGTATATATATATATATATATATAAATCATTCTTGACTAATACCTTCTAGAAAAGTGAGGGTTAGGTGTTTTGGAGCTAACACCACAAGTGCAAACACCACCAGCAGCACCACCTGCCACCAAAGAGCTCAGTGTAAAAGAAAGTTAATTGCTCAGATATTGGACTACAGTGCTGAGGAACATTATGTGACTGGGGGTTTATTGTTGTTTGCTGACTTGCACTGCTTTTGGGGAGTTTTGGTTGGGGAAGCTCTGTAGGATTGGCCTCAAGGTGTTTCTAACAGGAGAAGTTATTCCCTGCTGTGAAGGATAGCTTACCTCCACATATGTTGGTATATTTCTCTGCCTGGATGTAAATAATGGCAGCTGTTCGAAAAGAAACAATGTTTAAGGTACTCAAACACTCGAAAGGAGACAATGTTTAAGGTACTCAAACGCTTGAAAACAGACGATCTCCAGCCTGTCTTCGTTAGCTTTTATTTCGGAAGCAGCTCTTCCATCGAACTCTACCATGAATGGAAAATCCAGACATATGGTATGAAGCAGCTGATGGTAGACCTGGGAGTGCCCTGTTTGCATCCATGAATAGGGGAATGATGCTGTAGGATGTGCTTTATCTCTGGCCTAAGCCCATATCCTATGACTATGACTTGTAGTCTGCACCCATTACACTAGGATATAACAAAAGCTTTAAGTAACTGCTCTCCTCACCCCCAAGAAGCAACCTATTTCCCTTTGTCTAATACTTACGTGAAAAGAAGATTGTTCTGTGTTACAGGATATCCCATAGCCCTTTCTGTGCTGTGTGCATGCTGACGGTTATTTGTGCTCCTTTGGTGTGGTCCTCGGGTACCACAGCTGTGATTATCTCCCCTATCTCAGTCTTGGGAACAGGTACTTACTGTCAGTACATGCAGCTCCTAGCCCTGGGTGGAAGATGGGACATGGCTGAAACTTCCAGTGCTTCAGTGTAGGCAATTAATGATGTGAGCCAGGAATAATATTGTCCCCTCAGCAGCAGCTTGTGTGAATGATGTCCCTTTATGTTCACTCCCTCCACGGCTGTTGCACTGGGGGGGAGTGTGTGTGTGTAAATTCTTCAAAGAACCCTGGGAAATTCCTCTGATCTTTGCTAATGAGACAATTCAGTTCAGCCTATGTTTAGCACTTTCCCTTTTCATGGTGCTGCTTAGGTCTGAAGTTCTACTGGTGTTAAATGCAGCAAGGTAAACCCCCACCACCAACAATGTGCCAGTCTGGTCAGACTTTGGGTGTGTTCCGAAATCAGAGCAACTTTCTGGAGAGCAATGGACAAGTTCTGTCTGTTTGGTGCCAGTCTTCCTCTGGGGTCACACTGAGATGCAGGTGTCAACAGCAGATGTGTGGAGGCCTGAGCCATGCAGCTGGTAACCTGCCTCTCACCTTTGTGGCCCCAGCCATTGTCACCTTGTGCTCTGCATGTAGGAGTGCAAAGGTAGCAAAACTGAGATTTCAGGTGTGATTCTGTGACTTCAGCTATGTGGAATCACTTTTGTTTGAAAAAATAGTGGAAATAACATCTGCACAATAAGCCTTCCCAACACTGACCTGTGTTTTGTAATAAAAATGCATTGTAAGTTAAAATACTTTGGCCTGATTCATTGGGATCTCTTCTTTGCCTTTCTTTATTATGGAAGATGCAGACAGGGAGAGTAACAAAGCAGAAATCTCTGAGATCAGTCACTTCATGTGTGATTTTGGCAGAAGGAGTGTGGAAAGAAGAAAGATACCTCATTTTTCATATAGATACACTGTTTTGGAGAGGAGTTTTAAGCAGATGGCTCTTGAGACACTAGGACTCCAAAGGATTAAATGTTATTTAGATAAATGCATGCTTCCAATTCTGCAGCATGGTTTTACAAGGACTATGCCATGTGTTTTGGCTGCAGTTCTTTCATCCCTGAGTCCTGTAAAAACTCTGTGTTCAGCCACTTGACCAAGTGTAGGAGCAAAGGCACTGGAGCTTCCCTGGGGTTCAGAGGTAGGATATAGCCCAGCATGTTTCAGCTCACTGATGTGCTTTAACTGGGGCTTTTTCTACATGGGCAGCCCAGAGCCAGCTGGGTGGACATCACTTCAGTTGGGTTCTGTGGGAATTAATTGGAGCTGAGAGGCCATGATTGGCCTGTGATGAGCATTTCTGCCTGCTAACCCTCTGCCCATGTCCAAAGGGAGCCTGCAGATTCCTATTTGAGTAAAACTACAGCAGAAACTTGGGCTTTAAAGCTGTATGTAAATTGGTAGAATAAAGAAGGATTATGAGTTGCTTGTTGCAGGGAAGTAGTCCAGTGGTGTCTAGAGGCAGCCATGATGCTGGGCTAAGATGAGGTCTACATACTGGGAGGGAATCCTTGGCTGAGTGTTTCTGAGCATCCCAAAACAGTCAGGATGCAAAGAGGGGAAGAGTGGCAGGAAAGCAGAGCCCTATCCCAGCTTCTCACCCTCAGTCCCAGGGGATGGAGGTGCTGTGCATACCACATATACTCCATAGGCCTGTAGCCAAAAATCTCCTACCAGAGACTGGCTCATTTTGCTGCTCCAAGTATTTCCTGTAAAGGCTTTGCTCTGTTCCAAACTGGTATGTGGAAAGCCACAAAAAAGCCTCCTTGGCAGGGCAGGGTTCAGCCTCCCTGCCTGTTCCAGCAGCATGTACTGAAGCAGGATTTGGCCCTTGATACTTTCAGAGTGATTCAGGCGAGTGTGGTGCCAAGAACAGTGCCAGAGCAAATTCCCACTGTCAGAGAGAGTGTGATGCTATCTGGGGGTGGACAGACAGGTGGGTGGATGAATGCTCTTGTGCTTCTCCAGCTTTCTCTTCCCTCTGAAGAGGTGGCAAGTAGGATTTGTGTCCTATGGCAGGACAAGTCTAAAACGACATTTAGTGATTTAGAGCTACTGGAAAGCAGGGCAAGGATTGTATTCCAGCCATGCTGGAATGAGATGGGGTCCAGAGGAAGCACTCTTTCAAAAAAGGCTAAATTTAAGAGTGCCCTGGATGAGGTTGGAGAGCCAGGACAGGGTTCCTAGCAATGACAGGGCTGCAGCCTAGAGTGGGAGGGTTGATGTTTTGCTGTGCCTCTGTCTGGAAACTAGAAGGCAGAGTTACAATTTTGGTTTGGATACTGTTACAGAGTTGCATTGTTTCTGTAAACAGGAAATTCAAAACCTCTTGACTTCAGACTGGTGTTTTCAGAAGACTCACTCATTCCACAGATGTGCCTCATTTTTTTTGCTCCTTGGGGTGACCCTAGTGATTGGTGTAATTTGGGATGCATCTCTCCCTTCTTCCTGCGTGGCAGAGCTGGCTGTTTGGCACATGAGTAGGCAGTCAGCAGCTATTGTGTGGGATTAAAAGTGGTGCAACATGACTGCATTTGTGGTCTGTTGGGATCAAATAAAAAAAAATCAGTTGTCACTTAAGACTTCTAATAAAGAACAGGAAAAAACCTCTTCCTGCTGGGAACAAGTACTGCAAGGTGGCTTTTCAGCTTTTACTATCTTTCCAATGCCAGAAGAGGGAAAGCAGAGCAGAGAGGAAAGAGGAGTCTAAAATCTGCTTCACAGGAGGCTGCCTGACAGGTACAGCTTGAGCTTTAATAATTTGGACCAAGATGTCTCAGACCCAATTTGCTTGTTGAACTGCAGAGCTACAGTGTTCAAAAGAGCTACAGAGCCTGTTCTGATGTCTCTACTGTGATGTAGGTGGGGAGGAAGGAGGAGGAACTAGAGAAATAGCTTAACAAATAGTAATAAAATAGAAAAAGCTTTCTCCTGGAAAACCCTCCCACTTGTCTTCAAGACATTAGAGACCTTCATGCTTTATGGTGCTTTGAGATATGAGGAGCTTCAAATCAAACGAAAGCTGGCTCCAGTGATGTCTACTGGAATGATGGGTTTAGGAAACCACTGTGGGCAAGCAATTACATGTACTAGATATACAGAGGGACTCTTGTTGGGAGGCATGGTTGGTACAGAGATATATAATCTTTAATTTTGCTTCAAGCTAGCTTTAATGCTGATGCAGCTGACCCAGAATATGAAGGTTCTTTTGTTACAACTGTGTCTAAGCTGCAGAGGACTTAGAGCTTCTGGCAGAGCAAGAATTGCTCTTAACTGTTTTGCTTGGCCAGACAGAGCAAAATAATCCACTGAGTTGTCTGAAACTGTCTTATGAAGCAGTGTGCTGGATAAGTTTTTCTTCCCTTGCTAAGAAAAATAGAAGTGGTTCATCACACTAAACCCATGGCTAGGCCAGTCCACAGCGGTTGCCAGGAATTGGGAATTGGGTCCCAGAACTTCCACAATGCCTTCATTTGGGAATATTCAGTTTTCATGTGTTTCCAGTGGTCTCTGATCAAAGATTCCCTTAAGAGTAACTATGACACCACCCTAAATATAGCTCCTCCACTACTGATAGGATGCTAGAGTGGGAGAAAATAATATACTTTCTTTCAAAGAAATGCTCCTAGTTGTGGGAACCATTCTAACTTGGCAGGCTACTTGCAAGGCATTTTCTATTTGTTTAACTTGGGCCTGGCTGCCCCTGGCAGTTGTTACCATCAGCCGCCTTTCTTATCTACCCTTCTATAATAAACCTTGGAGCAAAGGTTTGGAATTGGTCCCTTCTGAGGCACTGCCTGCCTGCCTTTCTAACTTCTCTCAGATCATTTCATTCTTGGACTCCTGAGCCTGTTCCACTTTCTTCTGTGCCTCTTGGTTTGCTCTTTTTCTCATGGAACTGACATAGCAAAGAGCTCTTTAAAATACCCCATAGATGTGTCATCCCCAGGACCACCTGCACCCCAGAAGACACAGTGCCCTGGGACGGCTGTGTGTGCTCACTCTGCTGCTGGGGACTACAGAGAGATCTCTGGCATGACTTACCTAATCCCGTGGAAGGGCTGGATGAGTGGTTCTGGCTGACATCCGTTTGGATGAGCAGCCTGCAGAGGCGGTGTTAGGATCCTGAAAGCATCCTGGGAGCCTGGCACTGTGTCCTGCTCTTTAGTACAGCATTAACCACAGGGCAGTCGGTGGTTCAACGGAATGCAAACAGACAGCACCTCCAGCAGTACAGGGGGATATAGTCCTCCCTCGGAGATTGGACTAATTCCTATTGATTTGTTTTAGTTTAAATCCCTGGTGACCTCTAAGCATTGTCTTGAAGTGGTCTTTCTTCTGACAGTGCTGTAGGAGAGGCAGTAATGAGCAGCGGAGGTGCAAGAATATCTCTCCCCCTCGCTCTGGTCTTATCTAATTTTAAAAATACACAGACTATATATTTCACTCAACACATGCAAATACAGTTTCCTATCTACTCTTGCTCTGCCCATTGAAATCCAGTCATGCTTCCCCTCTGGGACAGCCTGCCAGGTAAATGTCACTTGATGTATAACATATTTCAGTGCTGCCTCTGGAAATGGTCCAGGTGGCAGCATTGGAGAAGGGTGGGAAACAGCTCTCACAGCAGCACAGAATCACTCAGAGGGGATGTGTATCTGTTTAATTCTGTTCAGATTTGCTTTCTTGGATGCATGAGCATGTCATCCACCTCTTGCCATAATCTTCCCTTCTCTTTTTATGCCATTATCACCATAATGATTTTTAGCTGGAGGTGGAAACTTTGGTTTTGGATCCATTTCTCTGGTGGGATGGGTTTCTTGCTGTGGGTAAGGGCACATAACCTGCCTGCTTTCATTTCAGAAGGCTGGGCTGGGGATTACACACCTTGAACAGCATTTCAGCTTGATGGAAGGAGCTGGTTAGGGCAGAGATTTTCTTTCTCCAAAAAAATCAGTGAAAGAAGAGAACAAACTCCCCCTTTATTAAGTGTAAGAGGTGATTTGGACAACTTCTGCTGTATTTTGGCTCACATTTAGGTGTGACAGAAAAACAGACACTGCAGATCTCTTTCATGCACTCTACACATTGGAGATCAGAGCAGGCAAATACCCTGGGGTTAGTCCTGCTTCCCTGGATTCTCAGTGCCCTTTGTGCTGATGGATGTGACGATGAACAGGAGGAAATTCCTGCCCAAAGCATAAATAGGCAGCGAGTCCTATAACTGTCCTGTGTCCTCATAGGCCTGACATGTGAAATGAAACTGATAATGGCTAGTGTTAGTAGATATACTGGTGTCAGACCCTCCCCAAACCTGTTTTGGAGAAAGAATTTTTGATTTCTGGCTGGAGAGCTCTGCAGACTGTGGTGTTCTGGAGGAGGCTGTAACACCTATCTGGTATTTGGGATGGCAGTGGCTGCCATGCAGGGTCAGCTCTGGTGTGTGTAAGCAAAGGCCATGCTTCACACCTCCTTTTCTTAGTTTCATGTCTCTGTGGTCAGGCCTGAAGTCAGCTTTCCTTCTGACCTCCAGTGATAATGCAGCCCATCTCCATAGCAGTGGCTGTAAACACTGTCCCTCTAGGTTCTTATAACCCAGGCCATGTTGGAGCTATAATGTGGTAAAGCTCTCTGTATATTTCACTCGACACTGAAACAAACAACCAATGAATCTCTTATAAACCAATGAATAATTTGTTTTGGTTACCAAGGAGATTGTCAAGTGCAAATTCAACCTGAAATAGGGATGAGCTCATGCTCTAAGCACCATCAGTGCCTGAGCTGGAGCAGCCGGATGGAAAGGGAGCCAGAGCCAGTAACGCTGTCTGCTCCACCAGCATTTGGACACTGTGAGCTGTTCTCCAGAGAGCTTTTGACTTGTAAACGGGATCATGGATGAGGCTGATTGCAGAGCCTGAGCTCTTACAATTCCTGGAAGTGTGTCAATGACATTCCTGATGGGAACATGAGCTAGAGAGCACTGTGGGTGGGTTAGGGTGCTGCAGAGATGGCCTTCTCTTCCATCTCTCCTATCTTGTAAACCTCTCCCTGTGCAAGGATTGTGAGGAAAACTGAGGTGCTTGACTTGTAGATAAAGGCTAGTTTTAAACAGCTAATTAGATAGGTCTGTCTGATGGTGGAGTCTCTCCTCTGCTGTGGCTCCAGGGTTTGGAGCAAGGACTTGGAAAAATCTCACCCTCTCCTGCCACATACCTGTGACAGGAGCTTGACAATTTGGGCTCTGCTATTATTTCATCTTGAAGTGTCCCCACTTTAAGTAGGCCAGGACTTGACTTTTGAAAGGCTGATGCTAGTGGCAGGGTTTGGCTGCTTTCTATGTCTGTCTGTCTCGGCAGTTGCTCCCAGGAATAAGCCCACAGGGAACACTAGATGTTAAGAGGACCTGTACTTGGACCACCACTGGGGTCACCTCCTGACAGGGCAGAGTGGCAGCAGCTGCTGCAAACAGATAGTTTTCTTGCTCTCTGATGCAGAGCCAAGACCTAGGTGATGGAGGTTGGGGTTGGAGCAGGCTCTTGCAGGGCTGCTGGCTGTGCTCATCAGAAAGGTAGGGCAAGGAGGCAGTACTGCACCTGGTCTCTGGCAGCCCAGCCAGAAGGGGTCCAGACAGGGCTCTGAGAGCATTCTGCAGCTTTCTCTGCTAAGGCAGAGATGTTTCCAGATGTACTTGCATTAAATGAGTTCCTACTTTCTGAAGAAAACAATTTTTACCTGAAAAACCCCTATCTGTAGGAGGAAGCATTGCTTGTCCCTCTGCACTGGGATGCTACAGGGGAGAGGCTGACAAAGGTGTGGTGCTGGTCTATGCTGCTCTGGTTTTTTGGGTTTTACTCCCCATTGCTGGGTTACAAATGCATGAAATGATGTAGAAATACATCAGCTGTCTTGATAAATAAAAGGGGCATTGGTTTCAGCAGGGGTGTTTAGTATTTTGGTAGTGTTTTATTGAAATTTTACAAGCAGGGAGTGGTCTGTCCTTGTGTTCTTGCAAATCTCTTCCAGGAATGTGGGTGGATTTCTTCCAGCTTCTTTCTGGAGCCATGGAGAAAATGCTTTGGTGACGTGACCAAGTCCTTTAGCATCACAGGGTTGCAGCCATCAGTGCATTCAGCCATCAGCTCTTAGGGAAGGGCTTCATGAAGCTGTAATACTTGGAGTAGTTTGGCATTTGAAAGAAGGCAATGTTAATGTGAGGAGTTATAACTGAGATTTGGGTGAAAGTGGCTTAAGTTCACCAACATGCATCTAACTTTTGTAGCAGGTAGAGAGCTGGTAGTGCTCTCAGTGGTGTACCTGGGCCATCCCAACAGCTGGTTTGAGTCAGCATGTCTTGCAGTCCCTTCCATCATTTCTCCCAAATTGCCCATAAGTGAGCTGGCAGGCAGGTAATGAACTGCTGTGTGGCATTCTAGCCTTTGCTTTCAGCAGCTCTTTGGAGATGAGGCATGGAATGTCTAACATGTATGTTAATTACTTGCATGGGGTATTTGGTATTCGTTTATGTTGCCTCTTATTATGGGGTCGAGCAGTTAGTGTTTGGGAGTGGGACAGGTATCCCTGCAGGACTCCACTGTCCTTTTCCCTGTCTCCTCCCCTGACAGTGTGTCCCTACACTGTTGTTTCACCTACTTGGTATCAAGGCATGTTTGCTTTTTGGCTATTTCTGGGCAACTAAAGATACTGCTATATTTTGCAGATCCTGGACTTGGCCAGGACCAAATCTAACCTGGCTCAACATTGGCATAAAGCAGGCAGGTCTTGCTACTGGGCTTGCTCTTGCACAGCTGAGAAGAGAATTTGATTCAAGAGGTATAACTTTAGCAGAGGAACAGTAGAGTCCCTGCTACTGCAGGAAAAATCCTCAACAATTTGGGAGCCTCATTTTTTCCCCATTTTCCTGCAGTATTCCCAGCAGGACAGGGGTACCTGTGGGCTGTCATGCAATGTGGCTGCCCAAGCTGGTTTTAAAAGAAAGCAAGCCACTGTTTCACATCTGCTTTAGCTTTTTGACAGTTTTTCTGGCACTTGTGTGCAATTAGTGCTGGGTTTTTGTCACATAGAGCCGACCCTCTAAGAATTTGACTCTAATGGTAGTTTGACAGCTAGCAACAATTACATTGAGAAGGGCTGTGTCTTTTTGCAGACTATGTTACTTCTTGTTTCTGAATTTATTGTCTCACTGCTACTTGAAAAAGAAAACAGAAACATTTTTTGGGCGCGGATCCAGCCGCAGAGCAGGGGATGGCTTAATCCAGCACATTAGTGGTTGTTCCAACTCCAGTTGGTTTCATTCTGTGTTTAATATCAAGTGCTCTTTTAAGTATCTTATTTTTCTTCTTCTGAGGGTTGTGTTTAATAAACATAACAGCCCACAGACTTTGCCCATTGCTTCAGGAGTGAGCACTGATAGAAAAGCTGTAATGTGCAGTGCAGCTAGGAGACCCTTGGTGGGAGCATGGGAGAGGAGAGGAGATGAGACCTTCTCTTGCCTCTGAGCACCCTGGCTTGTCCCCACCCAGGTGGGAGACAGAGGCGTTTCCTGTTTCAGTAAATGAAAGGCAAACTTAAATAACCTTGCCTGGGCTTTGGGCTGAACTGGCTATTGCTAAGTATTAAATAATCTACTGGTGTCCAAAGACACACAAGAAACTGAAATGTTGCTCAGTTACCTAAAACCTGGAATGGGAGGGTGTTGTGGGGAGGAGAATTCTCCTGCCTCCCAAGTCTAAAACAGCCTCCATCCTGCAGATGAGGACACTCAGCTGGAATGCTGCAATCCAGGGCCCATGGGCTGGAGCTGTTCTGAGCTGAAATTGAATCTTAACTCAGATGAAAGGTGTAAAGATATTTGTTCCTTTTTTCTTTCTTTTTTTTTTTAATATGAGAAGCAATGTTTTTTAACTGACCCCATGGAGAATGTTTTTTAGTGGAGTCCTTGCCCAGCTCTGATCTGACATGATTTCCAGGGAGACTTGGGATCCTTATCACTTTACAAAAAATGAGATTTACATTCCTGTATCACACAGGCACTTTGAAAAGATTATCCCTGACTCCAGAGAAATGGCTCATACATTTTAATGCTGTTATTAGAAAGTGAATTGACAACACTTATCCTCAGTGCAGATTGCTGTTCAGCTTGGGGGGGAAATATGCAGGAAGCACTGGTGGAGACTTCAGAGAGCTCTCAGTCACCCTGAGATGTGTGTGCTTTTGGTGCAGTGTTTCAGCTGAGTGAAAAGAGCAAGGTTTGATATGCACCATAGAAAAGGGGAAGCAGTGTGTGGACCAGCAGCACAGGATGGCACAGTAGTGGGGCTCAAACCATCAAAACAGCTTCTGGACTGAAAGGCAGAGCTCACTTAGGCCTTGCACAGTGGCTGCTCTGGGCTTGTGCATCCTAGGGTGTTGTGGAGATATTTCACAGGAATGCTTTATTTGCCATCTTAGTAAGCATAGAGAAACTGAGCTGGATGAGTGGTGGCTTAATCTGGCATAGGAGTGAAGTGCTGCTGAGTTGGTCAGGATAGTGAAAGATGCCCCTGGAAAGAGAAGCAAACAAAAAAACCCAGATGAGATTGCCTTTAAATTTTTTAAATTATTATTATTATTTTTGGTGGTATATGAACTTCCAAGAACCAGCTGATTTCTGCTTCTCTCAGGGCACATGACCTCTGAGGAGGACTTCACATTGGGCTGCAGTGCTTCAGGGCTGAGCTCCTTGCTCCTGAGCATGGAGGGAGAAAGGGAAAAGGATATGACTGGCAAAATACTCTTTTTATCAGGGCTCCTGGCACTTCTGGAAGTCTGACTTCCCTGGTTTTGCCTGAGTCCTTCGTCTCTTGGAAGTCATTTAGGGAAAGAGCAGCCATGGCAAGTTCAGTAGGATCAGTGTGAGTGGTCTCCTAGTTTGGCAGGGGCTCCAACTTTCCTACAAAAGGAAAGAGTCAAAGAACGTGGCCAAGCAGCATGATGTGTGTTCATTAAATGAACAGGGATTTAATGAGAGCATTGATAGGCTGATTTGCAAAACATTAATATGAATGTTGACTGATGTGAACTCTGGCATCAAACTAAGCCTGGGCAAAGGTGAAAGTTAAATGGCTGGTTTTTTATAGCAGAGGAAATGTGTGATAATGCAGGACCAGAGCAAGGTGTCTTAGAAGGCTGCACTGTGGCTCCATCTTAGAAGTGATGGTGCTTGTGGGTGTCCTCATCCCTCTCCAGTGGGTGTCTTCTTGGCTTGTCCAGGAGCATGTCCTCAGACTGTCCTGGAGCACATTCCCTGGCATGACCAGTGAGTGCCCATGTGATGCACTGCCAAAAAAGCAGCTGTGAGTTTGCAGCCACATCAAGGTGAAGGATTTTCATTTCTCCTGCCCTTGTTGTTGGTTCAGCATGGCCCAGTCTGACAACCTTTGTTGTAAGTGTCAGTGTGAGGAAATTGACCCTTTCTTCCTTTTTAAAACATGCCTGTCTGAAGTTGGAAGTTAAATTAAACCCTCCCAAAGCAGAGGTTTCTCAGAATAACTTCTGTGACTAATCCAGCTCCATAGGCCTCACTGGAGGGGACTTGGCAGCTTTGTTTTTCCTTGTAAAGAATGCCCAGCATATGTCCTGACAATTAGTCAGAGTGCCCAAAAATACCCATCAGCCCTGCAAGCTGATCTGCTTCATCTCTTAGAGCCAGGACAGACAGAGGGTTATGCACTGTGGGGTTTTGGGAAAGGTTATTTTTAAAATGCCCACATAACAAGGGTGATTTGGTTCTTTCAGCCACCAGTGTTGCTTAATAACTGAAGGTGTAGATAGCCAAATGCTAATCTTACTTGAGGCATCTGTCCTGTTCCCAGGGTAGTGGGTGGGTTGTCCTGCTAAACCCATATTCCGGGGCTGGTTTCTGTCAGCTCTAAATCAGCACTCAGGGCATGGCCCTGGGACCTGTGCCGAGTTCAGGCAGTGCTTTGTTGGTGTCCTGCATGGTGCCAAGTTCAAGCAGTGCTTTGATGGTGTGCTGGATGTCAGGGAGTCTTCCCAACTGGCATGCCAGGGTTCAGAAGAGCGTGTCCTTCTCATTGAAGTGGTGGCTGATCTGATCTTCACCCATAGCCAGGCTGTGTGGTTCTGCCTAGCTCTTTTCTGAGAAGATTTTGATTTACCTTTCTCTGACCACCTGAGCTGAAGTCTTCTATCCTTGATATCTCTCACATGCTGAATTTCTGGAGATGTTTTTCAGAATCTCAGTCCATCCGCAAACAGCCCTTTCTTCTCCTCCCCTGAAAATAAAGCTCCTTAAGGAGAACAGCAAGGATCCTTGGTCTTGCAGAGCACCACTTGTGTGGGTGTTTGGCTTGGACTGCTGTGCTTTGAGAGAAGAAAAAGGAGGTCTGCTGAACAGTCTGCCCAGCAGCTTCCTGGGAACATGATGTTTTGCTAGAAAACTTCACTCCAAAAGCATTCCCAGCTTTCAGAGGAAGAGCTTGGGCACAGCCTTGCACCTGCCTTGCAAGTCTTTCTTCCTAACAGGTCGTGTTGAATGAATGCAGGAGAATGGCAAAGCTACTGGAAACCCATGTGGGGGATGCTGGAGAGCATGTGTGTTGTAGCTGATGTCTGGGTAACTTCTAATTTCTGAGTCATAGTGGGTAAGAGTTCCAGGGAAGGTGAGTGACCCAGCTTTCAAGCAGTGATACAAACTAATAGTTGAATTTCCTTCTGTGCTCTCCACAGTGAGCTGTTTAACTTCACTGGGTGAGAGTGTCACACAGACAGCTGCTGTGCCTATGGGAAGTAATTGAAAACAATTAGGAGTGCAGAGAGCATAATGGAGGTTGTGAAATGCTATTTCCGTGATGGCTCACTCACAACTTGATGAAGCCCTGACATGAGCATTTATTGTGAGGGTATGGTAGCATTATATCTCTGCAAGTGTTCATCAGACCTCATCTTTCCTGGAAAAGATTGCCATGCTGCCTGGCTGGGATCAGTGTGGTATTTATTTGACAGGGCCTTAAGTTGCTTTTCTCAGCTCTGAAGCCAGGGCTAAGCCACTGCAGGAAAAGCTGTGACTGGCAAACCTTTGTCTCAAGTTTGACTCCACTGGTCATTCCTCTTCCATGGGAGTGTATTTGCACTTGAACAAAGAAACACCCCTGCAGCTGACCAAGATTGCCTTAAGGGTGAAGTTTCTGGGTAATAACTTGGGGAATAACTGAGCTGTGGTGCAGCTTGCTTGACCCCAGGGAGGGCTCCTCTGAAGACCACATCAGCTCTGGTGGAAGCGCTGTTGGTGTTGCTGTTGAGGACACAGTGCTGCATAGCTGCAGCCAGAATTCGGGGTGTTGTGGCGAGAAGAACCCCAGAGTTTCTCATGGGAGCTTTGAATTCAGGGGCCTGGCCAGGGTGGGAGAGGTATGGCACTGCTGGAGCCTTTTGATGATCCTAACCTGGAGACCTTACCCGCTGCTCCCCTGTGACCGGACACTTAGGCTGCTTCCCCTGTGCTTGCTGGCTCATCTTCTCCAGTGAACGCTGCTCAGTTATAGCTGCACCCTCAGCTGCTTCTTTCTTGGTAAATGAACTTGCAAGAATCAGTTGGTTCCTGCTCCTTATCAGGGCAGATGACCTCTGAGGAGCACTTCGCATTTGGCTTCAGTACATTGAGGCTGCTTTGCTCAAATTGGGCACTGCTGGGTGGGTCTGTGCATGATGCAGCCATAAAGCTGCTGGGAAGGAGGAGGTAAATGCTGTGTTTGAGGCTTTTTAAGCCATTTATGGGATTGATGCTCTTGTAAGACATGTGAATCAGACCAGTCCTGGCAGTACTTGTGGAGCTTTCCTGAGAAGAGCAAAAGAAGTCTTTGTGTCCCCTTAGGACTGGCTGATGTCCAGGCATGTTCAAGCCTGTTGTCTTCACCTTGCAGTTCATGCAAGGGGGTTGTGGGCAGCCTGCTAAGCCTTCCAAAGTGCTGCCTGCACTTAACAGATCCCTCCTGGAGACTGGGTTGAGGTAGAAGGACATGACAGACAGAGCTGGAAGGACAAGCATGTCCCAGGTTTAACCATCTTGAGCCTTTTGGGTCTGTTCCTTTTTGAACTTGTACTGAAAGTCTAAACCTAACTGTAGGGACCACAACAAGCACTCAGCAACCTTGCTGCTGGAAGATGGTCTTGGTATCTTATCTGTAGTACAACAAAGAACCACAGGGAGGAGGGTGCAGGCATACAAGGAAATGGCCTTGTGCAGTTGGTTCAAAGCCAAGCCTGTGCTGTCCCAGTGCTGCTGCAGCCTCTTCTCACCCTGGTCCTCTCTGGATCCTGTATGTCCTGGGTCTGCTGCCACGGGGTCTGTGTGCTGCCTGTGTCCCACCACACTCCAGCTTCTCTTCTCCAACCTTGACATAGCCAGGAGTGGGGATGGGAGCTGAACAAAGCAGGCCTTGATTTATGTGCAGACACTCTCCTTAAGCTGCGGTGCCACTTGGTTTTCAGCGGCAGTCAGAGGTCTGCCATGTTGGCAACAGGTGACAGGAAGAAGTGCCAGTCAGATAATGTGTGGAAGTGAGCTGCAGAGCAGATGGCAGCAGGGAAATCATTTTGGAGCTGCCATGGGAATAGTCCTGGAAACAGTCCAGCCTGTGGATAGAGGCAGATGGGGAACCCCCAGTTTATATCTTTTCCCAGTTTTGCTATTTTTCAGGTGCCTTTACTTCCAGTTCTGTTGTCTCTTGACCATTCTTTCCTGTCTCTTACTTCACCCTTATCCTTATTTTTTTCTCTCTTCTTATCCTGCCTTCTTTTCTCCCTTTTGATTCTACTCTCACTATATCTGAGTTCATGAAGGGCTACCCAGTCTGTGTCTGCTTCCTTATAAATCTGTTCCCAGTTCCTTTATCCCTACCTACACAAATGATCTTGAAGGCTTTTCTTGGCACTGAAAGGCTCAGCACAGAGATTTCACCCAGCTGTGGGCTGGAGTTCAGCATGGAAGAGAGGAAAACACCTTGTGTGCCTTTGCCATGTGCTGCCCATTTCCTTCTCCACTGTCCCCTGATGGGCTGGTATGTTTGTCCCCTCTGTCACTGCAGTGATGTCCTTGCTGGTTTTGCTCTGCATTTGGGTACATCCCATGTGAGCCAGGATGTGTCTGTCTTGTGTTCACGCGAGTGCCTGCAGGATGCTTCTGGGTGCAGAGGTGCAACTTTGTATGCAGAATGAGGCAACTGATCCAGGCATAGGTTAGCATCCAGGTTTTGTGATACTTCAAAGAGAAACTCTCTGGTTTTGAATGGAACTGGCTGCTTGAAAGGACTAGGAGGAAATTCCACTTTTTCATTCTGGTGTGATTGTGGGTGGCATTTGGGGTCCCTTGACTGTGGGATGTAGCAGGAGCTATCCCCTGGCTGTCCGCTCCAGATGGTCTGCAAACACTGCTCTATGCTGCCTTTCACCAGTGTGGAGCCAGTGCCAGGAGAAGGAAGCATATGGGATATACTGAGTGCTTGGAAAGCTGGCTTAGTGCCAGAGATCAAACCTGCCCAGTGTTTCTGGGGCAGTGGGGCTGTGGTCTCCTCTGCCCCACTGCTGGCCCAGCCACAAGTGCTTTTTCTTGGTCAGGATTCGGAAAGCATTAATTTTCTTTCTCACAAGGGTGAACTCAGCCTGCCATGATATATGACCATTCACTATCAGCAGAGGTTGTTCTAGCTGTTGCTGCAAATTTAGCAGAAAATATCCAGCAGAGTTGGGTCCTCCAAAGTGCTGGATGTCTTCCAGCTCTCCTTCACTCTCCTTGCAGGAGGTGCTCAGCTTCTTATGGACCTTGATCAAACTGCTTGTAATTAAGGACTTGGATTTGTGTCCCCCAGAGCTTCAAGTTGCACTAGGGGAGGTTCAGATTAGATATTAGGAGAAATTTCTTAATCGAGAGGGTTATCAAGCATTGGAACAGGCTGCCCAGGGAAGTGGCAGAGCCTCAGTCCCTGGAAGTATTTAAAAACTTGTAGATGTGGTTCAGTGGTGAGCATGGTAGTATAGGTTAATGGTTGGACTCGATCATCTCAGAGGTCTTTTCCAACCATAATGTGATTCTGTGATTCCATGACTATAGTTTACCACCTAGTCTTGATTTTGGTTGTTTCTGTGATTGATTCTACATTTAAAAGGAAAGTTTCATTTTTGCCTCAGAAGGCTAAAGGCAGTTTAACTGGAGCCTGCAACAGACTGGGCAAAAGGAGCGCTCTCTGGTGTGGAAGAACTCACACTGCATGCAATCTAAGATTTAAAATACAACCCCCTGAATCTACTGAGCTGTTTCTTGAAAAGAAATAAGTGTTTGTGCAAAGGATGAGCTTGAGCAAACCTGGATGTGGGCTATTAACCCCCATGCTGCCTGGTGCAGCCCTAGCTGATGGGACCGTGCCGGTCCTGGGTTACGAGAGCAGCAGCCTCCAGCTGAAGTGGGAGTGTGGAGTGAGTCCAGCACCTACCTGCACGACAGGACGGGTAGGGAGCATTGTGGGGCTCTCATTTCATGGGGAGCCCAGGGAATGGCTAGTGTCTTTCTGTGTAGGTTTACTGTGCATTTCTAAGCAGTGTGTATGGAAGCAGAAGGGACAGCATTACCCTAAGAGGTGGACAGGTGCTCCCCTCCTGCTCGTATTTACTGCTGCCTGCTTCTTTCTTTGATGATGGTGACTAACAGTTCATCAATGCCTGGGTTATACTGGCTCTATTTAGGACTTTCTGCCCTTTGAGTGACAGCAGGATGTGTGAGCAAGCTGAGATGCACAGACCTTTTCTGGCAGGATTGTTAGGGCAAGAAAATACTCTGGAAACCACAATGTGAATCATTTCTCTATCCAAGTGGATGATACTATACCCCAGCCATGCCACTTTGCAGTCAGACCTGTGTGCTAGGGTCAGTGTGTCCAGACCAGCACCCTGGAGTCTTGAAAACCTACAGGACAGGTTTAATGTTAAAAACAGGAAAATCCAAGCCTACACTTGGTGTGTGCTGTGCACTCACTGGCATGTTTGTAATGCTTTTCTCCTGGGACCTGCAGGCACATGGTACCTGACTAGCAGAGAAGGGCTCAGACAGGGCTGGCACACCTCCTCTCTGAGACATCCTCTCTTTTCTGAAGGTTTCTACTCCCAGCCCTCTTTCAAAGGGCAGTGAGGTCCCTCTGGCATTTATGCCATACCTTGCAACAAAGGTGTGTTCAATCAGCTGAACTCATGTGGATAGAGAAGGGCTTGGAGAGGAGATGGGAATTGTCTCAAGGTCATAGGGCTAAAACCAGCCAAGAAACTGAGAGCAGCCCTGTCCTCTCAGCAAGGGTTGTTCCTCAGCCTGTCCCTGCTGCACTGACCCAGGCAGCCACGAATTCAGACAAAATGTCCTTTTTATTACAGCCTGCTCTGGGATATCACTGACGGCTTTGCAGAGTGAGCTGTGCCATGAAGTACTACTCTAGAGAGTTTCATGGTGAAGCTTCAGAGGCATCAGCAGGGCTGGGTCTTCCTCCTGCTTTTTGGCCAAGCTTTCTCCTTCCCACCTCCTCCAGCTAATGCCTGTTGCTGTGCTGCAAGCACATATGCATTTGCACGTGAAATGTCTTGGTGGCCAAATGTCCATACATGCCTCCTCAATGCTGTCAAACTGCTGCTGAACTGCAGCTGCCCCTGGGGTGGGATGTGGCAGCTGCTGACACTGCACAGCAATGCTATTCTGCCTTCTAGGATGGGGAGCCAAGGTTACCATTTCTAACTGAAATACAAAGGTGTTCTGGGGGAAGTATGAAATGACTCCCAAGTGAGAGAGAGCCAGTGCTTTGTGTGGGGAGCTAGGAAAGAATGAAAATGGTTAATGGTGGAAACTCTGTATGCATTGCCAAAAATGAGCTGATGTCTGTAAGTATTACACTGAACACAGGAAGATTAGCACAGGAAAATACCAGTTGTTGTGGTTCCTGTTACCATCTGAATTATGCAAACAATTTGCTTGAGTTTATAGATGAGCTGGGGCAGAATGATGTTGGGTTTCCTAGCCAAAGTGTTTCAGTGTGCTAGTATTTTAGCACCTTTCCTGGTCTCAATCTGCTACACAGGTGCCATGCTCTTTTGGGAAGGCATGCTGTCAAGTGTGGCCTTTTCCAGGCCACGTTGGAAACTTGGAGATGTCAGGATGCTAGTGAGATGCTGACCTTATGCATGTGCTACCCAAGATGGGTGTGAAGGCCCAGGGGATCACTGAGCCCACTGCTGGGGCTGGAGGCTGTGTGTGCCCTAACATATGCGTGGGCATCAAGGACCCCTGCAAGAGAGAAGTGGAGATGTTCCTGGTTCCTTGCTGTAGCAGGACCGCTTGAGTTGAAGATGCCAATTGCTGTTTTGAGGCTAGACACTACTGAAATGGGCTGGAATGATAACTGTTGGCTCTTGTCACTGGCTGTCAGGGAGGTTAACTGACTTTCCCCCAGTCAGTGTTGAGGCAGGATTAGCAGCTGGGCATCCCTGGCCCCCAGCCCTGAGCACACACTGCCACTCATTGCATAACTCAGACAGAGCACATGGCCATGTAGCTGCCACAGCCTACACGTCCCCATGAGAGAGAGCCCTGAACCAGAACAACCTCTGCTCCTTGTTGTGACTTGGGTGGAAATAGGTCATTTGGAGACATGGAGCTGGAGTCCTCCAGGGAGCTTCATGGATGCCTGAGTAAAGAGCTAGTGCTCTCTGTAAGCAGTGTGCTGGGAATGAGCTCAGCCATACTGTTAGATGCTAGGGGAAGACTTGTAATTATGAATCCTGACTTTCTAAGTGATGCTGTTCAGGGCCTTGCTCACTTTGAAGAGTTAGTGTCTTGAGCTTCCTTAGGGTAAAAGCTGGAGGAGGACCAGATATGGTACTTTTACTAGCAGTAAAACTTCAGTGTGACCTTCATGTCAAAGGCAATTCTAACCTCCCCCAGTAAGGTGTCTTCTATTACTTCTGTGGGCTGTCAGCTTGGTCTTCAGGGTACAACCCATGCCCTTTCTGGGCCCTCCAGCTGGGAGACAGCCCCTTGCAGGTTCCTGGGACCACAGCCCCTCTGGCCGCCATGGGGCTCTGATCCACCTCTTTCATTCAGCAACGTTTGGTCTGTAATTTAGCTTAGGACTGTTATGAGACACAATTTAGCTTTAAAGCCAAAGCCAAATGGTACTAGCATGGGCTCAAGTTCCTGAGGCACACTCTGCCTTTGGGACTAATTTGGGTGCTGAGTAGCTGGGCAGGTATTTACATGTTGCTTACAGAGACCTAGAGGTCTCTGGATCCTATTCTTCTCCCTTGGATCACCTAAAATGGTAAGAATTTTCAAGGGGGATTAAGGTTGTGATCTCTGGGGAGGGGAGTGGACATCTGCTACGAGTCCTGTTCGTATTAATAGCCTCCGTTTAAATGTATGTTATCAAACGAGGCAGCTCCTCATCAGCCAAGAGACTCTGAACTCTCTTACCTAAGGGGCTGCTGGTGACTTTGGGCTGCTAATCATGGCTTTCCACAGGCACACAGGTAAAGTGGATGTACTGCCAGGTGTTGTGGGAGGAACCTTGTGTGTGCAGTGCCTGGTAGGTGGGGAGAAAGGTTTTGCTATCAGGCTCCCGCTTCAGCAGAATAACTCTTTTGAATGCAGTCTTAAGGCTCATCAATCTGTAGCTGTAACTAACTCTGGCAAATGGGTTTATAAGCAGTGTGGGGGACTGGTGCTGAGACCATGGTGATGGTGGGAGTGGTGGTGGCCTCATCTGTTTTGTGAAATGCATTGGATGGTGGGTGCTTTTGTATCTGCTGCTGTGAGAAGGCTGGGGCTCAGCTGTTGTTTGAGGAAGACTAGGTGAAAATGGTACATGATGCTCCTCCTTTCAGTAAGCTTCCTATGGCAAGTATTGCAGTGAGCAGGGGAAACCCATAGCAGAGGGGAGCATGCAGAAGCCTAGCATGTAAACCCAGATGCTTTGCTCTGCTCTGGTGGGAAGTTTGTAGTTACTCCCTCTTCTCTGTGTTTGCCATGTAGATCAAATGGGCTGACCCTCAGCAGTGGTAGGAAAAAGTGAACTTTTCCTTCCCATTTACAGTGACAAGAATGGTGGCACAGCTTCTGAATAAAATCTGATTTCTGTGCTATCACTTTTAAACATCTCAAAGGTGTTTGAAAAGAGCAATCCATTCAATTAAAATGTAAGATGACATTTTTTACTTCAGCTCCCAAAACTGACTGATGCTGTAACATCTTTTTGTTATACTCCCAGCTGTATCTGTTTTCTTTCTCATCTTCCTCAGAGGGTTGTTCTCCAGGGCAAGGACCTGTAGATTTGATGTTGTGCTGTAATATAAAGTGCTGAAGTGTTTTCTGAGCAGATGCTGTGATTGGAGTGCTGCCACCACCACAGAGTGCAGCATCCGCTTATGCGCCCCACAGGGAGCCTCTTTGGGACAGCTGCAGTGGGTACCATAGTACCTGCCCCACAGGAGGGAATAGAAAGGCTCATGTTTGGCTCTTGGGATCACCTGGGCATGAGAAGGACATCCAGCTACTGAGGTGGGGGCAGATCCATCATAGCTGTCAATATAATTGAGGAATCTCAAAGGTCATAGGTCAAAGGTTAAGGCAGCTGCAGAGTGAGCTTGCTGCTGAGCAGGACTCTCTTACTTTAGCTGATTTGGTTAGAAAGATTTGGACTTCACTGCTTAAACTCTGCCTAAGTGCTCAGCCTTACTTTAGGCAGTCATGCTGTGCACACTGGGAGCCTTCATAGCCTTAGCTGAGCTCTCTATTAAGTTCAAAAGCGAGCCCTGGGGACAGTGTTTGCAGGGCTGGAGCAGTGTGTTTTTAACAGCACGTCCCTAATCCCTGGGGAACTGGGAAGATTTAATGAAGATTGGGATGTGCTCAGACATGGTGGCAATAAGACCATAGGGAATGTTTTTGGCAACTGTCTGAGAAACTTGGAGCTGTTCTTGTTCTAAATAAAGCAGTTTCCATTTTTATCAACAGACTAATTTTCTCTTGAATTATAGAGTATGAGACTCGCACGTGCCCCAGCCTGGCAGTGGGAGAGCACAGCTCTCCACTTGTTACTGCCAGCCCTCCCAGCAAAAAATGACTGCAAATGATTTCTTTCTTTTCTTTGGCTTTGCAAATGTATGTTCTATTTTATTCTGTGTTGTCCAGGGCAACATGCCAGTGACCTTGAGGTGCAGTCCTGAGTGTTGCTTCACACTTTGGATTAACAGGACCCTTCCTCTAAGGGTATTCTCTGGTATTTATAGTGAACCACGTGGGCATTGCATAGAGGAATGCTGAGAATAGTAACTCAGGTGACAGATCAGGGGATGCCAGGTTCTGAGCTGAAATAGGCAGGTGTAGTCAGTGCCTGGTGTTGTGGGAGGCTGTGTGTACTCAGTCTGCTGAGAAAAAACAAAAAACTGATGGAAAGCCAAAAAGCAATTGCTCTTTTCCTTCCACACTGCCAGAGTATGCAGCTGTGCTTAAGGCAGAGAGTTAACAACTTCAGCCTCATCTTCCTTCCTAAGTGGCAGAATAATACATAAACTTTAAGTACAGTTTCCTTGGGTGTTTTTAGAGGCCACACTTCAAGTTCTTCCTTGGTGGTTTGTCACATTTAAACACGTTCCCCAGAGACATTAACACATTCTGTGTTAAGTGTTTTGCTTACCAAGTTTGCTTCAGCTCCCTTTGAGTCCTTCAATTTCATTCATCCTGCAAACCACTGTGATGCTGCCTTGAGGTATGACTGAACCAGGAGGAACTAGCCCAAGGAGACAGGAACCACCTGGAGAGGAAAGGGGTTGTGTTGATGCAATAGCTTTTGTGGGGTACCACTTCATATGTCTGTACCCTTTCCATCCCAAAGCTTGCCATGCTGCAGGGTGCAGATGTAGCTGTGACCACTGGATAGGACAGCCATGTGACAGCTCCCACAGTATGATGTCAGCATGACTTGAGGTGCATGGAAGCTGGTGAAGCCCAAACAGTTAAGGTCTTTGAAAGATAGAAGGCATGGTTGTCCAAGGGCTGAGGAGCTGCCTTTCAAAAGCAGGAGATGCTCTCTGGGGACAAGTGGTTAACTGACACCTCTGTGGTCAGGTAAATGTTAGGGTTGAATTCCAGTGGGTCTTTGTGCCAAGTACCCCGATACTTGAGAAGGCCACTGGCCTGGCCAACTGCCCTTGAGCTGTAGCCAAATCCATCAGGGAGCTACATTTAGACAGCACCCTGCCAGGGCTGGTGGGAGAGGGACACCTTGCTTAAAGTTGGCTTAGTTTTTGGAAGTATTGCTGGACTTCCTTGAAGTCCTTACTTTCATTTCTATTGAGAGTCCTCTAGGCTATTTAAGGATGGGCATGTACTGAACTTACCCCTCTCCCTAGCAGCCTACACTATCTCTCTCACCTGCTTCTCTCCAGCAGAACATCCTCTGCACATGGAGAGGATTCTCTGGGACAAAGAATAATTTCCAGTGTTTCCATACTTTCCCTTTGCTTTCTAAGTCCCTTTCTGTGGCTCCAGAGTTGTGCTGAAATGGGGTTTGGATCAGTGCATGTCCTTAGAATAGGTGATTCTCCTGGGGTTACACTTCACCAGTCTGTCAGCTCAGAGACCCTGTAGTCTGGTGTAAAGGTGTAACCAAAGAAACTGTGTTTGAGTAACTTCCAAGCTAAAACTCCTACAAGTACTGCTGTCATTTTAAGCACACCACTGTGAAACTGAAGCACAAAGGCAGAACACTTATGGTTTTAGTGGCTGGTTTGATGCCTGTTACCTTGAGCACCGAGTTTTGGGTTGCTACAGCCCGGTTATAGCACTGGTGTGAATCCCTGCTGTGTGCTCAACAGCTGCTGCACAGCTTGCATGGGGAAGCTATGCAGCATGCACTAAAATAAAGGCCCCAAAGAAGAGCATGGAGGAGTCATGTTTTTTTATATACCCAGTGTGTCCTTTGCTCTCTGGAAAACAGGCAAGTTGTGAAATTAAGACAGGCCAGGGTTAATATACCTGGAAGCTCTGGAAAGTTAAGCTATGGGGATGTGGTGTACAGGTCATTAAAGAGAAAAACATCTCCAAACCCATGATCTGCTGCCAAACAGACTTTAGGAGATTGGGGGTTTTCTGTTGTTGTTTTTGTTTGTTTTTACAGAGTACAACATGTGTCTGTCCTGTGTACCTTCTGTGAGAGGGGACAGGACTGCTTAGGGGAGCAGCAGTTAGCATACTAAATGCTTCTTCCTCATGGCAGCAGAGGCCTGAAGTCTCTATGGACATCTGCTCCATTCTGGGAAAATGATCTAGTGGTTCCAGCAGAGATGCTGCTGATGTGGGACCCTGCTCTGGCACAGCCTGGTGGTTTTGGGGGCTCTTGCACACCAGCCCAAGGTTTGGCTGCTTCTGTGGGAAGGCTGTAAGAATATGGCCTGGCTGATGTGGGCTCTTGGCATGGCATGGGTGAGCAGAGACCATGAGCAGGCAGCACTTTTGCTGGGACAATATGATCAGTGCATCTTCTTTGCAGGCAAGGGGACAGAGATGCCTTTCCTGTGTCTAGATCAGGAATGATACTACTGAGGGCAGAAGTCTCTTGGAAAAGACGGAAGCAAATTCATGCTCTGGCTTACATATGAGAGGGGCTTTTAGGTCCATAAGATGGCACAAGGTAGGCAGAAGCTGGCTTGTCTGCTTGAAGAACCCAGCTTCTGGGGCTGCCAGGGCCAGTGTTAATTTGTCTGTGGAGCTCCAAAGCTGCTGTGATAAATGTGTCTCCCATTAGCACATGATGCATTACATGGAAACACAGGATTATGTTACTCCCTGAGCCCATATGTACACGATTATGTGTTCAGGTTGAAAGCAACCCTAAACCCGAGATCAGGAACATTTCAATACCATTTGCCCTGGACTATGTGCAGTTGCATTTCTTCTAAATAAAACCCACTTGCTTGATAAAGTACTGCAGAGCTGGCTGAGGATCACATAGTTTCCACGTTTCCCAGCTGTTTATTTGTTTCATTTACTTGAACCGGTGCAAACGCAGCCCTTGCTGGAGTTGTCAGCAGGACGTGGCCGTCTCCTGACCTTGGCAAGCAGTGCTTCCAGACCTCAGTCCCCACAGAGTGCAATTCCTGCCAGCTTGGCCCCCAGCCTGCTTCTGGGGGGATTTTTAGGGGAAGGGTGTGAACCTGGTCCCTACCTCTGCTGCAGCTTCCCTGTGCAATGCTCCTCTCCAGGACTGTGTGTCTTGCTTTCTGGAAAAGAAATACTGCTGACATTGTCAAAAGGGTGAGAAAGGGGAGATGACTCTTGGATTTAAAAGTAACAGTGTGAGTCTAGCCTCTGGTTCCAGCATCTTCCACTAACCATCCAGCAGCTTCTTGAGCCCAGAGATGAGGCAGAAGAAGAGCTCTGAAATAGCAGCCAAATGTTCATCTGTGGGCAGGTACCTCCTTGGGCTTTGCATGTGGCTGCATCACGGTGGTCATGGTGTGCTGCCAGCAGCATGTTTCTCTGAAAGAGGGGGGGTGGGAAAAAGGAGGTTGGCAAAGGCAGCAGCTACCACTCAGTTGTTGCTGTGGTGTCTGGGCATTGTTAGGAGCTGTTGGGTTTGATGTGTGCTCATCTGGTGAGGTATGCTCATACCAGTGCCTCTTCTGCAAGCTCCTGCTCCTCAGTTCCCAGGGACTCCTGTGCCATTGCCAGGAATTCTCATCCTGACAGGTCAGGCCATGCAGTTGATGTAGATCTACTGGTGTGTGCAAGGGTCCAAGAAGAAAAGCTGTGTGAACAGGTCCTCATGCCTTAACAACACATCAGTCCTGCCTGTGCAGCATCCTGTGGCAGAGGGTGGGTTCAAAGTGGTTCTGCTGATCCTTCCTTGCCATGAGGTCACAGCTGGGAATGATGTACTGTCTCTACACCCCAGAAAAGCCAGTCCCTGTTTCAGTTTATAAAGGTGCTGTGCTGGGGCTTGGAGCAGCACAGCTGGAACAAGCAGCCATGGTGCTGCTGAGCTCCATCAGGAGCAGGAAGCAAAGCAGCTTGTAAACCCCAGGGCTTGGGAGCTTGGTGGGGTAGTCTGAGGTGAGGCTACATGATGGAGGTGCTAATGGCCTCCCCACCTCAAAGCAGGAAGCAGCATTTTATACTCTGTGACTTGGGTCCTTCTCCCTCTCCTGTGCTGTGCTAGTGCTCTATCAGGAAAAGAATTGTCCTCTTGGCAGACCACATTGCTAGTCTGCTGCCATGTCTCCTGTCCAGTTGCTGATGGTGCAGAAAGTTCAAGGCTGTGTCCCAGGTGGTTGGCTGTGCAGAGGAAATGGGATTCTGCAGTGCTGGGGACTGTGGGGGCATGAGTGGCATGGGCAGAGGTGAAGCTGTGTTTCTGGAGCTGCACGGGCTCACATAACCCTGCCAGAGCTTTTGCAGCCTCCTCACAGGAGTGTTGCTGGCTTCCTCTGTGGAAGGGTGTAGGGAAATGGGGGGAGCCATTAGCAGAAGTGGTCTGGGAGCCTGAGACGGGGTGTACAGGCTGGGGTGGGTATCTGAGGAGAGAATGTGAGCATGCACCTCTGGCCAAAGTGGAAAATCCTCTGGTCAAGAGCCCCCACACCCACTGATGTGCTGGCTCCTTGGCCATGGTGGAACCCCTTGGCAGGGCCCTGCTGGCATGAACTGAAGACGTTATCTATACATGTAGGGAGATCTCTTCTTGTTTTTATCCTTATGAGTTTATATGTGAAAACCAGGTGAAAAGAGGCAGCTGGAAGCAGCACAACTATCCAGCACAAAAGGCTTCAGAGGGCTGCATCTGGCTGTGGGCTTAGACTGGAAATATGGAAACTATTCTTTCTCTGCTTGCACTTGGCAGTGACTTGTGCACACAAATTATGCAGCACTTCAGCCAGCACCTCGCTGAGGTCTGCAGTGGGCCTGGCCATAAGGAACTAAAGGGCTGTCAGTAAGTGATTGGTATCATTACCCTTACTTGAAGTGAAATACATAAATAAAAGTCTAGCATCCTTCCTCTTAAGAAGGTGATGGGGAAAGGCTGCTGTGGGACTCTACTCTCCTCACCAGCAACTGTGTTCCTAGAACAAGCAAACTTTGCAGCACTGCACTGACAGCAGGTTGGACCTCAGGAGACAGCGAGCTGTGTTTTTGTGCTGGCCAGAGGCCATCCTGCCTCTCTGTAGGCGGAAATCTAACATTGATATCTTGGATGGTTATTAAGGGAACTGAAAATATTTGTGTTAGTAATGTGTTGCTGTGTTGGGTTTGTGTGGCAAGGTTTTGGTAGCTGGGAGGCTACAGGGGTGGCTTCTGTGAGAAGCTGCTAGAAGTTAGTTTACCCAATGACTGGCGCAGCCAGTGACAGCTGGCTCCAAGATGGATTGAGATGGAGCCACCCCTGACCAAGGCTGAGCCCATCAGTGACTATGGTAATGCTTCTAGGATAGCATATTTAAGAAGGGAAAAATGTTGCTGCACCACAGCAACTATAGCCAGAGAGAGGAGTGAGAGTATGAGAGAAACATCTGCAGACACCAAGGTCAGGGAGCAAGGTGCCAGAGCAGAGAGTCTCCTGCAGACCTGCAGCCAGTGGAAGTCCAGTTGAGCAGATCTTCATCTGTGGCCCCTGGAGGACCCCATGCCAAATCAGTTTGTGAAGAACTATAGCCTGTGGGAAGGACTCACACGGGAAAAATCCATGGAGGACTGCCTCCCTTGGGAAGGACTCCAAGATGGAGCAGGGGAAGAGTGTAAGGGGTCCTCCTCCTGTGGAGAAAGGAGTAGCAGAAACAACATATGCTGAACAGACCACAACCCCCATTCCCCATCCCTCTGTGCTGCTGCTGGGGAGGAGATAAAAGTGAAGTTGAGCCCAGGAAGAAGGGAGGGGGGGTGGTGGTGGTGGTGGTGGAGATTGAGCTTTATTTCTCATTATCCTACTGTAAATCAAACTGATTTCCCCAAGCTGAGTGTTTTGCCCTTAACGGTAACTGGTGAGTGAACTCTCCCTGCCCTTACCTCTGCTCAAGAGCCTCTCATTTTATTTTTCTTTCCCCTGTGCAGCTGAGGAGGGGAGAGATAGAGTAGCCTGAGGGGGGTCAGTAGGGGGGGGGACGGTGTCAAGCTAGCCAGGGTCAACTCACCACAATTGCTTATGCCAGCTGTAGGGGCAACCACAGCACCACCAGGAGCCAGAGCATCCCCAGCTCATGCTGAGCTTGAGCAGAGCCAGGAGTCAGCCCACAAGGCCTTACTCTATAGCCCACATTTTTTCTGAGACTTCATGGTTATTTCTCTCTCTGTTCTGAATGGCAACTTGTGACCTCAGACATCTAAGCTGCCTTCTTTATCAGGTGTTTTGTGATTGCTGTGCCCAAACCCAGGTTGTTGACTGCACCAGGACTCCCTGAGTGTGATAGTTTGTTAGCCTAACCTAGATTCTCAAGACAAACCTCAAGGCACCAGGAAAATGCCAGTGCAGTTGGTAGAGAGCTGTCATGTCTAATATTAAACCAGAGCTGCCTGATAGAAAAATTGCCCTAGCAATGCCAGCACCGAAGCTGCTTTCTCTAACAAGAAGCCCTCAAGGAGCATGACACCACTACATGCTCACTGCTGAGCCATCTTCCTGATACTTTTTGATTTTATAGACCCAGCAAGTTGGACCAGTCAGATGGGCTTCAGTGCTTTAAGTTCACCCTCTTTCCTCTTGCAGGGCCTGGAAGTTACACCGTGGGCACCATGTCAGAGCGCTTTGACTGCCACTACTGCAGAGACCCTCTGCAAGGGAAGAAGTACGTGCAGAAAGAGGGCCGCCACTGCTGCGTCAAGTGCTTTGAAAAGTTCTGTGCCAACACCTGCATTGAGTGCAAGAAACCTATTGGAGCTGACTCCAAGGTGAGTGCTGAGCAGTTAAATGTCTGATGATGGTAATCCTCTCTTTTCCTGGCTCTAGTCTGTTTGTGAACTTCTGTGGGAAAGCAAGTTCTCCTGGGAGTCCTCTGGCTGAGGGGCCATGTGGTCCTTCGGCAAAGGGCCAGGGGCTCCGGGGCACTGCAGCAACGGTTGCTCACAAAGGGCTGCTTTGGCACAGGAACTTATTTCAGGATCTGGATTCAGCCACTTGAACTGCTGCAAGTGCTGAATTTTCCTGAAGAGAATACTGCAGGTAGTGGTGCAGCCAGCACAGGACTTGGAAGAAAACTCATCTTCTGGGGAAAGCACTCAGGAACCTAGGGTCTGATTTTTGTCAGTTTGTTAAATGTTTATTGCTTCATGTTTATGGCAATGATGTGCACCTGAACTAGGAAACTTGACAACCACAGAAGCTGCTCCCACAGAACTCCAAATCTCAAAGCTGTTGGTTTGAAGCATCTCTGCTACTCTCAAAGTCCAAAGTGAATGTGATTGTTGTGTCAGTGAGTTTGGCTAATGTTCTTCCTTTAACAGCTTGCAGATGAGCTGCACTTCCACCCACAGAACACAGACATGCTTAGGAACTAACTAATCTATCCTTCAGGGCTGCTCAGCAAGACAGAAGGGCTCATTGCTCACTCCATTTCTGTTTGTTCCAGGAGCTGCATTTCAAGAACCGTTACTGGCATGACAACTGCTTCCGTTGCTTCAAGTGCTATACGTCCTTGGTCAATGAGCCCTTCATGCTAAGGGAGAACAACAAGGTTTGGTGTAGCAACTGCACTGCCAAGGAGGATGCACCCAGGTGTAAGGGCTGCTACAAGCCTATTATTGCAGGTACTGGTGCCAGCGATGGGCTACAACTGCCAAGTTCTGCTCTAGGGCAAAACCACTGTGGTTTATCAGGCTGTGGAAGCTGCAGTTAGGGGTATGGACATCAGAGTGGAAGGTTGGAGCATTACAAAACAGTGCAAGGTTTAACTGTTGCTTTCAGCTGTCCATTTTTTTCAAGTGTTGAAAGCCTGTTTTGCAGTTAACCCTCATGGGGGATAGTTCACCCTAGCAGTTAGTCTTAAACCATTTCTACTACGAGCTTTGCTTTGTAAATTGAAGTCCTCAGAAAGGCTCAGGCACCTGCCTGACAAAATTAAGAAAATCTAAAAGGTCTTTAGGTTAAAAGTCAGATACAGATATTAAGAGCTCACCCCTTGCCAGCACTGTAACTGAATCCTAGGTGTAGGGATGGACAGGTCTTGCTTCCAGGTATGTTATCCTGCAGAGGGTGGGGACTTTGTCACAGCCTGAAATCCCACATAACAAGTTATTTCTGTCTGTTGTAGGAGACCAAAATGTTGAGTACAAGAAGATGGTCTGGCATAAGGACTGTTTCACTTGCAGCCAGTGCAAGCAAGTGATTGGATCTGGGAGCTTCTTCCCCAAGGGTGATGACTTCTACTGTGTCTCCTGTCACGAGCATAAGTTTGCCAAGACCTGTGCTAAATGCAAGAATGTAAGTCCTTCCACTTTGCCAAGATAGCTGTCAGAAGTAGGCCTCACATGTCTGCTGGAACCTAGGAGTGTAAACCAGGGCAGATCATGCTGAAGCTGTAACAATGCTTGTGTTGTTCCTTGAGACACTGGTGCAAGTTGGAGGTGGTATAATGTGCAAGCTAATGGTTCTTGCAATTTACAGTCTCTGAGCAGGGTCTGCAGGATTGCCTGATGGCAGCTCTGCTGAAACCACATGGCACCAGCCTTGCACTTCCTTTGCTGATGGTTTAAGCTCTCTAGTAGGTATTGTGCATTCAAGCAGTAAACCAGTATTTTATAAAGTAGCTGTTTTACAACTCTTGCAAACAATTAGTGTAGAATTGTAGAGTCACTGCAGGTAAAATAAACTCTTTTGAAAGCTCCAGGCACACAGGATTTCAGGCTAGAGGAACTCAAGTGCACTGCACTAGTTAAGTGTAATGAAAACCTACCACTTCTGAAACACATCTCTGCTCTGTCTCCTAGCCCATCACTTCTGGAGGCCTTACTTACCAGGAACAGCCTTGGCATTCAGAGTGTTTCATTTGCTCCAACTGCAAGAACCAACTGGGTGGGAAGCGTTTCACAGCTGTAGAGGATCAGTTTTACTGTGTTGAATGCTACAAGGAGTGTGTTGCCAAGAAGTGTGCTGGTTGCAAGAATCCTATTACAGGTATGTTGGATTAAATGCAGCTTGAGGGCAATGGGTGCTTAAGGTCAGAACAGCGATCCCCCAAAGATGTGCAGTTCAGAGGCTGCTAACACCAGGAGCAGGTCTGGTACCCCAAGCCCAATCCCAGCCATTTACATGGGATGTAAATGTGGCCCATCCTCTTGCTGGATGGAACCTGTGTTAATAACTGAGCTCTTCACCCTCCATATGCCTCAAATTTACCTCCTTCAAAAATTCCCCCACTAGAAGTGTTTCCACCTCTATCTTGGTCCCAGAGCCCTCAAGTCAAATAGAGCAGTGTTTTATTGTCCCAAGGTGACATCTGCTTCACTGCTGATGTGTTTCACATGTAGCAGTTCCTGGATTATAAAGCCCAGCCCTGAAATGCGGCCACTATCCTGCCATTCTCCTAAGACTTGCATTCCATTCTGCATTTTACAGCATGGATCTGAGCCTGTAACAACCAGGTAGGGTGTATAGTCCACCCTGTCCTTGCTCTACATCTTTGTCCTTCCTTCAGCTTGACTGTTTCCTGGAGAAAAGGAATCCAAGAGAAAAAGCTTATTACAGAGACAAACCACACAAGCTTTATGCCAAGCTGCTTGTTTCTCTAAGAGCAGTAATACTGAGCAGCAAACAATGTGGTTCAGTTGCAATTTTGGCTAGTATTTTAGACACACAAATATGGTCTGCAAGACTACAGAAAGAGAGGAGGCAGTAAGACTGGGGTCAGCTGTTTGGTGGGCTAACCCAGCCACTGGAAAAGCTACTATCGCCGTCCTATAATTGTTTTCTCTCCTAGCAGGGTTTGGAAGAGGAACCAGTGTGGTTAACTACGAGGATGAATCCTGGCACGATTACTGTTTCAAATGCACAAAGTGTGCCCGGGCTCTGGCCAACAAGCGCTTTGTTTGCCACAATGGAAAAATTTACTGTGCTGAGTGTCCCAAACGACTGTAAGGAGCAGACAGCAACTGCTGTAAAATGGATTTTAGAGCCCTGCTTTCCAAAAAAAAAGTCCTGGTAAAGGAGCAGGTTTTTTTGCATGTTAAGAATTTTAACTTTTTTCCATTTTAGTACAAAAACTAAAGTAGCCTTAATATAGTGGGTTTGACTTTTGAAGCTCCTGCAGTACAAAAGCATGTAGCATTGCAAAACTCTAACTTTGGTTCCAAGTAACTCTTAGTGTGAAGGCTTCAAACACTGTCAGATCTAGCATTAGAGATCCCCAGACTACATACTCTGCGTGTGCCTTCAACTAAAACAAAGCTGGTTTTAAACTTGTCTGGTATATGTTTAAGCTTAGCATTTAAATGAAGTACGTTTGACAAAGCATGCACCTCAGAAACAGAGAGGCAAAGACTGCAGCCAGGATCAGAGAGATCCAGCATTGTGCTTTCCCAAGTACAGGTACATTATTACATACATCACACCATTAACAGCAGCTCAGTAAGAAATAGCTTAGCTTACCCTACCACACCAAACTGCAACATATGCATGGAATGGCTTCATCTTACATACAACATTTTGGCAGTATGATTTAGCTTCAGTTAAGTTCCCATAAAATTGTTTTAGTCTTTTTTTTTCTGCATGGTTTGCCCAAAAGTTTGCTCATCAGCTTTTTTTACATCATTGTTTAAACAAGGCTGTCTATACACACTTATTAATCTATTAACAAGAAGTAAATCTTTCAACTACAACAAAATGCACAGGCATTTCAAAGTGCCTTAAGAACAGCTCAGACAATAGCTCTCCTATCATGTCAGTGTATGGTTTATGATTTAATAAAATGACACCAGTGCCTGCTTGAGTTCTAGAGTCTGGAAAATTGTTTTTTCATTTTGCCATCTTACACAATTGACTACTGCAATCAAGTCTCATACATTGATGCTGGCAAAATAAAGAGTCAGCTGTTCTGCCAAAGCACCCTTAAATATCTGAGAACAAAAGCAACCATTTCAATAAACTATTTTTTTAACATGTAACTGACAGTGGACTAGCTGCCAGGGACAGCCTGCCTGAAAAGGCCTGTTGGAGAACATACGTACAGCCCCTGTCCATACACAGCTCTACCACCCTGCAGTAACCTGAATGATGGTTTAAGGTACGTTTTTTTTTCCACAGTAGTGAAACACAGGAATACTTTTAACTGGATGCTGCTCCACTCTTTCCCTTTCATTCACAAGCACCTACTAGAAACAAAAAAAACCCCTGCAAGAAAAACAAAAGGCAGCATCTTTCTGTATTCTTGATGCTCACTGCTCCACTGTGGCCACAAAGCACTGCTGGACTCCTTGTTAGAACATAAAGATGCTGGTGCTACAAATAAAGGCAAAGGCATGTTAAAGAACTCAACAGTTACAAATATATTATCAGCATTTACAAACACAGCAAGAGCTGAAGGCATTAGTACAAATAAACTTCCCAACCGCACAAATGCAGTTGCCAAAGAGGCTACTAATTTGGGGAATCTGCAGCGTGGAGCAGTTAGGGCAGTACCAGAGTGCATCTCAAGGCAGGTGAGCATGGCAAGAGGCAGGAGCCTCCTAGTAAGGTAACGTTTAGCATTACAGAAATAAAGCATTGTTCAACTGCAAAGTTTATTTAACAGTGCACACATGTTTACATGGAGCTGTACCAGACCATCCAACAAACATCTCAGCACAAGAAAAAATATCAGCATCTTTTTTGTTAGAATGATTGTCTCTGCCAGAATGAAACACCTATCATACAAAAATACAGTTTTCTTTTTACCTAAGGCACTGCTCTAAAGTCTAAACCAGTTCTACTGTGTTCTGAATAGCAAACAGCAAGAGGAAGAAGGCTGAGGGTTTCCTATCAAAACTGCCATGTTGAGGAAAAGAACACATTTAGTTCCAGCAAAACCATTTGCATTTAACCACTGAAAGGGCAACTGCCACTTGGATGATTCATCTGAATTGAAGTATCAGCCAATGGTTTATAGCAGGATTCGAGACAGCTATTCTTTAGAATAATCACTTACCCAGTATATCTGTTAGAGGATACATAAGACTGCATTATGACTTTTAGTAGCAATTTTTGGGAGCTGCTTAGTTAATCTCTTCATGCTGCAAAAAGCAGGCAAGTTTAGGTTAAATAGATTACTTAACATAGGCTTTAGGGGAAGGGAAATACATCTATGCAACTTGCAGCCACTGTTACAAAGCTGGAACAGGAACACTTCGAATAATTAACATGAACAAAACATGACTTCAGTGGTCTAATACTGTTATGTACACAATAAAATAATACTTCCATAAGTGTAGATAAATAAGTAATTCAAAAGGAAAACATGTTTTTAAAAGCATGACATATTAAACTGCACTATGACAAACATAACTAGATACTCTACATTTTTGTAACACCATGTTAGTGCATATGCTGTAAAATGGTTTGGTGTTTGCCAATAGATTAAAACATCAGTGATGGTACAATGCTACATTTGGAAACTGCCAATATCTTCACAGTAGAAGATAAGGAATTTTTCTTCTCTGTTCCAAACTGAAGATACTCAATTTTGCATTTTTAAATAGCACATGAACCAACAAGTAACTGTTTCTCTAAAACATTACAAAGGGAGTTCAGGTTTAACACACTGAATGAGTCTTTTATTTCACCAAGTGCCATCTTAAGAGTATACAAGATCTGGCCAGTAGCTAACAGGGAGCCTCCAGTGGCATGTTGCTGTATGTGATGATACCCATATGAAACAAAACCAGACTCAGGTTACTCTAAAAAAAGTCTGTAAAAGGGAAACAAGTGATACTTGAAGAAGAACGTCCTACCTAACAATTAGCTAAACATATGGAAAAGAAACATCAGCACAGCAATTTCCCTGAAATGTTTCAAGGTGCAAATGAGAAGTCTGTCATCCCTCACCGGTGTGTTTGCAAAGTTGAAGATGGACAAAGGTAAACAAGCAGCTTTTCAAAACAAGGCCTTCGGTACTTGATAAAACACTGGATTACTGAAGTGCAATCAGACTATTTCCAGGTCTCTTAGTGTTCACAGTTCTGTCCAAAGAGCAGAGAGAAGAAAACATTTAATGATCATAACTGTGTGTAGGCCACATATGTCTACATCACTGTCAAGAGTCTATGTCCAGGGCCTAAGCACAGAACCTCTTGGTTACTGTAGAGTCCAAAATCAGCACAGTAGCTTCCTTTTATACACAAACATTAGCTTTCAAAGTTATGTACATAATTCTTAAACCATATTACAGCTAAACATTTGCCAGTTCAAAATTAAAAGGCAACACTTCCTTCACTAAGAAGTTAATGATTTTGATCAGACCAATCAGCAGCATCACATTCAATGTGTTTATTCTCAGGGCTCACTTATGCCCCTGGGACTGACCTTCACAGGACGCAGAGTGACAGAGGAGACTCAGGAAACAGTTCAGGCTAGAAAAGTGCTACACTTTAATCCAAAACACTTCTATACATCACTTGGAAATGTGGATAGCAAGTCGTGTTTTTTTTTTTTTCTATTGCCATTAATTTCAACTGTTCACACAGTCATTTACCTCACAGAAAGAGATCTCCTGCTGTGAGAATGTCCATTTGGGGTTTAGCTCCAACACCAGAGAAATTAGCTTAGTCTTACATGAACTAGCTTACTGAAGCCTCTGTGACACATTATGCTGTACTGCATCAGGGTTTGGCTCCTCAAGTACACCTGGCTTCAGATGCAGCCCTGCTTCTTTTCCAAAATTCAGAATATTGTGGGTGCAGCCTTATTATTCCTCCCACAATGTAACATAACTGTTTGTGGAATTTAAGGTTGGAGTTATTCCCATCAGTGAAGTGAAAAAACTATTCTGTGGTAGGTGCAAAGAACAGCTAATATCTTGCCAGAGCCTGAAGAGACCTTGTAAGACCATGCAGGCCAGCATCAAGAAGTTTCATAACATGCCCAAGAGTGGAAAGGTCTTCTCTGCAGAGTTACATCAGATACCTTTTAAACTGCTAGTATCTTCACAAGTAACACCTGCCATTTAAGACATCTTAGAAGAAGCCTAAAAATACAATAGATGGGCTTCAGTGCTGTGGTAGGAGGTCCATGAGCATCACAGGGGCTCTGTCTTTCTTTGGAAGAGCCTTATGTCAGGCCTTAGCTGCTGTCTAGAGCAAGTCCCTCAAAAGGCATCAGTTGGTGATTCCTTTTGATAGAATTCAAGTTACAAGCACTAAAGAAAGAGCTTTCTCTCTGGCATACATACTAGGAAAAGTGCCTTAAAAACAAGAAGCTGAAGTTAAGGCAAGGAGAATAAAATGCAAGGAAGTTAATTACCTAGCTGGAGGAAGAGACAGGTAGGGAAATCAGCTTTGATTACCTGATGAAGCATCTATAGGTTTGGTCAATGAATTCACTGCACCATCTTCCTCAAAAGCTGATTTGGGACTAGGAGGTATTGTAGGAGCAGCATCATTCAAGTTTTCTTTACAGTCACCAGCAGAGATGCTGTCCAAGCTCAGTTTGGTTGACATGGAATGCACTCCAACGTCAATGAACTCCTCAAAGGTCCATGAGCCAGATTTTCCATTAAGGTTCTGGATCAGTCCAATTGTGTGATCAGCTTCATTAACACCCAGTGTTACTGAGTCAGCAACAACCATTTCTTTTGCAGGATAGCTAGAAAAAAAACCCCAGAGTTAATACTTGTATGGCAATTTCTGCATGTTTAACCTTTAGACTGCTTACAGGCCAGCCAACTAGCAGTCTGCAAAGGTAAAGCACTGAGTATCTTGGAGGATGCTCCAGGTGGGACACAGGATCTCCCCTCCAAGACCCAACAGGGAAGAGAAAGACTCACCAACACTTAGCCACATTTTACTATACCAACAGCAATCAGGTAAGGTCTGGCTCCAGAAATTTGACACATGAAAACAGAAAGTTTAAAGCCCTGCATCATTAAAAGCCTGTTTTAGTAGTGTGTATTCTTATTCTCCAGTTAAGATTTGTTAAACACAACTGAGCCTCAGAAGGCTAGCAATATCTAAAACAGATTCAAAATCCAAACCCAAATCAGAGTGATCAGTTTTAATTCATTCTTAAGAAAATAATGAAAATATATTCCATCACTGAAGGAATGAGATTAACTTATCATCACTTTAAGACAAAAAAAAGTTCACGATGTCATTTCTAAATCGTTAGCATTTAGATAAGCAAATGGAGCAAGCAGAGGACAGATTTTCCAGTAGTAGATGGAAATGCTTCATGGTCAAAAAGATAAAATTTGAAATACTAAAAAAAAATATTCCCATTAAGGGAGGCTTTTGTGCTGTACCTACTGTTTCAGTGCAACTGGAACTGTTCTAGAGTTTTCTGTAGGTTGTTCTTCCTTTTCAGTGTGATCTCTCCTCCCTCTTGTTTAATGTTTTCTTGATGAAAAGAACTGCTACCCATTTCACAGGAAAAATATTTCCAGCCAATACAGTTCTTTAAAAATAGCACTAGCATGTTGCTGGCTCAGTGTCTCACTTTTTAGCAAAGCCAGTACTGTTAATATGGTGCCATCTAAACAAACAATTATCCTGAACTAACTGCCTCTGCGTGAAGCGGTAAACGAACAGCATGAGCACAGCATGTGCCTGCAGCAAGCCAGAGAAATACCACAGAGCTAGTGGGGTGCAAAACCTGAGGGAATGTTACACACAGCACTAAATTTAATTTAAACATAAAGAGAGATTTCTTGCATGATGGATGACTGTTCTGACAGTAAAAGCAGCCACAGACCCACCTGGAATCCTTTAGTTCAGTAACAAGTAGTGACTCCTCATCGCTTTTCAATCTGCCTCCATTCATAAACACTTCAGTGGCCTTCAACTCCGACACGTCTTGTTCCTCAGATTCTGCAGAGATCAAGCTATGTGCAGTCTCTGAACAACCCTCTACTTCTCCCTTGACTTCCTGGGGTAGGTCAATGCCATTTAGCTTTTCTGAAAGTGGGGGGAAAAGAACAGAAAGAAAAAAAATGAAGACCGTCAGTACCAGAATTGCTACTCTACATGAATGAAATGCAAGTGCCAAATGACCTTTCCTAGCCAAAACTCCAGGCACTTGGCTTTAATCTGTCTCTAACAACATGAAATTTATTCTCCATCTTTAAAAATGCACTTGTAAAATGAAAGCATACTGCCTGCATTTCACACCCAAGTCATTTTTGCATTTAATCATATCAATAGTTTCCTGTGGTACAGAACAGGCAATGATGTACTCTTGTGCTTGAGCTAAGAGCTTCCCTGGCACTGCTGGGTCTTGTGTCTCTGACCATCATGATGCTATTATAAGAGTGACCTTTTCAACAATGCTTAAATACCACTGAGACACAGACTGCCATTTAGACCCTGACTCATCAAGATTCCTTACCTGGATGATCAGTCTTCTCAAGACCCAACTCTTCCTCCTCTTCAATATCCTCTTCCTCCATAGCTTCAGAGGCAGACTTCCCTTCATTCTGCAACTGAATTGCCAAAGCATTATTCAGAATAACTCACTACCCTCCAGCGTTTCACCATTGGTGCAATCACAGCTCCCATGCAGGACTACTCTGTGCCCAGCAGCAAGGCCATACTAGTCCACAGGCTAACAAGCAGGTCATCCAGCACCACGTGTTCTGCTGAGCCAGAACTGCTAAGGGAATGTGGAAGACCTACTTCCATTTCATACCCATGAACTATTCCTGAGTTCCTTTTCCCCTCATTTCTCCAAGGTATGTCCTAAGTATTTACTGATTTTCAGCTATATGAAGCCTGAGGTCTTTGAAAGTTCAGAGAACAACTTCTCCTCAACATAATATGTATAATTTACCACAAACCTTATGTTACTACAGTAACAAAAATACATCTGGTTTACTGTAGCAATCCAAGGGGCATCTGATATTCACCTTAAACAGATGAAGACAGGAATGTAAGTTTTCTGGAGTTTGGAAAATTAAAATTACTAACCAGTGTTTTTTTTTAATCAGTCTGCAAGCAGTAACACCAGACCACGTTCTTTCTATATGCCTTGAACAAAAATGCATCAGAGACTTTTGGTCAGAACAAGCAAAGCAGAACAGAGCAGTGCAATGAGAAGCTACTGAAAATTATTCTGGTGCATCAAAACTTTGCACTTTGAAGACAGTTTGTGTAAGGACAACAGAGGAAGGCAAGGTACAAGGCAAAGTCTTCTCTGGGAGGGGCCTATTCAGTCACTACAGATCCACACACCTACCTTGCATTCGTTTTGATCTGACTTCCGTGTCCTTTTCATGATTTCTTCAATTCTCTGTTAAACAACACACAGAGTTTTACATTGCAGCATTCTGCTTTAAACCTTCATCAAGCACAATGTATTTTCCTCTTTAATAAATTTACTCCTTTTTTCCACTATTTGTAAACCTCACAAGCCAGAGCTGGCTTCTTTAAAAAACATCCTACTATTTAAATAGCAGTGCAGTAGATTGTAGTAGCCTGTTTGTCTGTTCAGTTTAACACCTCAACCACTATTTTAGCTTGAGGAACTTCTCTGCTTTCAGCAGAGCTTACCTTTTTTCTTTCAAGCCTTTCCTGCATATTTTGTTGCATAATTCTCTCTCTTTCCAGCCTCTGTCTTTCAGCCTCTTCTTGAGCTTTTGCTTCAGCTTCTTCTCTCTGAAAATAAAATCAAGAGAGCACAGAGTGCACAGCTCATTCCCAAGAGTCAAAAGTAGAGCTCTTACAGAGATTCTGGTTCCACACAAACAGGAACATCAGACAACCACTATACAGTATTACCATACATTGCAGCTAAATGCCAATTACCCTGCTACTGACATGAAATATATGACTATGACATTCAGAAACTGATCTGAAAAGAAAAATTATGTGCACGGCTGTATTGTGATTATGCAAATGTTCTTGATGTTGTTGAGCTAGTCAGGGTATATACTGTACTTCAGGTTGAAAATTTGTATAGGAAGGATGATTTATAAAGTAACAGGACAGTAATTAAACTCTAAATGTGGCAAGTTTAACTTGAAAAATCTTGGCAGTCAGCTATTACTACCAAGATACTTGGCACTGAGCATCTTCTGTTCCTTCTACACTGGAAAATCTTTACCAGTAAAACTGGAGAGAAGACAGAAGCATAGATAATGCTCTAAGTAATTGTTATAAACTTGAACAAACTTTCAAATAGGTGTTCAGATGCATGTCAGTGTTACCCATAAGATACAGCTCTTCAAACACAAAAAAGTTAATTGTTAACACTTTAATTTTGAAAATTAAAGCTCATTTAAAGAAAGTCCACCTTCTGCAAAACAGCTCCTTTGAGTTAGAAGGATGTCTTTGTAAAGGTAGACAGCTATTAGCTGCAGAAGGCTATTTAGCAACCAGAAGAGCATGCTTAGAAACACTACCAATCTTTCTCTTAAAGGAATCACAGAAAGCCAGATGACTTTCCAGACAGACCACCTCCTTATATCCCACAGCTGTAAGCTGCCAAAGTGGGCTCAGTACAGATATTTTACATATGCAAAGTAACACCCCAGAGGGCTAAAAAATTTTCTCCTTCTGCCCTACACTTGAATTTATCAAGTGTTGAAATAAAAAAAACCCCAAACCAAACAGACTAGGGCACAAAAAGGACTTCAAGAGATTCTCAAATCCATCTTGGACACAATGAACTCTGCTTTACATTATTCCTTACAGATGTGTTGAAAACCCCTCCCCCCCCACCAAAACATGCCAGCAGCTTGCATGAGGAACACACTTGGAGCTGAGAGAGAAGCAGACCTGTTGTTGCAGAGCTTCAAGCTTTTCCTGCTCTTCCTGTTCCCGGCGGATCCTCTCCTCTTCAGCTTGTCTTTGCTGCTCTTCATAAGCCAGTCTCTTTTCTTCTTCCTGCTTGTGGAGCTCCTCCTCCTGTTGTGCTTTTTCCTCAGCTGCTCTCTTGGTCATTTCTTCTTCTCTGATTCTAGTGTTTTCAAGATATAGATTACCAACTGGATACTTATTTCTTTAGAAGAGTGCATGCACATGAGACAGACTAGGAAAGCAGGAAGGTTCTAAGTTATTCAATCACACAATAACTGCATAAAGATACTTTCTGGTATGGATTTACAAATCCACCATACAGACCATCAAATGAAAAAACAGTAACTTGGAAGAAACTATCTTCAAACAAAATGTTCTTTGCTGATTAAGTCAAGGCCAAGGCAGGTTGCTCCAACAATGGAATATTTGATTGACAACTGGATTAAGTGATAACTAATTAAGAAATACCACCTGCATCCATGACATGAATGAAGCTTTCAATCACTGTCAAACATAAATTTAGTTGGATTTTCTACAAGATTGTTTCTTCCACAGCCCAAGTTCCAGATACACTGGAGGTGTACACTGTCATATCGAGCAGATGTACACAACATATTTGATGACATTGTTATTTCTGATAAAAGAAATCTGTAGCAGCCTATATGCAAGTTTATGACACCTCTACACTCATAAGTGGACAACAGACAAAATCTAATGTTCCATAATGTTCACAGAAGCATGGATAGGCGACTCCTGATCTGGAATAAAGTCAGTCAGCACAATGTTAGTAATTTATTTTTAACAACTTCTATGCAGTGGATCAAATGTACACCGTTTATCTCTTTGAATTACTTGGTTGCAACATTCCCGACCAGATCTAGGATTGCCACCATGAGATTTAAGGTACCATCAAACCACTGCCTGAGTTCATCAAAGAAACATTTAATAGATAGAGGTTGACTATTCCAAGACAACAAAACAAATGCAAGTGGTGTAAAAAGCACATTATAATGTTGAAATAAAAAGTACCTGTGGTGACTTGGAAGGAAAGAGATGCAGTGATTTGCATAGGGACCATGCCTTACATCTATACTGACACACAGGTTAATGATACACACAGCAACCTGCCCCATCTCAAATGCTGCTAATGTCTGTCTCTCTGCTTCAGCAACTGTACTGAGATTTATAGGATCTTAAAGTAATGCTTAGGAAACACATACTGCTGAAGTATCCACTCCAGCCACATCCCACCCCTTCCTTTTCCTCAATTGTTACCTTTCCTCTTCCTGTCTCTGAATTCTTTCTTGGTCTTCACGTACTCTTTGCTCCCGCGCTAGGCGTCGCTTCTCTGCCAAGATTTTAGCAGCTTCTTCAGCTGTGGTGGTCCCTGCTACTGTTTTGCTACCTGATTCTGCAAAGGTTAGAAGAAACTGCTGTTAGAAAGCCCCAGTAACTTAAGACAGACATTAGCACAGTGAGATGAGAGTCTTCTTTTAGCTACCTAACTACCTTCTCGATCAGTGCTCATTGCTTAGCGAGTGCACCCTTCATCTAAGGCCCCCAAGAGTTAAAGAGGAGTCCTGAAGAGATGCAGAGCCACAGCATCTGACTGGCACTAAAATAACAACTCATTTCAACTACACTGGCCCAGCCATATTCCAGATGATACAGTTGAAGATATTCTCCAATTATCATATTACTTAAAACCATATTTCTAGAAAGATGCATTTATTCTGTAACACTTAAAAAGAAAACAAAAAATTCTGCTTTAGGAAATACACATAACTTTCTTCCAATAAAACTGAACACACATGACCCTACAGAGGAAATACTGTTTGTTTTTTTTCCTCTTGTTTCATAACATTGCCATTCATGCCTTTAGGATGCAAATAATTATGTTATCTGTCCCTGAAGGTACAAACTAATCACTTCAGTAGCACCATGTTTCTATGCATTTTAGCAACAAATCAATTTCCAGTTTTCATGGAGATCAAAACAGCTCCAACTACCATGTTACTAGATATTTGTGCAGTCCTGCAGTTTATGCGTCTTCATGTTCTAGCTGGTGTTATGGTCAGAGACACTGTATATTGTAAAATATAGTTATTGTTTATATAAATTAACATGAGGAAAAACCCCCATCCTTGCTATCTAGTTGCTCTGAAAAGATACTGAAAAGAACTCTAATTTTTATCAGTGATTCCAACTCTCTAGAAACATTACTGTTTCAATGTGGCTAAAGAAGTGATCATCTGAATATTCAGAGAATTAGTAGAGCAATAGCATCATAATGTACATGAGAACCTGCCTTTCTTCTTTTTAGTATTTCACAAGTGAGCACATATGTATTTGCTTAACATTTATAAAGCCTTCAAGCCACAGTAATTTTCATGACCAATGACATCCGGTTTTCATCAGCTATTTTGCTTCTGACCTACAGACAAATCATTCAAAACACAATGTCAGCACAAGGAACTCTAACACCTGAAAAGCTGCTTAAGCCCCCCAGACACGTAAGCACTACCTGCAGCTGCAGGGCATAATACACAGAGTACACCCAGAGCTGAACCATGGCACGGTTCTGTGCATAGACACAGTTCCTGCAGTCCTTTTCATTTTATTTAAAAGAAAGATGGGAGGTTTCACTCACTGTTGCCAGCATACAACCAAACGTCTCTTCTCTATCACTTGAGCGTCTTTCCAGTTTAGACTAGTCACTTTATCCAGCAGAGGCCATCTTCTGTTAGGCATCTGCATAGCAACCAAAGCAGCAGTCCTATTTTAACACTACTGAACTTCAGTCCTATCAAAATTGGGTGACATTTAATGTCAGGTTTAACCTACTCCCTCCCTTCAAAACTCAACCTAAATAAGACAATCTAATCCTCAGCAAGAATCCTAAAGGTTTTAGGCTTTTAGGTTATAGGGTTTAGGGTTACAGCATGATAACAATAACTTGAACTATGATGAATATCTGCTATAGAAAATCATAGCAAAAATAGTTGTAACGATTCAGAACGCCACATACATGAAACCAGCAGGGAACAGAAAAGCAAGAGAAAGACTAGGAGATCTCCAGTCTATGGAGGAACTTCCTGTTGCATTTTCACTTTTGGAAGTTTTACTGATGTTTTCCATATGGTTATTTCAACAGTGCTTTTATCTCCATGCACCCCTTGTGCAGTCTATTTCCATAGGGCAGGACATGGGACCTCCCAACATGACTGCTAACATGCCTTAAGAAGATTCTTCCAGTGTTTTATACTCAGCTCCATCTTCCTTGCAATCCTACTCTCACTCCTGACAAGATTTCTCAAAGAACCTTTTTGTGATGGAAAGAGAAAGAGGGAAACAGGCAAGAGAATCATTTCAGAACAACTGTAAAATGCATCTACAGCACTGACTGTTGGCCTTAATTATAGCCTGTGGTTTAAGAGCAAAGAGGCACTACTAAGATGCTTGCAGCCATTAGGAGTGCAGACTGCCTTTAGACAGTTCCTCTTCAGAAATATTTGGTTGCCAACTGAGTAGGAAGGATGCAGAAGATCTGCAACTTGTTAAGAGGTGGAAGTTGAACCTCCTCCTTTTCTCCCACTAATCTTTAATTTTTGTTTCTGGAAGATAGAGAAGAATATAGCACAGATCTGCTATGTGAGGAGAAGCTGGTATCGGTTCTTTACTGGACTCTTATTTTCCAGTTTGACAGCAAAACCACAAACATGCTTGTGTTGTAGTTGAGCAGAGGGAAGATCCCAGCACATTTTAAGGCAAGTCATTTACTCACAAATAATCTAAAAATCATATTCCAAAGCCTTCACTACCCAGACACAAAAAAGAGAGGCTCCATGATAGTTTATTACCTATCATCATGCATAAGGTGAGAGCTCATGAAGGAGCACTTCTTATGCTTTTAAGTTGAAAGAAGCCTTTTAACTTTCAGAGAAGCTGCGAAAGGCTCCTGCCAGAAATGACAACTCCTCCAAGTCACTGAAAAATAGAAAGTGTTTTACTGCAGAACAGTATATTTTAGCAGGAAGACACAAAAAACAAGACAAAACTTGATTGCGGTCTGTCTGCAACAGGCAATCAAATTTAATTTGAAGAGGAAGAGATTGTATGAAGATACAAATACACAAAACTGAAATTAGGCCAAACCTGTAAGACCTAGAGACTATGATGCCTAGATAATGCCACAAGCTATTCATTGGCGCACTTTTGACTTCAGAAGCTGTCTGGAATGCACCAACCCACAGGGTGAACTAATATGTAAAATGAAAATTATCTTGAAAACTGAAAGCATCATCTTCTTTTTAAGAACATTACCACAACATTCAAAGATGAATCAAATCATCTCTAGGTTGAAGAATATGGCCACAGTTTTCCTTATCTTATACATGTCAAAAAGCTTCACCCATAGCCATTATGATCCACTTGCTGGGGCATCAGCAATAAACAAAAATGGAAATAGATAACTGGGTTAATACAGTTCCAGAAGTCAGTGTGGAGAAGAGACAGGTGTGGCATTCAAGGAACAAGGAGGTGGTGTTCTTCCAGAATGAGTGAAAGATACAGAAACAGGACACATTCTAGAGGCTTGAATGGATGACATGGATTACAACTGACTATGCCCCCTCTGAGGCATGCAAGACATTTATCACAGTAATGTAGCACATCAAGGGATGGACATTCTGACTGCAAAGATGAATGACACGACACTGAAGATGGATGTGCAACTTCATATAAACAGTCACATCTGACTACGACATCCAGGCTTCCTTCTACAGGAATCTATGCTCAAAGCAAGGTATAAATGGGTTCCTCAGCCAAATAACACTATTTCACATCCAACATTGAATAGCTATCAGGAAGAGCCTCAGAAATCACAGACAGCTGAAGAATACACAACATGAACTGTACATGCAACCATGCAGCAAGCATATGTTCCCACTTACCTTGTGTCTGAAGGATTTTCATCCTCATTACTGTCCATGGCCTGTAGTTTAAACTCCAGAGAGCCCTCCTTTCCCTGTTAAGTCTCCCCTAAGTTCTTCTCCACAGAGAAGTGCCTGCCAGTCCTCACCAGAAGGCTCTCTTAAGATTGTTCTAGAGATGGCAGGCAGTGGCCTTCCAGTAAGAGGGACATAGGCTGTGCTTACTTGGCATGGTGAAGAGGACTAGGAGACTAATTGCTTATCCTGAATAATGCTTTCCCTTAATCTACAAGAAAATCTCTCAGTGTGACCTCTGAACTGACCTCTTTTTCCTGAGGCAGCAATGACTACACTGGAATTGAGATTGAGGCAGTCTTCTAGCTTTGTGAAATCTGGCTCAGGCTGTAATGCACCAAGAGCCGATTTCTTCCTTCAAGCAGGTCTCCACACAAGCAATTTTAAGAACTACCAACTGGAATGAAAAAAACCTTTGCACAGTTTAACTACTGACTTTGCAAGCCTAAGCTAGCAGATTTCTCAGCTAGTGTGCCTGAAGCCCAAAAGGCAAATAGGATTTTTGCTTTTGTTAAAATTACAGTACAAACAGTAATAGCGAAAGCTCTGGACTTAACTCTCCAAGTAACATAAACCAAGTACTGCACTAAAATCCATACCCAAAAGTCATACCATGGAACATTACTGTATAAACTATCAGCAATGAACAGCTTTTGCCTTGAAGCACTCTACTCTCCAATAGTCTGCTTCATGAATTAATTATTTCACCAGTCCTAGCACACACTGGAGATGTCTTGAATAGAAGTGCACCAGTCACTGAGAAAAACTCACCTTCTTTGGTCTTTGTGCTAGCTGCTACTGCATCCCTATCCATGGCTGGTGAAGCACCTTGCTCTTGCCCTGTTCCTTCTGTGCCCTTATCCTTTGGTTTGCTCTCTGTATCAGGTTTCTTTTTGGAAATGTTCGTAACACCTGGCGTGAGAGGCGGGCGTTGGATTGGTGCTGGTTTAGAGACTGGGCTGGGAGATGGTGGCCTTTGTTTGGACACCACAGGTGAAGGAGGGCGAGTCTTCTGTCTGTGGAAATAAAGAGTAGTTTTCAGAGCTAATACTGAAACCTCAAACATGCAACTAGGACTGCAGTCTACTTTTAGTTAGTTCACATTAGATATCTTGCCTTTAAAAATAAATCCACACACAAACTACTGGTGCCTCCTTCATAGAACTCAAACACAAGATTCCAAAATACCCTGGGCATGCTGGATGCACTACTTGTGGGCTAACATCAAAACAGGTCTGCTAGCCCAGACCTCCATTTACTTCATCAAGGAAGAACCCTGTGATTCCAAGAAACTTCCTACAAAGATACAGGCAGATCAAATTATTCAGCAGCTCACTTGCTCCCTGTTGATATTAGTTCACAGACTGTACAGGAAACCAGGGTATAAATATTTGCATATTTTAATACACAAACAGATTTACAATTTATCTATAATATATAAATATCTGCAAAAAGGGACAAAGGTTCAAGTAAGGGCTGCATCTCTATTGTGAAAAAGAGAACTCCAATCAAAAGTGAAGTCCTTATATGCATAAACATGGCACAGCACACCTTCATCCAAATGCTAGTAGCACAGCTTTCTAAGGCAGGAAGCAGCCTTCCTTTTCTCCTGAATAACATAAGGTAACCTGGACACATACCTAACTGCAGAAGGTGATGGAGGACGCTTCATCAAATTACCAGGAGAAGGAGATCTTCTATGGGCAGACACAGATGGTGAGGGAGGGCGTCTTAAACCAGAGCCTGAGGATGGCTTTTCTGTTTCTGATTTCTAAGACACAAAAAGAAATACTGCTCACTCCCCAGAACACTTTACAGACAGAAGAGCTGCTACCACAATGAAAATACTTCTCAACACGATGTACTCTGTATTTCCTTTATGTTTCAAAACACAGACCCAGTCAGTATGTTTCCTAAATTAAACTGTGGGAACCATAAGCAGCAAACAGCATGCTTTTAAGATGCCAGAGAGAACAAGGATCATAAAGTCCCCATTTGATTTCAATACTGTGTTTTTCAAGCAAAAGCTATTGAGTACTTCAGTAAGCAAGACAACTGCTGAAACAGAATCCCATCCTGAACTGTTTCAGACACCCCCCCATTACTGCAAACATAATTTCTGTGGTTCTTCAACAAACCTGGGTTGAATCTGGTGAACTTGTTTCAGACGAAGGTAGAGAGGACTTCAATCTGTCGATGCTACGACTGCGCACAGGCACTTTAGGAGCTGGGACTGGGGAACTGATGGAACTGGCTGAAGCTGAACGAGGACAGAGGTGAGATTCTATAAAAGTTAGGAATTTGACAAGACAAAACGAGAACCAAGTGCACAGCATAAGAACAGGAGAAAAAGAGGGAGAAAGAGAGAAAGAAAGATTGTGTGTGTTAGAAACCATACAGAGAAACACCGCAGGCAGTGCACATTGCAATGGGTCATGGACACGAGACACCACCACCGCACGATTAGTACTTTGGAAGCAACAGCATCAAAAATAAAACCATTTTGAAAGCAGCAGTCTGGAGTAGATAAAAATAAAATGCTTTTCCATACAACCTCTAAATTTGCAATACACCAGTGTTACTTCAATTTTAATCAAGCTGCATCTAATCACAAACAGTTCAGTTTTAAAGGCTTAGCATCTTTCTTCACAAGTTCTCCGTGACAGATTCAAAATTTTAAGCATGTTTCCCCCATACTTAAGGAGGAAATCTTCCTTCTTTTCAGAGAGTAATTATAAAGCAGCATTACTTTAGGAATCTGAGTACTACTTTACAAACGTTTCTTGTGAAATAAGCATTTGTGCAACATTATTTTATTCTGCTTTCCCTCTCTGACTCCTTTATTACTATGTATCTGTGCCTTTTATCCACGTTAACACATCAAAATAAGTGGTGTAAAAGAAACCTATTAAAAGAAAAACATCAACAACAACCTTTGTAAGTATCTACCTGAATAATATCTAAGTATCCTATCTGAAGTGAAAAATCTCTTCACACATGCAGATACTGCTAATTACTTTTTTCAGTAACAATCATAAATGGATAAGCGTACACAGATACACAAACCTACTTCTGAAGCTAGAGACTGGACTTTTGTATAGTCTGAACAAATTGTGACAGATGCCAGCACTTAATCTTGTTAACTTTATGGAAAATACATTTTATTTTTATATTTACAGCATTTGTGCAAAGAGAATTGCATTATGTTTATGCATAGTTTGTGCTAAAGCACAGGTACTGAAATGAAGAAAGTACCTGTAAGTACACTGATAATCTTTAATTCAGCAATAGCAAATAAGTCACATGCTGTCAGTAGCAGTGAAATTATTCCCCCACATGACATGAACTGAAATATTCATGGTAAAAATCAAAGTGGCACATTGATAGCTGAGCAAAAATATGACCACTGACTACAAACCAAAAAAAATGAAAACCTGAGAATTACACAAGGGGAGCAGTAGAGAAATGTCACCATTACAACAAGGACCAAGTTAAGTGGCATAAGATAAAAAATAAAGATGGAATAACATACTAAAGAGAAAACAAGCAAAACTGGGAACACAAGTTGTAAGGTAAGAGAGGAGAAAGGACTCCACATTGGTTTCAGATATGCATTTACTGAGGCATTCTTATAACCAATAACAATTTTAAGACGTGGGATGCAGCTAGGGCACGCCTACAGTGCAGAGATTACTGCACTAGTACTAAGCTGAGCCACAGAGTGGGCTTATCAGCTCAATGTGGGCCTATCAGCTCAGTCTGGACTAGTGTGAAACTGCTTGAGCCAGCTAGGGCTCCTCTACAGTATCTTCTCTTTCTAGTATGTCTCTACTTCTACAATCAGCTTGAGTGAAGCCAGCTCAGGGCTCCCTGCACTTAAGACTCCCCATTTGTCATGTTTCTACAGGAGTTTCTCCTCCTAAAGAAATTCAGGGTTTGCACTTACTCCTTTCAGCCTCCTTTGACATTATGTTTGGGTTTTTTTTCTCCTTTTAACTTCCAAACACTGTTCTCTGACCAGTATGTCAGAGATTCATTTGAGGGTACACCCAAATGCAGGTCTTTGTCAGTCAAAACAAAAATGCAAACAAAACTCAAATGAACACCAGCACCTGGTTCTCTGCAGAGCAAGTAAACTGGCACTGGAGTTTAAAACCCAGTATGGTTTTGTGAAGTAAACATGCAACATAGCATATGAATTGGTTATTACTGACCAAAGAAAAGTACTGGAAGTAATATACACAACCATGGATTAACTGGCTTATTTATACTTCAGTGGAGCAACAGTTAGCAACTATCACGCAAGCTCCTGCTTGAAGAGCAACTGCACAGAACTTTCAGGCTTTGGTGCCCTCCTGTTACCTGAGGGATCTTGTCCATCAGCAGATAATGTAGCAGCACTTTTACTCCTAGCTAAGGAGGCCTGTGTGGGGGCGAGGAGGCGACTGATTATGCTACTGTCCAGAGGACTGAGCTGGGAGCGACGAGCTAAATGATGGGAACAAATCAAAAAGGATCCAACATGAAACCATACAATGAAAGACAAGCAGTACAAAGCAAAGGCAGTCTGTGAGCATTCTTGCAAATAATAAACAGTTTTGGAAGAAGAATACAGAAGGCATGGAGAGGGAAATACAAACTAAAAGCACAGATGGGTTAAAGAGTGATATCTCTTATGTTGCACTTCTTGTCCTTGGCTTGCTTAGTACTAATCATTTTAATGTGTAAAGACTGGCATGCATACAACAGAGGTGAAAGCTGAAGTCAAAGTATGAAAAGTTTCTGACTCAGCTCTTCAGCTCTGTATTCTCTAGGTTGCAGGAAAGGCTGCTCTGACATAGTAAACAGAAGACTTGCAAGACAAAGCAAACTGTTCCTGTCAGGCATCATTTGCACATACAAATTCACATGGACAGCATCCATCATCCTCCCATACAGGAAAGATTCTGAAGCAGAACATCATTTCCACTGTTGGCAACAGCTGCTACAAAGGAAAGTCTGGGAACTGTTAACTCAAAGGGAAAAAAATATGTTAGAAAAGTTGTTGGTCTTCAGCTTTAGGAAGAGTTCCTAGAAAAGAGGTATTTGTAACTTAGTGGGGAAAACACAGATCAAGAGACTGAAAAAAGAACAGGTTTCCTCCTTTATCTGCATGCACAAAGTTTAGGCCAGCAGCAGGAACAGAGAAGTTGCTTTTAAAATGCATATTAAAAGTTTGAAAAGCAAAGATAAGATTTAACTAAGAAGTCAACATTGCAGAGACATTTTTACTCACTTACATTTAAACCTACCAGCTTGCAAGTAAGTCTCTCTTAAGCAGAGTGACACTTTGCTATCTACTTGCAGTGCTGTCTAACAAAGTCAAAGTCCTTTATTTTTTGTCCAAGGAGAGAAATTTAATCTTTACCATTTACAATTCTATCTTTACCACTGGATAACTAAAAAGCCATTAAGAAGTCCTAAAAATTTAAGAACCAAGTAAAATAGTGAAAGTAAGCCTATCCAAACTTTTCTATGAATGGCTTTAAAAAGAAGTATTCAGCTTTATGAAACAACCACCTGTTTTTTCTTCCTTTTTCACTTTTTCTAGTTCTGGAGAGGATTGGGGTTTACTACTCATTCTATTCAAAGATGTGCTCCTCTTCTTTTCTGCTCCTCCTAGAGACCAAGCGTAAGGAAGATTATTTTTAACAAGATATTTATACATGTGATTCTCTAAACTGCCATTCCCATGCTTTGCTTTTGCTAATCATTAGGAAGCACTATTTCTCTTGTGAGCTAAATGGTTTGGCTAGTATCTCTCTACTCTCCACCCCCCTTCCACTCTTCAGAAGAACAAGGCTTATTCATAGAGACAGTTACCAGTATCTGACACTGCAATGTCCACAGTGGTCTTCACACCACAGTGCACAGACTATATGCACAGCAGTGAAAGCCTGAGTAAAAACATTTATAATGAAACTGGGATATGGTTTAGAGTCAACTTCAAATTTCCCATTTACTGCCTTCCAGTTCTCAAAACAAACTGATTTCTAGCACCTTTCTGTTCCACCTGCGAACCTTTGAGTGCTGACTGCTCAGAATGTGGAGGAACTTTGTTATTCAGCCTGTTTAATGAGGCACTTCTCTTTGTGGTACCTGGAAATGAAAGTGCATTAATTAATTACATTGAAAAGTTTAGAAGCCTGCCCTGCTTCCCTGTGATACAGAAGAGTAATTAAATCACTTTAAAGTATGAATCCTTCAGAAGCAGGAAAACTGGATCAGGGAAGAATTACTCTATACAAAGCATTATTTCTTGTATTCCTGTATGTTACCGATTAGAGCAGCAGGATGCCAGTCTGAGTAGACTTCTTGTTTGACCTACTGAGGCCATCCTTGTATGCCTTTAAAAATAAAGAAATCATTTTAAAGGCCATTTCTCCCAATCTGTATGAGTAAGAGTGAGCTCAGAATTAACACTTAACACAGCTGACAAAATCCTCCACTGATCCAGGGACAAGCACCTCCTCTCATCTCTGCATTCTGCTACTCCATTTTCCCAGGCACATATGCATGGCAGAAGCAATCTGGTTAATTCTGCAACTGTATTTTGTGTCATCTGAATTTATCCATGCTTTTCCAAACAGCAATTTCTTCTTGAGTGCCAGATAAATAGCACAGAATTGTTCTAACTTGCTGTGGTGATCTAAACCAGTCAGTCAACCTTCTACATCCTGACCACGCTCATCAGTCGTAGTCCTGTCCAAATTTCTTGTATTTCAGGCCATCCAAGAAATTTTCCTCCAAAGAGCACAAAGATTCACAAAAGATTTCAATGTATGACAGTAAGTTTGAAGGCAATCCCAATTAGCTGATAATTAGTGACTTCTTTTGTTATCAGCTTAACTTTTACTTTCCAGCCTGTTTCTGACTCATACTGAGAGCTGAACTCTGCAGACAATTATATATAAATATCATTTTAAATCTCAAGCAGCCTCCAGTGACTCAGAGCCCCTGCAGCTATGCCAGTATAGATACAATCACTGATTCCCCTGCCAGGCATACAGTACAAGTTTTTCTGCTGCATCACTTTCCAACACAGGCTTCCTGGGCTGCACCAGAGGATGCATGGCCAGCAAGTCAATGAAGCTAATTCTGCCACTCTACTCTACCCCCATCAGCCCCCACCTGGAGGAATGTGTCTAGCTCTGGGGCCCTCAGTACAAGAAAGACATGGACCTTGCATTATAGAATCTGGGATATAGGCAGGCTCCTATGAAACACAGGGAAGAGTCCCCACAAGGAAATCTAAGGCTAAAAAAACCCAATACTCATGCAAATTTTTGTTTGTTTCTGCTGTATTTGCTTTGTTTTATTTGTTTATTTATATATGGAAAAGACAGATTGCCATGATTTAAATAATGAGGGGCAGAGGGGAGGAGGCAAAGAGGAGACTCACATATACAGGCTTACCAGAGAGTAGGAAAAATCAGAGATCTAAGTCATTCTCTACATGCTTGTTAGCACTAGTTGTATGGTACCCAATATTAAAACATGACATGCTGCACTCAGGAGGTTCATCCACCCCAAAGTTGCAATTCAAAATGAGACTTGAAGCCACAGAAATTGGTAGCATTGAAGTTAGTAAAATTAAAGAAATAGTGGGCTTCCAGGCCATTTTTTATTCCTTACTAGTCACTGGGCCAGTAAGTAACCCAGAATGCTTCCAAACAGGGAGTGCACTAACAGTTTAAGAAATCTGAGTATCAGTATCAAGATTACACAAATTCACTGGGCTAGGAAACAGTGCCAGAGCTGCATGCTATGGCTCCAGTCATACTAGAACTCCAGGTCAAAAGTAAAACAAACTTCTCCCACCCAAAACACTCCCATAGGTATCAGGATTTTTCATGCATCCTTCTCTATTTGGTTAAAGCAGCATTCCAGTATTAAAGTGTGTGTTTACAGAGTACAGACTAGCACAGCAGAAAGATGTCAAAACTAAGCTGATTTTTTCCTTCCCGCAGGCAATCAAATGACTGAAGGTGTCTAACAGAGCAAAGCAAACTTTACTTCTGTACTATTTCTATTTTGATGAATTTTTAGGGTATGATTTAAGGCATGCAAACCCAAAAAGATGATGTGAAATAATCTGTGAATCAATCATTCACCAAGATTTGACTTTAGGAAAACAATTCCAGAACTAGAAACAAAAAAGCAGCCAGTTTTACCGTTACTCTCTCCTCCTCTAACAGAGATCACATCACCTGGGTCACAGCCCTCAACAGTCAAGCTGGATCAACAAATTGCATGAAATGCATTTGAGATCAAAATATGAAGTGAATTACACAGCAAGGGAGGAAGGGGAGTATCATTCCACCTCCTGTCTCCTCCCCAGCTGACAGTGAAGCACTACACCTGCCATCAGTGAGACACAAACACTTACTTCGATCGGCAGCATTCAGAAGCGCTGCAGACGATGACAGCCGCTTACTCACGACAGCTTCTGCCTGTCTGAAGTTTGTCGTGGAGGTCGACCTCTTGCTGCCTGTGTGAAGAAGTGACTGCTTTAGGATTCATCTTCACACTTGAGAAAACACCTTTCACTCACTGATATGAGCTAACTTTGGAAGCATAACATCCTGAAAGCTATTTTTAGTTTTGCTGAATGAGAAGCAGCAATTACAGACTTGATGCAATTAGCAGCAGTTGTTAATGCAGGAAAAGGCTTTTAGTTTTGTGAAGTAATGCCAAGGTTTTATGCATACATAGGCAAACAGGTGATTTTTAAACACTGTGCTCCCAACACATAAGGACAGTAACTACTGAGGTTTTGTGTTGTTACCAGGCTGGTAAGACAAAAAAAATAACAACAAAACCTGAAAACCAGTAATTACTTCCTTGCTTCCTTCCACCAAGGAATCTCAAAACAGTTTTTGAAACACTGGTTAACAAAAACAAAACAAATGCTTTTGGAGGAATAAAAGCAAGTCCTGAGGAAAGGCAAGAAAGCACTTCTATTTCTGATGACTTCCCACAGGTTGCTGTAACTACTTCAGAAATGTTCAAATTTTCTCTAAAAGCTATTCCTGAAGTTCATGTTTCCTATCAACTCTGCATCTCTTCTGAAAAACACTGCCATTAAGAGGCATTGATTATTCTTTTTGTATGTGTATATACACAGACATATATACACACATGAAAATCACATCTCACATGGTAAAATTTCAGGTTTCCTACAAGCCAGATAAATACCTGCTTTCTAATTTCAAACCATGTACTTTCAGGACGAACACTAATCCAGAGTGTGAAAGTCTTGGGACAGCATGTACCTGTTTCTACAGAAACTCAATAAGCAGGAAATGGTAATGCACACAAATCACTGCAGACTAGCATAACAAACACAAGAATTCTATACATTAAACACAAGTAATTGACTTTGCTGGCACATTGGACAAAGATGATTAATGTGAACTCATTAGTGCATAAGTACACCAAAGGAAAAAGCAGCACTACCCACCACACTGGCAGCATCTTTTCCCTTTAGCCAGCATGCTAGAGCAGCTCCTTATAGCAAGAGACAGGGTAAGGATTCCTATGGACAGCCCTGCCTCTGCATTGTACTTTTGACACCTCACCCGGGCTTCCTGACCTAGGGGTCTCCCACAAAACTATGTCAAGTGAAAACCAGATTTTGGAGCTGAAGCTACAACAGTGGCAAGCTTTTGTCACAGTGAACAAGAGAAAAGTCCCAAAAGGATAGGAGAGAGAAAGGGGAATCTGCTGAATCCAGTTAAGAAATGAAGATCTGTCCTTAGCAGACACTTTCCCGAACTACTACTACCAAAAACCAAACCCAACCCATGTTATGAATGAAGCTTGAGCACTGGGGTAACTAAAACAGCTTTGAGAGGTTTTATATACAAAACTCAGGAAACTCATCATTCATGTAGTTGGCTATTTTTGAAGGTAAAGACTACCCTCTAGTGTCTGCTCTTAGAAAGAAAACTGGGCTCCTGCCTGACCCCAAGTCTAAAGCCTCCAAGCACCACTGAGATGCTTCAGACAAATTTCTCTTGGTTCAAATTAGGACTTCAGCACGTGTGTGAAAACTGAGACTTGGTCTCTCACCTACTGACACCTTCTGTACTTTTAGGGGAAAGTTATAACACATCAAAGGATTTGAAATGGAAGAAGCATACAGCACGAATCCCATCTGATACCAATCAGCTGTATTTTTTTCATGGGAGAGGGAAAGCAAACTAGCAGCAAAGCCAAAGGAAGGATACAGCTGCCATGCAGCAAGGCTTGCAACTGGTAAGGAGCTGGGAAGCACAGTATCTCAAGAAACTGCTTCTGAGAGAGCAGCTCTCAATTCTAGCTTCCCATCAAATATCACTGAGAGAGGGTGCTGCAGCACTGCCCATCTGAGGCTGGATAAAATTAGGCTAAACAAAATAGGATTATGTTTCTCACTTCCTTCCAAATTTCAACTAGGACAAGGAAGTTCTTTATTTAGAAAGGAGAGACTCTGGCAGCCCAAATTCTATTCTAATAGCATGCCTCCACTAAAGATCTACCTGAATGTCTACTTTTGCTTAGCAGTCATCACTAACCCTTCCCCATTTACAAGGACTCTGTCACCAAGGATGCTTTATTACACAGCCCTGCCACCTCTCTTTGCAGACCCACACCCTGCATGTTTCATCTTACATTAGTGACATTGCTGTCAGTGCTAACATTTGGCTCTGGGGCTTTCCTCAATTTTTCAATTTCAGGCCATCAGTGGGCTACTTGGTGCAGTCTCAATAAATCACATTCTGCACATAATAGAACAGTTGGTGAAATGCTTGGTTTTGTTGGTTCATGTTCCAGAGCAAGCTACATTCATCACCCACAAATGCTGCTTTACCAATGTTCCTAAATACTACTGTTGACAGCTAGTTTGGGGAAGAACATGCCCTATTTCATGTTTTGTTGCACAGCAATAAACTAGACCAGAAAGCCTTTAGTCCTAAAAAAATGTAAAGAATATTTGAAACCTGTTCCCCCAATGGTTTTCATTTTAAGAAATGGAGCCTTGAAACAAATCTGCCACAAAAACTGATGAGGGAAAAGTGATATTGTATTGCACCTTGCTCTAGATGTGCTGTTAGCCAAGGTGCACTGCTTAGCCACAAGGATGCAATGTAGCAGAGCCCATACAGTGTCATGTCTCAGAGCAAGGAAAGTAATTGTTGTCTTCCAGCAATTACACAAATATATTGTGAAAGGAACCAAATAAGTTGGGGTTTTTTAGAAAAATCACTGGACTTAAGCATCCTCCATTGATTGGGTAGATTTCAAACAACAGTTCAGTGAGGAGCTCCCAGAAAGGTAAAAAACTAAGAATGATTCTGAAATAGGAAACAATGAGAAGCATAAATCCAATCATGATTCCACATTATCCACTCCAGGTAAGACAGCTGCATGTTTGAAACCTCAACATAAGATCAAACACAAATTGAAACCAGTGTGGATGCACAAGTGTCTCAGTCAAACACTGCATTATCTGTTTATCTCCATAATCAATCTTTTCCAAATTGCTGCCAAGTTATCTAAATTGATCTACTGCAGCTGAACTCATCTGCTCCTCCTCTTGGTAATTTATGATGCCTAAGGTACAGCTTGAGCACCTATTGTTACTTCAGGAGCATGTTTGTTGGAAGACACTCTTCTTAATGTGCCCCAGGTAGCACTGAAGATCTTCTTCCACAGCCCAAAAGGACAGGCAAGACTCATTTCCTCACATTAATTAGGAGAGCAAAAAATGTTATTTTATGTTTGTTATAAAGTTTAGCTTTAAAATGAAATAATGTAGAGAAGAATGGAGGAGGGAAAAAAAAAGAAGTGCTTTTCTAAACATGAGGCAAATGTGATTTCCTAGTTCCCAGGTTAAATGACATTTGGTAATGTGGAATAGAGTAATTGGATTTATGTATGTGTCCAAGGAACACATGTTGAACAGGTAAAGCAATCCAGTCAAACTGGCTGTTTTTTGAGAAAACTGGGGATTCATGCTGTGCAGAGAAAGGGAAGAAAAGTTAAATAAGATACACATGCTTCTGCTGGGTTGCCAGAATAAGCCACAGCAGTTAAATCATACTCAGTCAGACTTTCATTGCATTTTCAAGTCTCATGTTGTCAGCATTACAAGACAGCTGCATTGAATCAGTAATGCTGTGAGCATGCACAGATCTTCAGAATTTGGATTTAGCTGAGTCTCAGCTGAGAGCTCTCATCTCAAACTAGCTAGAAGAAATAATTTTGCTTATTAAATTATTATATAGCCTTGACAAATGTTACCAGTGATCCAAAGCATTTCTATGAATGGCTCAGCTGGTGCACTGGAAAGAGCCAGAAATCCAATGAAAACACATTCAATATATAGAATTATGTTTAGATACTTGGACAGATCTGGTTTTCCAAAATCCTTCATGGTAAAAGTATCAAACTGCACAAAGAACTCATTCCCCTTCACAAAGTTTCAGCAAAACACCATTTGATTTTGCAAATGTTACTTCATTTGCTGGTAAAATAAAAGACAAAGAAAAGAGACCCAGCCCTACGATGCACTTTTTGCAAACTAGGAAAACAATGAAGCAGCTCAAAATTGCCCTAAAAAACCCCAACAAAAACAACCACCAACAAACAAGCTTAGACTACTGAACTAATTTGTATTCAAATACATGCCACTAAGAATTTCTCTCCTCCTCCCTCATGCTGTACCAAGTCATTTTCCTAAGCCCAAATGCACATATCCTTTCACTGAAAAGTTCCTCATGATGCCATGATGTAAGCTGTAGTTTAATTAGCTGGGAGGGACAGTCAGAAAATTAGGGGTCTGCTTTCTAGGGGAACTAAGGGGATCACATTTCCTGGCCAAGATCCAGAAAAAGATCCTTAAGATGATGGTTTTCTTTAGTTTCAGAGAAACAAGAACTCAAGTTTAAAAGGTTAGTAGTGAGTGTAAAACAGAAAAAGAACATTAGAAATCAATACCACCAGTTCCACCTTCATCAGCAGTCTGTTGTTCTGTAGGAGAAGAACGTTTGTAAGCTAAGTTACAAGGTCAAATAGCAAACACCACCAGTTAACTAAAAACAGGGGAAGCTGCATATCATGGTCATTTTTATCAAAGCACTTTCAAACATGTTATAAATAAACACTTAAAAGTCAACACTCAAGCTGACAGCAGAAGACACTACTAAAACACAGCACAGTTCCACCAATTCAGAAGACAGGTTGAATTAAAGCATTTTTGGTGTTATTTTATTCCTGGACAATAACTTAAGTTACTTATTGGTGGGGTCTTTCAGTTAAGGCAGTGCATGCAAAGATCCCTGCAATCCTGATTTGCTGGTCCCATTTCAGAATGTTCACTCTTTTTGCTTGTGAACATTATGAAATCAGAATCTGTATGAAACAGGAAACAACCTGAGCCTAAAGTGTTAAAATGCACCACCCAATCTAGAACAGAACCTATTCTCCAAGAAGCTTGGACACTGCCCACTGCTTCTCCTTACTCATTACAGGTCATCCAAATAATCAGTTAGCATTCTTAACTCTAAAGGTGAGTTTAAAACATTTTAGATGGAATATCACAATACAGCTTGTTTTTTGGTTGTGTTTATCATCAGCCTTAGCACACCATTACATGCACTGAGTTTGAAGGACTCAATTACTTTAACATTGTATGTCACAGTTCCCCTTATCTGATGGCTGGGGACTGGCAATGCAGTGCTGCCAGGTGTTCTACTTCCCACATGGCTTCTTCTCTAGCTTTTCCCAAAAATGAAAAGTAGCTCAAAGAGCAATCCCCACTGCAGGGCATGTATAGGTATGAGTCTTTCCCCATAGATCCTGCTCTAAGATCCAAGATAGGAAAGGATGCCTAGATTCCTAGGAACAGTGCTGCACCTGCCAGTGTTCACACACAACATTCTGTGAGTTCAGCCCTGCTAGAAAAGGTGCTTCTTACCTGTTTTGCTCTCTGAATCTGGAGTCACTGATCCTCCCCACGACCATCTCTTCTGCCGTGTTTCCAGTCGCTGACTGCGTTCCAAGGTACGGTGCAGAGCTGCTTCATAGCGCTCCTACCAAACACACCTCTGTCAGACTTGGGACTATAAAGCACAGCTATGCCACAAGACAAAATACAGAGTCCCCCCACCAATATGATTTAAAATGATTTATGTCCCCCAATATAATTTAAAATTAAAATGTAAAATGATCTGGTTTATCTACACTACCTGCTAATAAGCTTTTGTTCCAAAAGCTGTGATGCCAAGAATGTTGAGGGCAATTAGTGGTTTCAAAACACTACAAACATGATTAGGTTGAGCTAAAGCACAGATAATCTACTCTACTCTTTAATTAAAATAGATACCAAACAGATTTCCTATTCAGTAAACAGCACTCTTATTTTACAAATATGGATGAACCTCAGACTGTGCAAAAATAATTGCCTACCCTTTAAACTCTTTATATTCTGAAGTTACTTCTAAAAGGTGATAAAAATTCTCCATTATAAAATACCAAGTATAAGGTTATTGGTGTTTTTAGAGAACTACACAAACACTGACCCAGCTGTTAACAGATACTGGCATTAATTGAGATATGATGCAACCAGAAATAGCAAGGCATGAATGCAAAAATGTAAAAAAGACCAATGAACTCCACACCCCAGCAACCACTGCTGGCAGGCCAAATGTGACTGAAAGCTTTTGCTTCTGTCTCCAGGACTAGGAACTGCTAATGGGGGACCTTTAGCTCTTGCACATAAAGAGGAACTGTAATCATATTAGACTGTTTTCTTCTCAGCCAGGTTTCCATACATGTGTCAACAACAAACTTCTCTTCTGGAACAGTCATATCCCAAATGATCTTTTGAAGCACTATTTACTGCTGATACACTGCAGTAAGGTGCCAAGGGACTCATTATCCAAACATTTCTCCCTCTAGAGGACACAAGACTTTCACCTTCTTTCAACACCAGTTCACAAGACAAAAAGTCAGAGTGTGTAACAAAGTAAATGTGGAAGGAAGAGGGATTCCATTCAGTGACAAAAGAGAAAATTAAAAGGTTTTGTTTAAAATATAAAGGTCAGCTTCCCCTCTGGTACAGAAACCTGAACTAGAGTTTATCTAAGGTGCCCAAGTACCCAGATATTATGTAATCTGTAGATAATATTTCAGTGGAGGTATCTGCAGTGCAGTAATTCTTCAAAATTTTGATGTGTAGTACCTTTTCCTCCTCTATTTTTTGTTTTCTCTTTTCTTCTACTGCTGCCCTTCGTTGTTCCTCTTTCTGCTTCTGTTCTTTTAGCTTTCTCTGCCTTTCTTCTAACTGTTTCTCATACTGGAGTTTTGCTTTTCTCTCCTTTTCAAGGATTTGTGTCTCTTTGGCAGCTGTAAATTTGTAAAACAAAAAAACAAAACCAAAAACCGGAACTATTCATTGATATTACAATGCAACTTACAGGCAAGAGACTATCAAGCAAAATTATCACCACTTACAAAGTCAAAACATACACAAGATTAGCTTGCAGAGCTAGAGGACACTGCACATGACAACAGAGGACTCTCTGATTCTGTTCCCAGGTTAGGCTGGAATTAGACCCTTTTCTGCCATTAGACTTTACAGTCTAGACAGGAATGTCTAGCATGTAGCCTATGTTAAGCATATACTTTTCTTGCCATCATAATAGTGAAGTCTCTTTACACTAGCAGTAAGTTGAATATCAAAATGTCCAATTTTCTATGTTGCAATTTCCATTTTCTTAGAACAAGATATAATGAAAAGATTTGAAGCACTGAGTGGCAAGATGGGAAAAGCCCCCAGTTACTCCATCTGAGTTCAAAATAGTTATGTCACTGTTCTTCACAGCCTCCATCTAGGGAAAGCTGCATGCAGTTTAACAGGAAGCTTTAAGTCCTGAACCAAAAAGCTAGTGGTTGAACACACAGTTGAAATATTTTCTGCAGCTGGACAGATGAAATGAACTGAGAGACCAGACAACTACACCAACAACACGTAGGCACTATCTACACATAAGGCCCCCAAAATACTTCTGAATTTAGGTATCTTAGTCCTAGCCTCTCTCTGTGTTAGGGTAACACAATCCTTTCCACTGCTGTGTGTCACTGCTCTTATGTTAAGAAACAAACATACAGACCAGAGAGACACCACTGCTCAGAAGCTGGGAGACCAAGAACCAGGACTGTAGAGCATACTGTGACCCTTCCATCTCTCACAGCACATACATGCACTGATCCCCATCACAAATAGCATAAAGCCAGGCAAGAGTTTTATGCTCTTCTCTAGGTCTCAGATTCCTTTCTAAGATAAAGTGTATACTCCTGACACTTCAATCCAGGAGTCATCTGGTGTGCTAGGAAACAAGGGAAGCAGTGTTCAAGGCAAAAAAGTCATCCAACTAGCTAAATCTTTTTTGGTTTCCTCTGAATCAGCATTCCTCAAACCTCAGTCTTCAAAGCTACAGGAAACAGTTCCAAGCTAAAAGTTTTAGGTTCAGAAGTGTTTTTGTTAAGGCTTTCAATAAGGAATTGGCTCAATTTGCTTGGTGGTCACTTAAGAAATGGAAGGTCCAAGCGACATACAGCTTCAAGAAGCTAAAAATGTCTGGAATGTTTTCCTCTCAAATCCAATACTCCTCCATTCATGTTCGCAGGTGGTCACTGATGCGAGACCAAGAACAGACCTTGTCTCTTGTCCCCAGCAAGCTGAAAAAGCTGGCTGAACAAGAAGTTATTCCTTTATCACAAACATTTTAGGAAATTATAGTTTAGAAGAAATATGAAAATACCCTGTTGCTTGTCCCGCTCTTCTCTACGCTCCCGGGCTAGTCGTTGTCTTTCTTCTGTTCTTAGAGTGGAACCATCTATCACTGGCAAAAACAAAATTGAAGACACATAATAGTTATTTTGAACATTCAAATTTAGAAGTCAAAAGTCCTTATTGTCAAAATGATAATGGAACTTCCTGAGAGATACAGAGTACCACCAAAGCACTGCACTCTCTACACAGAGTCGACAGAGATTTCTCTTTCATGAAAAAAATCATCGGACTCTGAGTACCCTCCTCCTTCCCCTTTCCACTCCCTTACAACCACTCCACTATTTTAGTGGTGCAGCAGAAAGCAAACACAATATTAAAAGGCCCAATGCATAGTCTAAAGAAAGCCTGAACAGAAGTCAGACATGTGAGAACATACCCTCATTCCAAATTCAGCTCTGACCCTCATTCTTGTACGTATAATTCCTCTGATCAAGAATTACAAGAATCTAGGAAAACTCAACCTGAGAACAGATAGTTCACCCATCATGACAAATTCCAAGTGCTGCAGCATAGCTACTTTGCAGGCTAAGCAGAACCAAGACTGATTAAGTCCTTGCAGGTATAAAAACTTGAATTTCAGTAAGAAATTGTTAGGCCCTGCTGGAAACACAAGCAACTTCACCAGCTTAAATCTGAGAAAGGCAAGAGCTAAAACCAGACCTTCAAAGAATCTACAAAAAACATCTACCAGATGCTTTATGCTCTGATGCCCCCTGAGGAAAAAGCATCAAATTTCTTTTTAAAATACATGTTTTATTCATTTCCTACTAGCTCTTCTTTGTCAGCTTAGTACTTCATTAAGAACAATGATCAATACCTGGTTTAGTTGCTGTTTTTATATTTATTGAGGTCTGCACTGCAAGAGCATTGATGCCACTTTGGCTTCTTCTTTCTTCTGCTATGGCTTGGGCTGCAGCAACTGTGAGAAAGGATGATTTCATATTAACAAAAGTTCTACAACCAAAACTCATGAATAAATCCATAATTCTAGTTGATGTTGCAGATGCTTTTATTAAATACCTAACTTGGGACTACTCAACTTGTAACAGGAAAAAAAACAACTGTCAAATGAGACTTCAAGATCCATCATAGCTTTTCTCCCTTAGCTTTTCAAAATGTGTAGCAAAGGATCATAGAGTTTTAAAAGAATCAAACTTTATTTAATAACTTTTCTAATAAGAAAAACAACATTTAGCAAAATTAAAGAGTGACTTAGTAATAAAAACTCTGCTATTCCACATGTAATTGCAGGCTGAACCCATACATGCAACATTCAGTTAGCACTGGTAGAACCATGCTCTGATGAGACTCAAACAGGGAAACGTTTATGAACATCTTTCATTATTTCATGACATGAAACAGAAAGTGCATTAGCTACATGAAGTAAACCATTAAGGGATGCTTACAATGCACTTCTAAAACCAGATCTTGAAAAATAGATTTCAATTATAAATTAGACTCCAAACCAGCAATTTGAGCATTTTTGCAGAAACTCATTCACTTATTTGAAGCTTCACCAAGGTGAATACAGTGAACTGCAGGGCTAACTCATAAGTTACTCACACAGAAATTAAACACTAGCAGTATTAATTTTGCTAAATAATGAAACCATTAAGAAGTCTGGGAGACTAATTTACTGTATCACTTTCCATAGATTTTCTTTATTTTAGTATCAACTTTGACTAATCAACTTCTAGGGTGTGAAGGTGAAGCATTACAGGGAAAGCAGGCAGGGTAACCTGCAAGACAGCATTTCCCCTTTTTTCTGCTCAGCTTTGAACAGGAGTGTCCTTACAGCAGTGACACCTTGTTCTCATCTTGGCTGACAGATACAGGGAGATCACCTTGGTTCTTATAGAAAGGCCCAGCTCCAGGGGAAGCAAGAGAACACACTATGCAACCAACAAAATATGAGAAAGCAGAAGTCAATGCCTCTTTTAAACAGAGAGAGCAATCCACACAAGTAACAGAATGTGCCATGATTTCAGCAATGATGTGAAGGACAAACAGTAGAATTTGGTATTACATTTAAAAAAAAAAAAGAAGACGACAGCTTTGCCAGTGATCTCAGGCTTCCCTTTAATCGAGCAGTGCAGAATGCAAAGGAGGAAGGAAGAGTCTCCCTCTTCTCCGTGCATTGCCATGACAACTAGTTGTGTTATGGTAATAACCCTCCCTAAGGCTGTGCCCAAGAATAATCACCTCAAAGTGTTTAATCCCATGTGATGTCAGTGATAAATGCTGATTATAATACTTATTCAGCAACTCTAAATTGTCACCCGCAGCTGCTGCTATGTCTTGAATTAATTTTTCATTGCAGCATCAAACAAGTCTTCCTCAGCCCCATCCCATACATCTCTCAGGATCTTTTCTAACAAGTGAGAGACCAGATATACTGCAACACAGCAGAAGTACCAAGTGGCAAAGAGAACAGTTAAAAAAGTGCTCACTAGTAGGCAAAAAGTCAGCCCAAAAGCTGATTTTGCACACTGCTGCTTGTCACATGGATAAGAATCTAGGCTAAAAATTCACCAAGTGCAGAACAAGAAAATTATTCTCAACACAATTAGATCTGAAAACAGCCTGAGGAAAACCAACCTAGTGCAGGTTTTCCTGAGAGCAAAAATATACAGCCAGGGCATTTCTATCCAATGACACCTCTAGATCACAGAGGCTGAAAGAACATAAAACTTCTTCAAATACCATTTAAAGTTAAGACAAACACAGAAATCCAGTTGCATCTTTTCTTCAGTCTCCATCAGGAACTGAGGAGAGACAAGAGGCATACAGGCAGACTAAGCCAATTCAGCCCAGCCTAACTGCATGAGCCCAGCAGAATGAAATTCACTCTACACCAGGTTTAGTAAAGACCAAAATCAGAATTTTGCCTCAACTCTCAAAGTTCAAACATCCAAATTTCTGTAACAAAGTTACAGCAAGTAGTTAGCTGCAATTTAAACAGATACAATATTCATCTTATTTTACTTGCAGAAGTATTTTATTATTAGAAATCTTGCTGAACAAGCCAGTCACAATGGATGTAGGGGATTAAGTATTTATTTATTAATTTAACAAACAAACTTGAATAATGTTCATGATTAGAAGGCATTCATTTAAAAATGTGTCATACCTGGAAATCAATTAGTTCATCTTAATTAAGGTTGCAAAAAATTACTTGGGAGGTTCTATAGAACAGAAAAGTGGGTTACAGAAACAGCACCTCTTGCAAAGGACAGAGATGAAAAATGTCTAGAAATACTTTTCCAAAGTAATTTGTATATCAAGGGGATTTTTGCATGTCAGTTAAAATATTTATATTCAAATGCTTCATTATTTGCATAGAAACAACATGCTTACAAATATGTAAGCAGCAGATTTCAAGGTGCTAGGAGTGCACCGTCGTGTTCCACAGAAGCAGCCCATTTAACTAACAAAGTTAGGATTGAAAGCAAACAGGGGATTTGAACAAATTATTATTAGAAGGGGAACAGCCATCACATTAAATACATCCCTAAAATGTGTGTGCCCAATTCCAACAAGTCTCAGGTCAACAGACAGGTTTTGCAGCCCTTGTCAATTTTAAGATAAATTTAAAAAGTGAAACTGATTTTCAAAACCCACATTCTACTACAGTAAGAGAAAATGAACTACATGCTGCTGCACACTGCAGCCTTTAAAAAACATACAGATTTTATTTTGCTTTAATATGATAAATCTTTTTTTAAAATACACTGAAATATTCTTTGGCACAGATGCTTTACATTTTTTTGCCTAGTTGCCCATAATGGATGTAGCAGTCTGCTACAAAGCAAAGCTTCACTGAAAAGAACTTTCCACAAAATCTAACTATCTCTGTAAAATCAGCCTAATACTTCTGTAATTCATCAGCACACTCCTATTTCACTGTTACTTGTATCATGTGCTGTATTACTGAGGGTTGCCTTTATGGACATATTCAGCAAACTTACTGGAGAAGAAAAATTCTCTTGGAGGCAAATATTAAATTTCATTTCTATTCTGAGCTTATTCTCCCACAGTAGCCACTAAAGGCTTTCACAACTATAATTTGTGATTAGCATAATGTGTGTGCTTCTTTTACAGTAGCCTACCTTTAAATACCTCAGCTAAAACTAATAAAAGCACAAGCCACACATGTGGGCAACAATAATACTCACATTCATGCACAATAAAATGGGGCTATCTGAAACATCAAATGGTTAGGTAATTGGGCAAGCAGTTTTTCTTCTGCACCCTCATCACTGTTTAGCACTATGTATCTGGCCAAGCATATCACGGACAAATCAAACCAACAGAAGCACCAGAACCCAGCTGCTGTGGGAGGCAATGTGCCAGGTAAAGACAAGTCTCCCAGTTTCACCTTCCAGCTCACAACCAGGCTAACCGCGCAGGTACGGAGGTGTCTCCCTCACACCGAGCACGCTGGTACTTCCCTCCACCGCTCAGGTTTCCAACGTGCCCTGAAGAGACCGGTGCTAAAAATAAAACTCGATTTCTATTTCAATCCTTGCACTGAATTAATACCCTTGGTCCCTGCCAAGACTGTCAAGAGGACCAACACGGTTGCTGTTCTTAGTAAACCTCATTACAGACTCGAGCAGCTCCATCTCTTTACTTAACAAGGTTTAGAGCTTCCACCCCACTGCCTCTCCCAGGATCTGCAACCTGGCCGGACACTGCACCGCTTGCTCTTCCCTTCCAGTGCCAAACCAGAAAGCAGAGCACAATGTGCCAACTTCTGCAGCATTCCTTCTGGTTCTTCTGATTTAATGCAAGGCAAACAAAAACACTGCAGTCTAAGCCTCTGAAACAAAAGTCAGGAGGTCTCCTGAACATTAAGCATTGCTATGAATCTGTAACAAGAAACCAAAAAGCAACCCATAAACCAAACTTCCCAGCAGAGGATCTCTGATTTTACTGCAGACTGTGTCACATCTGCAAGATGCCATTTTTGTCTTACTCCACTCCAGGCAGCTACTGTTTGTCTAGTGGATAGTAATAATTTCACTAACACTGTTCAGATCTTTTCTCTTGTATTAATTTTTGTACATGCTTTTAAGAAAAGACAAGAGAAGTCAGCATTCAAGTTTGAGATTTCTGCACACTTTTAAGCTGATTTCCAGCAATTAATACAGGTTAAGACAAATGGATGCAAGATCCTATGTTTGCTGCTTTAAAAAATCAGATATTGGCTTTACACCACTACTCCTTGTTTAAAGGACACCAGGAGGATGCACCCTCACACAAACATGTGGACAACAGAGTTTCTAATGAGGAACAGAAGAGCTCTCTCTGTATGCATTCCTCTTTTCCCTGCTTTCCCCCTTCTGTCCTTCCCTGTTGATCCTCATGTCCCAGCTTTGGGCTGCAAGGAGTGACAGGCTCTGCAACCAAACACATGAGCTTCCCAGTAGGCACCTTCTGACAGACCAGCTGGGAGGCAGATGGTTTGTCTGGGCAGTCACCAGATGGGAAGCATACAGATCTCCAGAAAGCTGTGCATGCCGTCTCTCAGCTTCAGAAGGCTAGAAGAGCTTCCTGTTGTCTTATCCTTATCACAGACTATTTACACACTTTTAGTCTGTATTTATTCCCTGCATAGGAAAACTATTTTATTACCTTCATATTATGTCTTTCCCTTAAGCCCACTTCTGCAGCTAATTCTGTACAACAATCTGGCTTTCTTCACAATGTTCAAGGCAGTTTAGGAACATTTCTTTAGTTCATCACAAGTACTGTTCCCACTGGAAAACTCTTGACACAAGCATTCCTTCTTTGTAGTATATGAATTAGCATCTCCACAAGCATCTGAGATATTGTGGCAAAAATGTAAGTTTTTACTTATCCTTAAACATCTGCACTCAAATAAATAGCTGGAATCAGACAAAAAAACCAAACCCAACCTTCACATCATTAACAAAACACTACTTATTTCTTATAAGGAAACCTATAAAGATACAAGTGAAGCAACCTCCAAGACCTGTTACTGAATTCATTCAGCCTATGGCATGATCAGAGAGGCACCAGGAAGCTTGCTAGTTAATTTGGTTGATCTGTGTATACTTTTCCCAAGGGGAAGCACATCATCTAAAACTTGAATGTAACACAAGCACAGACCAAGGAATTAAAATTTGTCCTTGAGAGAATTTGCAGTCACCTCCAAAAACTTCCACAGATGCTATACCACTTTCTAACAGCCACAGCTGGTGATCACTACTTTAGTCCAAATGCCAGTAGTAGGTGCTGTCAATGTATCTCTTATGGAGTCTTACCGATTCCTGCTGTCACTCATATTTTCTTATTTTAATCTTGCTCACACTGCTCAGCCAAGAGTTATGCTTCTCTCTACTTAATGGGAAAAGCAACTGCCAGCACAACACTTCAAAAGAGGACAAAGAAATAGCACCAACTCTTGCAGAAGCTATCATAGGGTTGGTGAGAAGCACTGCCTGTACTGTGCACACAGAGCTGACAAGCTAAATCCATCCCGTTCTCTGCAAAAGACACCCAGCCTCACATTTTGGGGTTCTTTATTAGCAAGGTATGTTGTTATTCACCACTTGAAGGAAATAAAACCAAACCTCAGCAGATACTCTGCTCTCACTCACTGACTTTCTGCTGCCTTCACTTTCCCCTCTTCCCCACAACTCTCTCCCTTTCCCAAAGAAAGGTTTGGCATTCTGCATGATCCTCTTGTCACACTTTTTTTCCTAGAAGAACACAATCTTTCACCATGCCTTTTGATATGATAACATAATTTGTACAAATGGGCCCTTCAAAGGGGACACTTATCCAATCCACACATTCCCAACTTTCTGCAAACTTTAACACAACTTAGATCGTTTCCCTGCTCTATCTGGCATTAGGTATTAATCTATCTATCGCACTGTGCTTAGCGAGCTTAAATGCACAAAGACCTTCTTCAGAAGAGTTGCTTCCTGCACAAAGGATATACAAGCTTTACAGTCCCAATTGTGCTCTTCAGTAAATAGTTCTTCACTGCTGTCTTGCCTTTCCTGCCTAGAAGCACAGCCTTAGCAAGACACAGTCACAATGAAGCCAGAGCTTTGGAAAGGCTGGGGAGTTCATTATGTCTCTCAGTGAAAGAGCAATGCTCTAAAGTATTTGTACTCTGTGTAAAATGCTTCACCAGAATACACTAAGGCTGCATTTTTAGAGGTACAGAGAGTTACTTCTTCACAGTTTCTGCAGGTTGGCAACTACAGACTCTTTGTGCAAACGGCAAAACAAACAAATTGCTTTCATCCACCTTGAGTGATACATTTTAAAGATATACTAGACATTAACTGCCACACCAATGCAGTGAACTATGACTAAATGTCCCTTGTGAACCTTCCCAAGAGTAACAGAAATCAGTATTTATCTGTTTCTGCACAGTAGAAGTTCCAAAGTCTCCTAATATACTGGACTACAATGAAAGCAGTTTATGTATGTCCTTAGATAATTCCAGGTGGATTCACTGTGAAATTCAGTATAAGTGTATACACTTCAAACCTGACAGAACTAGACACAGGTTTAACAGCTACACAAGGACCAAAAAGGTTATTAGCACCCACCCTGCTATACAGATTATTTTCTTTCTTTGATAATACTTTCCAGTGCCTCAGGATCCTGGAGTATGTTGGAAAAAAGTTTTTGTTCCTCACAATGGACTGACTTAGCAGATGTGAAAGCATCAGCAAAGATTAGACAGAAATGAGCTATTTCTGCTTCACTTCTCTAACTCTGAAGGTTGCCTTAAATTGACTCCTGTTCACCCTCTTCTGCAGACACTGCAAAGAGTAACTTTCAAAACAAACTTTTGCTCTCCTCTTTCATACCTGTTTTCCCCACTGTGTTATTTCTTTTTTATATATTGCACGATCCCTAACACTGGAAATCAGCTAACTGCTACTTCCCCCTTTCCTGAGCAGTCTGGTTCCTTTTGCTTACTCGAAGCATGCTCTAGTAAATGCTTTTGTCCTCGTTTGCAGGCTGGCTATTGTTTAATACATTCAGCCCAAACAATGCCAGCGAAGAACACAGCCTAGCACTACAAGTCACAACGAACTAGAGACAAACCCTGTGAAAGCACCATTCTGAGCTCTCTTTAGATGGAAGGAAAAGTTACACTTGGTAAATTTCTTATGGCAACCTCGGAGCTCATGCAAACGCTGTCCCTGCTTCGGAAAAAGAGGACTGTGTTGGCATTTACCCCCATGAGACCACCCTCCAGGCTCAAATCAAATCACCCCACACAGCCATGCACCAGAATAGTGTTATTAGACCCTGACAGGTCTGCAGCGTGTTCAATACTGCAAACCCACTGTCTACAGTAGAACACAGTGGTGAGAAATGCAAAAGGAATTACACTGCAAGTTACCTTAAAACTATATGCTAAACCTAACTTAAAAAATGAAAGCTTTGAGGCATTCCAGTACAAGTGATGTAATTCACCAGCAAAGTAATCACAAATCTGTTCCTGCCTCAAAGAGCTTAATAAAAAAAGCTAAGTGAAAATGACAAATGGGCCAAGCAGGACAAACTAGACCAATAAAGAGACTATATTTTTGCTTAATTCATTACCTAGTGGCAGGAAGTCTTTCAGAGAAATCTGAAAGTGAGTAAAGTGACACCTGCCGATCTGGTCTGGAGATGACCAGTCCAGAACACAACTTCAGCATCATTGATCAATGCTGTGCTGTAAAAATAAGTTCCTTTAAGCAATTCTTTTGGTGAACTAAGCAGAGAGAAACTTCCAAGTAAATAAAAAAGTGTTCTGTTTAATTATGTTCTTTAAGATTTCTACAGGTTTTCTATATTCTTGCAGCCAATCCCTCTCAGTCTTGGGGGAGGAATTTTAATGCTTGGAAGCATTCAAACACTTGCTCACACAAAGCAATTCACAGTGTCTTTGCTCCCTTCCAAGATTCAAGTCAGTACATTTAAACAGCAGTGAGTGTCTGTAAGGTACAAGCCAGTTAAGTACCCAAACCCCAGTATTTTAAAAGTTCCCTGTGAATTATGATGACAAAAAATACTATGAGGAAGACAAGAGGTATTCTGAGCACAGCTAGTGTAGGTATTTTCTCCAAAGGCAACTTCAGTCGTGGAACCTTCATCTACAAAGAAGTAGTTCCAAATTGACAGGAAAATAAAGATAACTTCGAAGAAAAAGAATGTCAAGCAACTAGGCAGGCCTTCCTTAAAGGCAAACACTTGTGTCCAGTCCATTCATGTACACTGTGAACACCACAGGCCTATAGGATGGATGCTTGAGGCATTATGCAGGGCAGTTGAGGCTTCTCGGGCAAACAAAAATGCTTCCAGCAACATCTGATTTTTCTTCCATGAATCCCACACTCCAAACAAGTTAATCACCACCATGTAGAACAGTTTTAACTACCAGACATGCAAATACATCGAAAGCATATCATCAATTAAGAATTATCTGGTTGTAAGCTGTGTAATTGGAAGCTAAATCGTGCTAATTTATTTGTGGCAGACAAGGAATTTGGAGTCCTCTGTTTTTAAAATATCACAAGTCATCTGATAAGTTATATTCACAGCAGTCATTCAAATTGCATGTGCAGAATTTTGACAGGGTATCCTTTCACAAAAGGACTGTGAGCATCTCCAATTATTTAATCAAGTTTAAAGACAGACAGTAGCATTTGATATCCCTATGATTATGACTAACTCTAAGTATTTTTTCCACTTATCTCATAGTAACTCAATGCTTTTTTTTTTTTTAACTCTCTTATCACTTTTAAGAACTGAGTTTTAATCATAGCATATCACTACTTCAAATATTCCTATCTGTTTTATGTTTGAAAAACACAAGTACATAAAGAAGTAGCAGTCTTTACTCACATTTTAAGGCTAGTTATGGACAGTACAAGCCACTGTGCTCTCACCATTAGAGTTATGATCCTTGCCTATCAACATTTCTTTAATACTTCCATTTGAATTGAAGCATGGAATCCACATTTATCTTTTTTAACTTTAACACATGGGAAAATATCTAGAGAATGAAACATGTATAAGAAATTTAAAGAAATATGGTTTTCTATGTAACCATGTATATGCACATGGGTTTTGATAGCTGTGTCTTGGTTTCTTATTTGCTCTATAGCAAGAAGGATCTCTCTCCTGAATGCACATGGAGACATCTCAAGAATTCAAATTTTTAAATTGGAATAAAACCTTTTTTATAATCCACTTACAACTGCAAGCAACCTTCAAAATGTTAAGCACCTAAGAAATAGCACATATCTGTATGAATCAGCATGAAATTATCCCTACACCATACTACTGCATTTCTATGAACAAGAAGAAAATGAAATTGGGGTTCACAGTCGTTACAGTTGCATGGAGTTCCCAGTCTGACCTGACAATGTTCTCTCCAGTCACTGGGATCTATGTGAAGTCTAACTTCTGGGCAGTTCTTTGCCTTTATTGCCTTGGCACTCTGTAAAGCATTGGAACTACTACTTCTATGTGCCAAAAAAAAAAAAAAAGATGAAGCACAGAAAAACCTTAAAGACATTCTCCAAAGTTATTAGGAGTTTGACAGAATAAGAACCTGAAGCCAGAGCTAGTGAAGGCCAGTTAATGCCCCAGTCACTTGGCCACCTTCGCTCCATGGATGGAACAGACAAGTCATTGGAACAACACTACCAAGTAAGACAACAACTGAATGCTGAAGATTCCTTTACTGTAGCATGCTCATGCATTCAGAAACCTGTCAAATGAATAGCTTCCTTGTCGTGCAGCTTCTCAGACAAATTCTGAAGCCCATCTCTACTCACAACTACTCACAAACAAAGGTTTTTAATGATCCAAATCCAAAAGTAAATTCTTTCTCTCTTCTAGCTAGCAGCTCTGATGCAGAGGTCAATTATCTGTTGTCTGACTGACAGATGCTTCTGGATTCTGAGTAATCACCTCTAGACAGCACTCACCAGCTCCTGTGGTGGAACTTTGCCACCAAGACTCTGCCAAAGAGTTCTCTATAGTATTTCCACAGGTGTTGGCACAAACTTGTGTTCTTAAGCATTTAGAACTATCAGCCAGAGACCAGCCAAATCTGTGCATATTCCTGACTATTTGCTTGAGAAATTAAGTGTCACTATCAGTTATCCATCCAGCCTTCTTTTTGTGCCAATTCTGTGTATATGCTTATGGTGAAGAAGTTACCAGGAACTGTGCTCCAGGCAAGACAGACACAGCCCAACAGTGCCACTTACACAGAAAGAAGGAACTGATCAGATGGAATGAAGCTGTTATTGTGTTAGGTAACTTCCAATCAAACTGGGCTTGGCCATGCAGATCATGGGTATTAGCTTGCAGCCAGACTTGTTGAAAAAGGCACTTAATTTTTGTTCCATGTCCCAATACAGGTTTTCCAAAAGATCACATAGGTCTTGGAAAGGAAAATACACATATAGCATTTTCATATACTGTTCTGAACAACCTTCACAACAGTGATTCAATACACTAGTGGAAATCCTAGCAATAGTGCAGCCAAGCTCTGGCAAAAGCAAATACACTTTCACAGATACAACAAAAGACAGTATAGGAGGTGTGTTTCAGTGAAAACAAAGACAAAATGATAAATGGGGGCTACAACAGCTTACATTATATGTATTTTTATTCTGATTACCCATATCACTCAAGAAAAACCTCACTGGGTAAACCACTAGTAACTGACTACTGCCCTCTTCTCAAATCTTAATAAGCTCAGCAGTGCTTATGGTATTAGAATAGGAGCAAAAATTCCTCTTCATCCCTGAAGGATGACAGCAGCAAGCATGGATCACAGAATGGAGTAAGCAACTGCCTTTATGCACTGCTGTTTCACAGTGTACAATTACAATTTATTTCTAACATGAAGTGATGTTCATGCATCACTGACAGAAATGTTAACTGGCTTCTAGCTGTAGCAAATTCTGCTTTTTGCCATCCATCTAAAGGAAATAAGGTTGGACAAGTGTGTAAGGGTAGAAAATTACTGCAAAGCAATTGTAGAACTGACACATCAAGCATGATCTGCAGTGCAGAATCTTAATTACAGATGATGCTCAAAGAAGGAGAAACTTGTTTTCCTTACCTCAATACCAGCTTGAATTGGCAAGATGATGACTCCCTTCAAGCTTACTAAGTTGGCACATAAGTTAGTAGTAACAAGTGGTATCATGAGATTCTATACTTTTAAGGCCTAAAATAATTAACAAGCACCCATCAGCCAAAGATTAAACCAGGATCATGGGGCTAGTGACAAGACAGTAGAGGCAGGGAACAAGAACCCAGCAGAATCTTTTAATAAGGACCCACAAAGGAACCTATGCAAAGGTAATTACATAAAAGGCATATATACATCTCCTAGACAGACTATCAGAAAGAGCCATGGTTTCTCAGCAAGATGCTGCTCATTTATATTTACTGTCTTTAAACATGAGATTCCCAACCAGAAGTCCACTGGCAAATGACTGAAGGTGCACAGCACTCTATGTGTTTTGTATAGATGTTTGTTCTCCAGATTGACTAAGACAGCAAAGTATATAATATATATTTATTATATATACTAATCATAATATATAATTGCCCACAGACCAGCAGAAACTGAGTGCAACTATGCTAGTCAGCAGGTATTTTGGAACTGAGAAGCTCCCCACACAGCCAACTGAGCTTAGAAAGGCAGAAAGTTACATCCCTTTCTCAACTTCCTGAAGGAAGCCTGGGACTAAATGATGTTCCTCCTGCTTTTCTTCCCTACATCATCTTCTCCAAACATCTGTGGTATCAGACTTGGATGCTGCCCACAATTCCTCCAAACAGCAGCAAATGCAGTGGTAATCATCTTGCAAATTCCACTGTTAACCATTGGATTGTAAGGATTATTTCTAAACATCATTTGCTTTCCCCAGAGAGTGAGGGAGGGCAAGAAGTCAGGAGCACAACTACAGCAGCCTGTACGCTCATAGACAGTAGAGCTTCAATTCAGACTAGCAATGAGTTCATCTTCTAGCACGTAACTGCTAGAGATGCATTCTATGTAAACTGAAGTTTAGATTCTGGTTCAGTGACTTCTACCCCCTCAAGGAAAACAAACTGAAGCTCTAGCCTTCCAGGATCTAGTAAGGGAATTTTGGGGTTTTTTTAACGTCATCTGCATATTAGAACATGTGCATATCTAAATGGAAATGGAGCTGCTTGTTTAAAGGAACACATCACCTCTGGTTTTGGGACTAAATCTAGGTCATGACAGCTGCTAGAAAAAGTGTGTGCCTGCCTCTAGGAAAACTCAGAAACCAAAGTATAAAAGGTATACAATACACAAAGAAAATTCAGAAGTTCTAGCAGGGAGGATAAGGATTAAACAGAGATGGTCTGCAGATGAGAAGCTCTATCTTTGGCAGATCGTTATCCTTGTGGAGCACGAGATTGTCTTAGTTTTGAAAGAGAAATAAAAAGTAATTAAATAATATTTCTGACACAACACACCGAAGAATAAAGACTGTCAAATGAGAGATGTGCATTCAGGACCTTTTGCCAGCACTCTTCTTTATGTAATTACACAGGTACACTGAAAACAATCAAGCCAGAGGCTGTCAGAGTAGTTTTTGTACATAGTCCAAGTTAGTTAGTCTAGATCAAACCACAATTCTCTTTCCTTATTTTTTTTTGTCTAGATAAGAAAAAGTTTATCTTTGCTAATGGCTCACCCACAGCTAATGTGTGGAGATGTGCAATGAAATTATGCTTGGAACATGCATCATGCATGCACAATATTAATTTCAGAGTATGATATTATTTAGGACCTTAAGTATAAATATAAACACACCCAAGGACAAAATCAAAGCACCGTTTCTTTAGCCCTCTTAAGACAACAGATCAAAAAAGTAATAACAAACAAACCAACCAACCACAAACAAACATAAAAACCCACTCCCCAAAATGCCGAATTAAGACATTATCCAATCTCTGACTAGGAATCAATGCCACAGACTGTCCCTGCCTTCTGCACCTGGGACTCGGACCTGTAACCGGACACAGCGCCGGGACAAACCGTCTGCAATAGCTGCCAGCCTGGATGCAAGAACCACTAGAGAAACCAAGAAGTTCAGACCGCCAAGAAGTGGAGAAAAATGGGCGATTCATGTAACGAAGCAGTCCTGCCGCCACCTCTGCTGCTGCCTACAGCTGCGAGAGGTCCCAAGTCAGCAATTAACGCCTCGAGAGGCAGAAAGGACGCTCCGCAGCCTTACAGACCCGGCCGGACCAGCAGGCGGGGAGAGGGGCTGGGCAGACCCGGCGGCGGGAGACGCCTTTCCCTCAGCCCGCCGCCAGCCGGACACAAAGCCCGGCGGCCTGCCGCGGCCCCAGCTCCCGATGCCCCTTCCCCCAGCCTCGGGAAACGGGTCAGACGTACTGCAGGGCAGAAGACGAGTGGGGGGCACCCGGTCCCAACGCGGGCCATGCCCTTGGTCCGCCAGAGCGCAGGGGTCCTCAAACCGCTCCCAGCGGGACAGTCGCCCCCTCCACTCCACTCCCCGCCCTTGCCCTTTCCCTTTCCCTTTCCTTCCCCTCCCGGCCCAGAGCCGCGCTGCCCGCTCTCACCCATCTGCTCCCGCAACCCCTTCAAGGAGGAGGAGGAAGAGCAGGAGAGGGGGGCTCCACCACCGCCCTCCGCCATCTTCAGCGCTGAGACGCGCGACTACAGACCGGGCAGAAGGGGAACGAGGGAGCACAGTGCGCAGGCTCCGCAAGGCCCGGCAGCGCCGCCGCGGGGGAGGGCAGAGCAAGGCAAGGAAAGGCAAGGCCAGGCTGGGCAGCGCAGCGTCGCCCGCACGGCGCCGGCCCCTGCGCCTCACAACGCCCGCTAGCGCCGGCCGGTCGCCGGGGCCGGGCGGAGCTTGGTGGGATGGGGTGTAGCGGCTCGCAACGGTGCCTGGCACTCTGCTAGTGTCGTTGAATCTTTAGGGGCAGAGGCGGGAGAGATGCTCTTCCTCCCGTTCGGAGCCTGCCTGTGGCGGCCGCGAAATAGGGTGTCGAAGCAGTTAGAACGGTCGCTCACGGAAGCAGTTAGTTGGTTAGAAGCGGCCGGTAACGGGAGCGGTCCTTGTCTGCCGTTGGCCCGGCCCTTGGCGGGAGGTGGGGATGGGGCAGCAGCCTAGGCCTCATCATCGCAGGACACGGCTTCTGCAGAGGGCAGACACTGCCAGCTCTGCAGCTGCCCCACAGGCCAGCACGTGGGGGTTATTTGTGACCCCACAACAACTGCAAACGCTACGTCACCATTAATGATGATCGGTCGCCTTCCGATAGGCAGGCCAGCAGTCTCGGGTAATGCTTCTTCCATCTGTAAACGCACCTTTCCAACACGGAGCCTCAAGCAAAGGGGAAGTGGCTGAATTTTCAGTTGATGGACCAGGTTTTAGCCTGAACTTGGACAGATGTGAGTTGGAGGCAGTTCAGCAGAGTTACCTTGGTGTGGCAAATGCAGGGTTGGCCTGAAGCTGTGGAAAACGTAAACAGCAGGATGAGCTCAGAAGGGTTGCAGCTGTAGATGCTGCTCAGTGTTGCAGACAGTTTGCCAGGCTGGAGTGGCCCATGGCCTAAAGGTGAAGCACGTCCCTTGTTTATTGGTCCAATGGAAATTTCGGTTCAATGGATTCGAAAGGAAGAAGCAACACAAATCTTGGGAGTTGAGTGACAGCCACTGTATAGCTGAGCACTCACTGCCTTGCAACAGGGCTGGGACTTGAATCCTGTGTTTCAAGTACCCCTGGTTTTGTACATGTTTCTGAATGAAGAGTGGGGTGAGGGTGAGGTGGTTTAGCCAGTCAGGGAAAGAATTACTGAAATCTTGTTGAATGTGTTCCCAAATACTGCCATATGTTAACCTGGAATTCATCACTTAGTTGTTAATTTGCTGCCTAGGTGGGTATCAATGAATTCTGGAATAGTCTCTTCTCATTTTCCCCCTGGGCTTACGTTCTGGGAGGAGTGAGGATAAAACAAGCTCTATGGCCATATTAAAGGGTAGGCTGTCTGGGCCTTGTGCAGAAAACTCCCTTTGAAATCAGAATGTTTACATGTCAGAGGGCCAAAAAGTTACAATTTAGAGGACTGCAGAAAAAGTAGCAGTAAGACCATGTAGTTTTTCAGGAGAGTAGAAAGGAACCTTACAAATTATTCAGAGCTGGGCTCCATTTTAACTTGAATATTTAGACCACAGACTTGCCCTGTTCTTTGTTTCTTGTTTGTTATATTGGCTTTCCCCATTTTAGCTTGTGTGTACAGAGAACCTTTTGTCTATTGTTTCCTCACAGTATTAATAGAATGCCAATTATTATTACTATTTAAAACAAAAGAGCTGAAGGAGAACAAAAACCCCCTTAAACATTCAGTGCCAGATTTCCCAAGTTTTTGTTTATAATACATAGTAATAATATCTTGCATTTATATAGCTCTTGCCACTTAGCAATCTAAATGTGTTTTATACACATGCTGCAATTAAATGTCACCATTCCACTGAGACATTGAGATCTGTTATCCTTGTTGTAGAGGTGAGAAAACTGAGTCATTGAAATAAAAATCTCGTTATGTCATAAACACAGCAGCACAGCAAAAAAAAACAGCCCAAATTTCTTGATTCCTTGTCCTGTATCTGTATTTTTCCACCTTCCTTTCATCAATAATTATCAAAAGCTAACATAAACATGGTTTATATTAGTTTTCTGCAGCATGAAGTACAATAGGTGTGATACAAAAAAAATGTTCAGGCTACCTAATAGAATGTAATTTTTGTGGTTTTGCAAACTTTCTGATGAATGTGTTGTTACAAGGCTGTACTTTCCATTTCTGTAAAAATAAAGTGTACATGAGTGTTTGGGGTGCCTTTGACTTTTGATTAGGTTACCTACGTCTCAACTTCTAGAATTTCTTTAGCACACTGTGCAATAAAAGGGGTCAGTGTCTATTTATCAATTTTTTTTTTTTTTCCTCTGAGAAAAATGAGACAACTGGCATGGGAAGAATCCCTTTGTTGAAGGGAACACCTCCAAATGGGATGGTGAGATAAAAAGAATTTTCAAATTAAACAGTATTTTCTGTTCTTTCCATTTCAACAGACACATATGAGTGGCCTCAGTGCTTGCAATTTAACATGTCTGATATTCTACACATGCAAAGCTTCAGAGTAGAAGGTATAAATTACAGGAAGGGAAATAAACCAAGTGTTGAATGCTCAGGATATTTACAGTGGGACAGTGGAAGCTGTAAACCTAAAATAAAAAGGCCAAGCACATACAAATTCATGAGAGATAAAAAGACTCCTGAGGTAGAACTGGGGCATTGTCCCTTTCTGCTCTCCATACATGCACACTCTGCTTCATATGCATATCTTTTATCTTTAGGCACGCAGGAACTGAGCTGAGAAAATCTGCTCCAATGTGGAAAATGTGTTCTCTTTTCCTCTGATGAGCAGTTTAGGAACATTTGAGCTAACGTTTCAGCAATTGTAACTTCCATCTTATTTCCTGTTTAATCTTGTTTCTCAGGTTTTCAGTTCAGTCATGCAATTACTGCTTATTAATTATTAGTGGAACTTCATTAAAATTTTGACCTTGTGTGGCTTCAGCAGCACTTGCAATCATCTTTCAATTTCACAGCATTCACAGATTTGATTGTAGTAGCTGATTTAATCCTTTAAACACTGTCCTTTTTTCCATTGTCCCTGTGGAAAAATGAATAATTTAATTTTACAGTCATTTCTTCTGTCCTTTTAGTTTTCATTTGAAAGTTTCTGGCAAATCTTTCAAACTGTTTCACTGATGGGAGCCTATTGGTGTTATGAGATGAAAATCAATAGAGCCCTGGCACTGAATACAGTTTGAGAGTCCAGAGGTTTTATACTGTCAGTTTCAGTTTAATAAATACTGAAATTAGTCAAAATAATAACAGCTGAAATTAGTCAAGAAGCAGCTTGCACTGGGGAGGAATCTCCCCATTAGAGGAAGAGGTACCCATTCATTAATGGATTTCTTACCCTGTTTCCCAAAATATCCTGTGTTTACACAATATTAGATGTTGTGCTTGACTGGACTTAGCCTGAAACCTGGTATAACAGTGTGTATATTCTAGTTCAGTAAAACAGCCCCCAGATTTTCTGTGGGCCTACAGATCCTATTCACTTTGGTTATTGAGGTATCTAATAGCAAAATGTTCATGTGTGTCCAACTTAATTTCTGTCACTCTCACCGAGTAAGAGCTAACACAAGAAACAAGGGAGATGAGATGTATCTGTGTATTTATATCTGAAACAAGGGAAGTTAGAGGTATCTGTATCTGTGCACAGAATTTTGGAAAAAAACTGTGCAAAAGTATTTCAAAATGTTCTAAATCCAAAAGCATAAAGCATATATTGTGACAGATTATAGTGGGTTTCCCATGGTGAATAACTGCCGTGGCTGATGAAAAGAAAATTGGTGGCATGAAAATTGCAGTAGCCATCCAACCTTCTTTCCAAATGGGCTTTAACTGCACATTCTTGTTTATGACTCTCCTGCTGGGATAAGTACCTGCAACAATCTGTGTTACTAAGACATCTATACTATAAGAACCTCATTTCTCAGTCTTGGCTCAAGTTGACTGGTATTTATCTGGATGAATAATTTCTTAGATGTAAAGTTATCAGACAATATTTCTTAATAAAAAAGATACAAAATGAAGCCCTTAGTTTGTCCTTAGTCCAGCATGTTTGTAAATTACCTGAATGATGGAACAGAAGGCATCCCTGCAACATTTGTATGCACTGCTGATATACTAGATGATGATCTTGCAAGTTAGAAATACAGTCCAGGAGAAGACGAGGAGAAACAGGGGCTGATGCAGTACAAAACATTTAGACAAGAGTGATTATTTGCAGAAAGACAAGACAGAGAAGAGGTTGCTAAATTGCAGATAGAGCAGAAAATAATCTGGGATGTCACAAACTGAGCATGAGTCACAGTGCCACAGGATTGTGAAAAGGGAAGCACCCTGCCTGAGAGCATGGGCAGAAGGGCAGCCTCTTGAGCATGCAGCAGCCCTCCACTCAGCATCAGCAGGATGACTGTTGGGGTGCTGCCCTAGAAAATACAAGATAACTGGAGAAAAATGAAGTCAGCAAAAATAATGAAAAGAAGGAGGAAAGCTAAAGTATTGAATTTGGTTTGTGTTTTTTTTTTCTCAAAGAGGCAAATGAAGGGTGATAATCTGCTTTATTTGACAGCAGAAATTAAAAGACAATAGACTTGCTTTTAATCAGGGAAGTTTGTGGATATTTTTGTTTAATTTTATTTTGGTTTTTCTGGGGGGAAAAGAATAAAGTGAGAAAGAACATGCACATGAAATACACGTGGAAACATGTCCACTCCTTTTCTGCATGTAATTCTCTGCATGGCTACCAGTTCTCATTTCATAAACCAACACGTAAGTGTTGCCTTAGTATACATAGTCCCATCCAAATTTTAGTTATTACTGGGTTCAAAATAGGGATTTAAAAGCCTGTTCTCATCATCTCTTGTCTTTTCAGTCTTTATGTATCTACTAATTTATTCTCTGGCTTTCCATCAAGCAGAAGCTCCCTCTGAGGTTGACAGTTAACTGTATGTGTATGGGGGGCGGTGTGTGTGTCTCTGGTAGGTTAGCACTCTGAAGACAGTAAACAAATAATGGTAAATAATAAAAGTTAAACTCTTGGGACAATTTTGTGACAGTAACTACCTAAACAGTGTGTGTAAAAGCTGCATCTGTTCAACTACACTGAGGTGCTCTGTGCTCAAATGCTCACTGCATCTGTAAACACCTAATGCTGTAATCACTGGCTACATATTTGTGTTGCCAGAGTGTTTAGGAGCTTGCAGTAATAGTGGCTAAAAAGAGACAGCAATAGGCAACTACCTGCCCCAAAGAGCCCAAATCTGATCCAAAATTTGTTGCAGGTTCTGTAGAGCAGAAGTTTTATTAGTTCTTTGTATCTCATCCTGCTCTGATTTGGAGCAGTACATTTCCCAAAGAAAAGATTAAAGTGAATCATCTCAGTCAATTTTCTCAAGGTACAAATCGCATCCCACCGAACCATTGCAAAAATATGGCACTGGTTGTGCAGATCCTAGCATCTCCTTTGCCTACAGCATAATCTGGTAACTATTACTGAATCATTTCAAATTATCCAGAATTTTGATGGGATTGGTGTCAATGATACACTGATACAATTCCAACAAGCTAAACACTGATAGAGTAATCCTTATCACTTCTAACACTAAACAATTTCATCTTATTATCATGTCCTTATGAGATAATATATTCCAGCAGTGACTTTTAATGAATATTTTATTGTTTCAAGTGGTGTTGAGATAAAACCAAAATCTATGTAATGCTCAAAAAATCCTTCTGATTGATCCCTGCTTAGAAGTGAGTACTTATGGGAAATTTGAGAATACAGAATAATTTTTCATTTTTCTGAGCATGAAAGTATTTATCAGTAACTCAATTCTGCTTAGATGTTTTCTTTCCCACAGCTCAAAGGTGGCATCTTTTGAAAGATCAGTTTTCAAAGAAGTCTCCTTGGACAAAAGGGAAGAGCAGTCTGTGGTGCTAATTTTATTACATGTGAAGCTCCTCTGCAGAGCAGAGTCCCTGGTAACTGCCTGACTGCTTTTGGAAAAAGCAATAATAAAGAGCAAGTTGTAGAGGTGATGAAGAAGGTTCTTAGTGCAAGGATAGAAGTCTTGTCTGAAGTCTTTGCTTTCCTAAGTTGATGTGAGATATTTGCTTGGAGTTTGAAGAGTGGTTCTGCCTGCAGTATGAATGAGATTAGCTCCCATTTCCCAAGCTCTTTGTAGACCCTTTCCTTTATATTGCCACCTGCTCTTCCTACATTTCTTGGCAGGCCTAGATTTAATAACCTTGTGACATTGTCTTGCTTCCCTGTGCAGCTTCAGTACAGGCAATGTACAGCCTTTTGCACAGCTATTCCCATGACAAAGGAAAGCAAACTCCAGCCAAGGAGAATCCTGGCAGTGATGTTATTTGACGAACCCACAAAGGGGAAGAGGAGGAAGAAACAGTGTCAGCAGCAACAACAAAAGCCACCAAAACTCAAAAATCTAATAATGATTTTATTAATGCACTTACTAGCTGGAGCTACTTTAATCCAAATTTCAACTTCCTGCTGTATTTTGGGGTTTACCTGCCTGAGAATCCTTCTGTTATCCCAATGCCATCTAGCTGCCACTGAGAGCAGCTTGGAAGGTGACTCTTTCCCTCCACATGGGAGTGGGCACTGACAAGCTATGCTTTAGGATGACTGCATCCAAGTTGCTTTCCTCTCTGTCAGAGGCCAGCAATGCTCTTGGTGTGAGAAGGATGCTGTTAGGGGTGCACAATAAATGATTGTATCCATGTCTGGCACGGATAGGTGCTAGCAGCATGCACAGTGTTGAGAAGCTGTGGTTCCATTTCTTCTCTGGGAGTTACAATCTGTTAATTCTGCTACTGAATCTGCCTTTCCCCATTTGATTAATCCAACCTTGCCAAGTTCAGCATGGGATAAAGGCTACAGGTCCTGTTCAGCAGTGTCAAGAAAGATGTTAGCTTTTGGATTACTTAAAGACAAATTTCTTACTGAAATAATGCTTGGGCAAACACAGAGTAGTTCCTTTTTGTAAGAAAAATATTTAGAGAAGAAGCTTTAGCAGTATAGTTGCTGAAACCTCCAGTGTTCCTTCCTGTTTTGGCCTGGGGATTGTTGCTTTGGCAATTCCCACTGACTTCTTGCATGGTTTGGAAAGACCTTGGTCTCACAGGCTGCTTTGCCATAGACCCTACCTTGTCCTCCCATGAAATAGGCCCTCTGCTCCTGACCAGCTGAAGGAACTGAAGTGGGATTCTGCAGATGATCTCGGCAGAGACAGTGGGAGGCCCCTGCCATGATTTTAGTCAGTACACTGAGAAGCTCCTATATTCTAGCACAAAAAGAGGGCAAGGAGATAAATGACTCTAGTGTTTGTTTGTTTGTTTTGCCTAAAGAAGCTTCTTTGTAAGCGTATTCCACATGAGCATTCTTCTGTCCACATAAAATAGATCCCTTGTGTCTGAATTTAAGTCTCTGTATATTGTTACTTGTGCAATGGCTTAGAAATACTTTAGAGGCATCATCTAGGAGCTTTTTTGACTTCTCTCACATATTTCCTCTGCCTCCCTGCACCCACACATCCATGTACACATAGTGAAAGATAAAGGGTCGGATTCTGATCAAACTTCTGCTCATTTTACAGAAACTCTCTTTTCTACACTTTTTTCCCCCCCTAAATTTAACCCAGAAGGCAATTTTGGGCTTACTAGACAGCTCTTGGTAAACACTAGCCCAACAAGAGCTGTGCTGCTGAGGACCTCAGACTCTGTAAGGAGTGGTAAGTGGCTATATTTGGAGCTGAGAGCCTTAGAACATAAGTATCAGCCCACCTGTGGCCAGTTTCCTTGCTTGGTAAGGTTATTTTGTGAAATTGTTGCCACAGATATACAGCAGTGTCATTTATTCTTGAAACTGTTGATGGCATTGCAAGGAGAGACATAACGAATTGCTAGCATCTGTCATAAGCAGGTTTCATGCTTTCTCATTTGTCCTCCTTTCCATTTAAAGTTCTGAATGGTGGCATGGAGCAGGAAGGGAGAGGCCAGATGTTTCTCCTTGGGCATTTTCTAGTTGTCTCTCCCTCAAAAATTAACCATTCTGTGACACCTTTGGCTTTTTTATTTCATGTGAGTTTTGGGAAGTCTTTAGATTAAAATCTAAAGAAAGAATTTAAGTTTTGAAGCAATAAAGCAGAGTTTTCCTAGCAGAACTCATTTTCAAAATAGAGCTGTGAGCTGTAACAGAAGCAGGCTTTCCACCATAGAAAAAGGCCACGTGCTTCATTTAAGAAAAAGGAAACAAATAAAAATTAGTGTCTGAAGATGATCAGTTTTTAACATGCAGGTGGTGAGGTCTCCCTGGCTGGACTTTTTGAAGATGGTGTATGTGAGGCCTGTCTATGGTAACCAGAGTTAGCTAAGTCACAGATACATCATGCAGATGCTAAAAGTATGCTAGTTTCACTTTGCACACACAGCTAACCAGTTATTACATCCCCCTCTGATGTAATCAGTGATGTACTCTGCAATCAGAACTCCTGTGTAGCTGTCTGTTCTCAGTTCTTCAAAGCATTGTGAGTACAAAATAATAGGTAAATGCATCATGATGACTAAATTGATGCTGTGGTTCATGGATTCAACATATAGGATAGTAGCCCTCCAGGAAACTCTCTCTGTCCAGTCTGTTACATTCTAGCTTTACACTCATTTACTTCTTTGGCAAGGACAGACAGATTTCTTTCTTCTAGAAATTTAAGAGCCAAACTAGCAAGGTGCTTAAATATTTCTGAAATAAGTGAGACACAGGAATAACATATAGGAGTCCTTTAGATACATTTTGTGGCAATGCTGGGTGACCATATAAATGGTATTAAGTCCAGAAGAACCCTCCAGAGCACCCACCATAGCTCTTTCCCATACCCATGCACAGTGAACCATACACAACTGCCACCAAACATCAGAACAGCCAGTAGCCAGAGAAATGGATTCAGTAAAGCATTGAGCACATACTCCGGTGAGCTTCTCAAGGCAAACTCTTCAGTTTTGGTACTCTCCAAACCTCTTACCCTGCTAACAGAAACCTCTAGGGCTCTTGTTTTCTGGGAGTTATTGGCTTTCAGTATGACTGCTGTTAGCACAAGTCACAGAATGGCTGGTAGAGTTTCTGCTAGTTCATTTGCTATGATTCCGGCTTCCACATGTTAAAGTTGCTGGCTCAAGTCAGCCTAGGTGAGCCCTAAGTGATTTGCAGTCCTGTGGTAAGTGGCCTGGTATAAATTGCTGTGAACACAGTGGGATAATAACCATATGTGTATTAACTCAGTGGTAAGCATGTTATTGAGGTTTTAGGGTTTGTCCAGTGAAGAATAAAATTGGACAGAAGTTTGAACAGCCCTGAGGAGTCTCCTTTGCCTTCTGTGATGTTGCAGCACCTGCTTTGGTATCTGAGATTCCCAATATCACGGTGTTTTAGCACTGAAGCAAAAAAGGTAGCTCATGCAAAGGCCCTTAGAAGATTGCTCTGCTGTAGGAAATAAAAAGGAAAGAAGCACTCAGTGCCTCAGTAGGTCTGAGCATGAGGTGCTTGCTTCCCACTGGCAATATTGGTTCTTCGTATGACAACCTGCTCAGCCTACCAGGTCTGTAGCCTTGCCTTTCCTCAGGTATTCCTGGGGGTATGACCTTCAGTCAGCCTGTACCCCACTGACTCAAGGCAGTATTGGGGCTGCATTACTCATGTGAAGAGAAGTTGTGACAAGTCCTACAATGGCAATGTTTTAGCTGTGCAACTTTTTCTGACGAGTGGGTGGAAGAGTTGATGGCGGTGAGGGGTTTCTATTTGAAGTTTCCATGTTAAATACTGACATTTGCCAGTTATTACTGCACAGTGTCATGTGAGCAAATTAAATTATTTTGCTGGTCCACACCTGGAAAAATAACTACCATGGTTCACACCACAGGGTAATAAATGTTGGCTGCTATTTACTTTTAAGAGGCAGTTCTTTATCTGCTGGAAGGCTATGCCATGAACCTCAATTAGTTTGTGGTTATACAGTGCTTTGAAAGTATAAGAAACTATCTACCTTTAAAGTATTATAATGTTTCTATAACATATTATAACAAGTATATGCTTCACCACACAGCAGCACATTCAGCTGTAGGCCAGAAATGCTACCTAAGAGAAATGATTTGGGACTTTTTATCTCAGTGACACAAGGAAATCAAGGAAAATCTTCAGCAGTTCTAAACTTACAGTGTACATGTACATACCTTGAGTACATGGCTAGCCCAGCTGAGAAATCCAAGCACAGTACAAATAGCTGTCAAATATAACAGTGATAGTTGTAGTGCAAAAACCTATGTACAGTTCAGTCAAACAGCAGACTGCTTTGTAGAACGGGACTGGGAGGAGGATAGGACAGGTATAGCATCATCTATTTCCAGTCATTTCCTTCAACGTCCAGCCCTGGAGCTCATGGTTGCTCCAAGCATGACTATGCAGTGCTCTAGATGTTCTTTTATTTTGATACATGGGAGACAAGACTGAATCTGACTTCCTCATTTTGCTCTTCAGCCAAAATTTCCAGTGGAGAATAAAACGTGTTGCTAAATCAGTAAGTCTTAGTGTTTTGGGGCTTGGGCCTCTAAGCTGTCTCTCTCTCCTTTGCACGCACGTATGGGAGATATGTTAGCCCGAGGATAGAGTAACAGCTCCAAAAGGCTGCAGTGAAATGCAATCTGGTTCTGACACAATGCAGCCAGTCAGGCCATCTGTGTGAAGGAGCACCCAAAAAGGTAACTGGCAAAGACTGATAATCCCCAACTGAGCCTCAAAAACTCAAAGCACCCAGCCTAGCTGTGGAGGAACTTACAATTTGCAAATCAGAGAGTTGTGTCTGTGCCACTGAAGTTTTACACTGAAGTTTTCTTCCTTTGGTCCTCAATCTCTCCCTGCTTCACCAAATCAGCATGGGCATTTAGGTCAGCCAGAGCTATCATGGAGCAGGATGCTCTGGTGTGATCTTAGCCCCTGGCTGCACAAATCTCACTGCTCAAGGGAAAGCAGTGGCCCTGCTGTACCTGCCTTGTGTCTATCTCTGTGGGCTTAATTCAGCGGAAAACTGACTCTGTGGAAGGGTTCTGAGGGCACAGCTTCCTCCAGGCAAGGCTGGGTGGATGGTGTGAGGTGTGGGTAGGACTGCAGGGCTGGGGATGGGGTACTGGTTAGTGACACCCCTTCCCTGGGTGCCGTGAGCTGTTGACTTGCCTCAGCTGTAATCCCATACTCACTCATGCCACTGGCTTCTGTCCAGTCTTCCCCTTGGCTAGTGCTATCTATGCCTCACACCTCAGTTCCCACCACAATTCCAGAGACAACAAGGATTGATGAGTTAACTACTGACCAACTGGACCTGGTACAACTAGTCCCATAGTTGGAGAGAGTCTATGTGCTGTGCAGCCCCTGAGGGTGTGCAGATGAGCAAGGTATTTCAATGCAAGAGGCTCTACGCAGTGCAGTACAACAGTCTTGCCTCTAAATGCCCTTATAATGTGATTGCTCTACCTTTGTCTGTGTGCTTTATATTGTACAGAAGGCTGCATGGTTTCAGCAGTCCTGTCCCTGTGCCTCTCCTTGGCTACTGTAGATGTGAAGTTTAGATCTCCTTCACTCTGGATGGCGAAGCTATGGCAAAGCAGGTTTCGCCATGCATGGCTGTAGTTTTCTTTCAGTCAGGGAGTACTTCTTGTGGAGATGAGCTCACAGGAGTAGAGAAAAGGAATGGGGGCGTGAAACTAAGGCAAAAATAAGAGTTTGAAATATTAAATGAGGCTTATAAGGTTGTAAAAGAAAAAAAACCCTGCAGATAGGAGTGGTATCTGACACAGAACAGAAAGACAAGACAGCTGGCAGAAGCATTGCATTGCCTCAGTGAGATGCAGCTAATGTCACCATCATCTAGGGATGAGGATCAAAAGAGACCCTATCGTTTTGTCTGTGCTTCATGGTAGCATACAGGTTGTGATATGGGAAGGGCTGGTAAAATAGCACAGAGAGCATCTTCTAGATATTCAAAATAGCTTTAAAAGAACAAATATATCTCAGAACTAAAAGCTTGGTGCCACCTGCAGAAATAAAGAGAGAACTACTCATGCCTGCTTGCTTCTTTTCTGACAAATACGTCATTTTCAGAGAGAAGTGCTTCAACCACAAAGCTGCACTCTGCATCCAGATTTCATCATGATTTCATGGCACAATTTTCCTTAAAAGCCTTTCATGCATTACATCCCTTAGGAAACCATTCACTGGAATACACAGCATGGTTTAGCACTAGAAATGAAATATGGTGCATGCCTGTGTGGAGAGACTAATGTAGGATACAGCACAGAAGGATGCTGTGTAGCATCTGATCTGGAATTTATCTCCAGCAGGCTGCGGCAGAACAGAATAAATCAGGAATTATGGGTGCTTTATGTGTGGTGGAGGGTGCATCAATTGCAGATTTGGTTGAAGCTGGTGGTTCACTTACCACTGTGCTCTTGGAAACTGAATAAAAGACCAATTACCACATTTTTCTGTAATAACAGCTAAGGGTTGAGATTTCTCTTTGGTTTCCCAGCCAAAGCAATGGGCTGCATGTCAAAGCTTGTACTTGCAAAGGCAAAGGCTAGAGGATTTGAGGCAAGCTGGATGGTTTGGGTGTCAGTGAGAAAAGGAGTCATCTAATGGACTCCTGAAGTAACAGGAAGACAGACTGTCTTGGGTGTAGGTCCTGCTAATGACCCTGATTTAGAAATGTTGAATAGAAAAATCCCTGCCAGGTTTGCTTCTCCTGTGTATAAGGAAGCAAGGCTCACTATTGGAAATATCTGAGGTTTGTTTTCTGCCTCTGTTCCCAGTGGGAGCAATACAGTGAAGCTCTGGTTATTACCTGCTAAAAATCAGCTGAACATACACCCTTCTGACTCAAGCAGGGTCCCCTTCTCCTCAGTTATCGCTCCTTCTCATGTACAAGTGTTAAAGCAGAGTTCAGTTAGAAGTGAGCACGGAGAACATGATTAAAAGCTAGCTCTGGCTTCCAAACACCCAGAGCAGATGTAACAGTCTGAGGGGCTGTAAAGATACATCCCTTCAGCAGAGATAACATCAAGGTTTAGATTTAAGCATCTCCTGGGCCCAGGAGCTTCAGACGCAGTTCTGGCCATGGCTTATTTCTGCCCAGAGCAGCCACAGGCTCAATGGGGTGCTCCTGTTTCCTTGACTGTTCCCAGAGGATGGGTTAGAGAAGGAGCAGCACAGGCTGGGTTTCTGCCAGCATGGAAGGCAATGACATAAATACCACTAGCTATTGTGTGTGATTTTTCTGGTTTCAGAAAGGACATTTTTCTGTATGTGTAGTGAGGTCTCAGATTTAAGCCTTCTTCTCCATGGTCTGAGCAAGGCTCTTTGGCCTGAAATGGGTCAGAGTCACCTTTTTCTTGAAGTAGTGCTGTCACAGATGATAAATCCCAAACACTTTCTTTACCTAAAACCTGGACTATTTTATTTATTTATTTATTTTCCACCTGATTGGCACAGCACAGCTTGTTCCACTGAGTAGTTACAGGCTTTGGGCTTTCACATACTGGAGTTTTGATGTCTTTTTCCAGCAAAACATTAACTCTGTGTTAAGACAGTTCTAGGAGATAATTAATGCAAACTAGTGTAGAACAGTGCATGGAAAACCAGTATATCCCCTAGGCACCTGGTGAAAATACCAAAATAGTCAAAAAGGTTTTGTCTCTTAAGTCTTCCTTTTCTTGCTCTGGGGAGATTGATAATGTCTATATTATTTCAGAAGTATTTCAAAACATAAATCTGAATTATACTGAAGAAGTTTGCATGCTCATAAAGATATTTTTGGTTTTTTAGGACTACTAAAATTCATCCTTTTTATTGCCTCAAGACTTAACAGTAATTACAAAACTGAAAATGGAATGATTCTAAGAAAGGGCTTGCGAAGGTCTCTGGGCTGGTGGTATTGATTTTACAAACACACAGTGCAATCCTGTTGCTATTTTTAACAACATGCCTCAGCTAAAAAAGGAAAAATATCAGAAAGATGAAGAAAATGTGAAGAGGAAGTACTGTAGAGTGAACCCAGAGGGTTGCTCAGAGAGGAAATGAGTCAGACAGTTGCTAAGTAAAGGCAGTTGCCTATTTACAGAGGAATTAAAAGAGTTCAAGGGGGGTCTCTTATGAAATTCCCAATCAAAATCTTCTGAGCAGAGAGCAGGTGGCATGAGGGTGCACTTAGAATAAATGCATCTGTATCAAACCACTGAATTGTCTGAGGTTTGCCCTGTGCTAGCAGTGGTAAAACAAATGGTCAGCCACAGTCATGGACAAGAGCCTGAAGCCATAGCACAAACTCCCTTAGCAAACACTAGTGAGATGGGCACTGTTGTGGCCATAATCTGGATGTTGCAGTCAGGGAAGAAAGCCCTCCAGCAGCTAGGACATCAACCCTCTCACTAACTACCCCCTGACCCCCTTTTCCCTATATGGTGGTGAAGGTGGTTTGAGTTATACTTGAAGAGCACCCAACCACTCTGGGCTTCATCCTTCCATCCTACAACAGGGTACCATCTTCCTTTTCTCCCTTTGAAGACCACTTGCAATCCCAGCCTGGAGGAACTTCTGGTGGGAAAAGATAGACATGGCTTACTTTTTCAGCTCATGAAATGAGGAGTCACTGGGTTCTGCTGGCAGAGTTTGTATGTGTGGTGCACACTACCTGCAAGAGAGGTGCCCCATAATCACCATCACCTTCAAGGCAGGCCACAAAGCAATGTTTCAATCTGCCATCTCTGCATGACCCTATCTCACCAGATACATGCAGTTCCCTAGCTGGAATGAAGAGAAAACAAAAGCTCTTCCTCCCACTCACATCTAGTACCCATAATTAATGGGCAAAATACATTTCTGTCTGGCAAGCAAGACACTTAAGTAGAAAGACTCCCAGCATTGCTTGGTAGTAAAATAAAACGTAATAAATCATAGCCTATAAGACCTGTGAGAGAGAAGGGCTGTTGCCTCTTAGCAGTGGGGGAACCAGAGGCTGATGTGACAGTGCACTGTGTGGTAACAGTCCCTGTGTTTTGGGTCCCTGACTGCATGACTAGGTCTAGTGTAAGGAGAGGGACAAAGTGATATCCACTTACATGAAATACAAATCTCACCCTAGTATGTTTAACTGCAAAGCTTTTACAGTCTAGTGAAAATGTTATTATCACTTTAAGAAATTCCTCAGCCACAGGGAATGAGAAAAGCAGCAATGATGTGACATGTTGAACCCAGGCTGTGGAAAAAATCTTGGCTATGACACTTATCTATTTGAGTTTCTGTGTCATCTGTACTTTCCTAGCAGAATAGTTCACATGGTTCAGGCAGCTTCAGCTCCCCAGCTGGATGCAGTGACTATGGAGCAAATCCTGCCACTGATGTGCTGCTCTCTCTTCCACATCTGCAGCCATATGTCCATGAGCTATTGTGGAACAAGATTTCTTCCTGTTGCTTTGTCTCTTTTCAGTCTCAGCTGACTGTCTGAAATATTCAGTCTGTTATCACTGCTGAACTGCCCAATTTTGTTGCTCTCAGAGTAACTGAACACTTATTTATTTGACCAGCAGCATCATAACCAGGTAGAAATCCTTGAGTTACGAGCAGTAAGTGTCTAGCTTTTAGGTAACTTCTAAATGTAAGTGCATATATCAGGAAAGTTGGCATCAGGGGTTTCCTCCATTCTCACACATTGAAGGAAGCTGCCAATGTGGGAGAACTAAGGAATCCCAGCAGGAACCCCATTTGGACATACCACAGATGAGAAATGCCCTTCTGCACAGTTGATGGAGCAGACTGAACAAAAAAAGCAGGAGGGAAAGTCCTGTTGCACATGGGGAGGAACACCCAGGGCACATTTCCAATGCAAATGGTCCAGTGCAGAATTCAGAGCAGATAATTTTTCCTGAAACCACAATCACCAGGCATGAAAAAGGTCAAAAAAAGGATTCAGACCTCAGTAACTTGAAGGAATCTCCTTCTACAGACTCTTACAGAAGCCTCTGTCTTTCTGAACTCCTGCCTGGACAGTGGTGTTTGACTGACATGAGAAACATTACTCTCCATCATATTTACACAAATGTCACTGAGATTTTACCAAGGAAAGGAGGATTTGAAGTGTAACCTGGCATAGGTTAAAGGCACAAGGCTAAATCTCTGATTTGTAATTTTGATGGTCTTGTGCAAGAGGGAATGTGTCAGTGGCACAAATGATTTCAAAGGTAATTTCAAGAAATATCTGAGCCTAGCTTACAGTTCTTACTTTTCTTCTAGAAGGTGTTTCTAGCTTTTTGAAGAATGGCAGTGGAACTTATTAACCACTTTTTATTTTTATTTCTGCCCTGCACATGTGCCTAGCAGCTGGACAGAAGCGTATTTAAAAAGGGTCTGAAGAAGAAGATCAGCTCTCCTGTTCTCCCAGTGCACTGTGAGCTGTGCTTGAAAGCCGTTGCAGTCTCTTGGGCTCATACATTAAGCAGTAATACGTGGCTGACAGGGATGCAACCCGTATCTTGTTCCAGCATGTGTCATCTTGGCACGTTACCTTCTGCAGGGCTGTGTGTAAGTGTCTGGCTGGGCTCTGAGCTCACCCTGCTGCAAACCCCAAGGAGGTGAGCTTGTGTCACTCTTGGAGGACAACAATGAACCCTGAGCAAAATTCACTCCCTGTTTCTTGCAATTCTACTATTTCTTTTTGATGCTGCTTTTGAAAAATAAGCGTCTTCCTTCTTTTTATGCTGCTTTTCCTCTTGCTTCAATGACAGCATTTTCTCTGCAAGAGCCACCTGCTGTGTGCCTGGGAAAAGACCCATCACCAGAACTTGTGTGGGGCAACAGTGACATCCAGTGGTCCCAAGTGCTGCACATGATTCACAAACATCTGCATGCAGCAGTCTCTGCCAGGGTTCAGCTCTGACAGCGTGGTGAACACACAAGGTCTCCACTGAAGTCAATGAGTGTTTGTCACTTACAGAGTCATTAAATGAAATTCTTTACATTTCACCCGGAGTGATTAAGACCTTGCATGCCTTATCCTGGCTGTCACGTCATTCAGTACCCCTTTGACAAAGGAAGGACAAGAATTTGCTCAGAATATGATATAAATGAAATTCCTTAAGAATTTCCTCCTTTGTGTCACTAACACCTTAAAAAAGAAAAGCTGTGCTGATGGCTTATCTGCATGACCATTACAGTATGTGATGGCATGTTCTTCTGCTAATCCTTGTGTGTTTTTGCTGTGCTCACCTAGTAGGAGTTCCAGTTAGGCTAACACTTGCACTAATGACCCACTTTTCATGTGTCTCAAGCCAAAGTTTAAAGTCACAGAATTCTGCAGGAAAGAGGTCTTGGGATGTATTTAAGCTTCTTTTCAGCAGAAAGAACTATTGCTGCTTCTTATTGCCTAGTAATATGCAGATGCCTGGGATTGAGATTCTAGCAGGGAAAATTGAGGAAGACAGGGAAAGTGGGGAATATTCTCTCCATCTCACCAAGTCCAAAGCCCTGTGCTCGTCGATCTGCTCCCCAGACCAATCTGTGTGTGTGTGTGTGTGTCTGTGAGCATCCCCTTCTCCTGGGGTGGTGGGGAAAGCACCCAAGGCAAAGCTGGCCTCATCAAGGACAGCTAAATGCAACCAAGCACCCCACACTGGTGAAGACTGCTGTTATGGAGGTGGGGGAGTTGATCCGAGTCCCTGTTAAAGACTCACGTTAGACTTGTGGATATGGTTGTGACTTCTGATATGCCCTGTGCTCCAGACACAAGTGTGGTAAATCAGCTTGTGCAGAGTCATACATCTGAGGTAGCTCTTTTGGAGCAGACCAGGTGTCTTTAATCATATGATGTTATAGGCACAGCCAAATTTAAACAGGTCATTTTACAATCTGTCTTCTCATTTCATGCAAGTTTTGCTACAAATCTCTCTCTCAGTCTTTTAAACTGCCACCACAGCCACTACTATGTACCTCAGCTTTTCTTCTCTCCTCTTTCATTATTTAAATATCCCACAATGTGAGTCTAATACAATACTAACCACACAAGCTATAAAGTTCTTGTTCCAAAATCTCTTAATATCAAATGACTTTCAAGGTAATTTTCATAATCTATAATTATATAACTAGGAGGCAACAATACTAATAAAATCAGTTATGAGATTGACTTTGTAATTTGTGTCTGTCACCACACTGCCATCTCTCTGGGGCCATTAAACCAGGGAGTGGAGTGTAGGTGTGTTGCATGGAAGTAGCACTTTCTATCCCAGCAATTATGTGTTGTGGTTGTAACAGCAGTAACAGACTGAATCGATGAACCACCTGCTAGGTGGTTCAGATAGATTCATGGGTTGTGCAGAAGGTTTTCCACTTAATTTGCTGTGAGAAATGTTGGTGAGCCTTGATCCTTGGGGGTAATGCAATATTTTTGATGGGTGAAAGGTCAGGGCTGAGCCACTCCAGTCGACAGGGAGACATCAGGAACATCACATGAGTTGCAGTGTTCTGTGGCAATGCCCCTGGCACAAACGTCTGGAAAGATGCTTGGCTGAGGGGAGAAGAATAGCCTTGAGCTCAGTGCCTGTACACCAGCTGGAGATCCCCTATGCTGCGGGGACCTAGAAGGATTTCAGGGGTGGAGCAAGACCAAGAGTAACTACAAGAAAGATGGCCAGATGCAGTTTTTACAGCTGTGTCTTTTGCAGTCATGGAAAACACTTAAGGGCTGCTAAGAGTGTACAGATACTGCTCATTTGTGGTTATGTGAAGTAGTATGTGTAGGCAGCTGCACATTGTGCCCAGTGCTTCAGCTGTAGTATCCAGTGAGCAACGTGGTAGTAGCCTCTCAACAATGGCATGGCAAAGAGCTGAATGCAAGTGGATAAACAACTGGGGCATATTTTTCGCCAGTGAGGGCCCACAGACAGATATTCAAAAGCTCTTGTCCAGGCAACTCTGCCAAAACAGCAGAGCTGTAACACAGCAGGGAGTGAAAGAGAGTGGCCATGATCCTGTTGAACATGCTGTGCTGGAAGTTCACCTGGTGTTTCTGCCCTGTAGAAAGGCAACATGAGGTGATGGCACTGCAGACTGCCATAAACAAGGTGCAATGTTTGCTCACACCANTGTAACAGGGTTTTGGTTTCATTAATATTTCTACTAGCTCTTGTCTTGAAAAATAACCAAGAAAGAAAAAGGAAAACATGTTTCAGACTATGTTCTTTTATGTCACTAAAATTCTTGTTCTAATTTGAAAGTATATATAAAGTATAAATCTTTTAAAATCAAAAATGAATGTGGAAAACTTTGTTTTCCTTCTAAAAACACCTGATTGGGATATTTTGACAGAACAAAATGCATGTCATTCTAGAATCAGCCTGTAGCTAAGGGCACAAGTCTATCTGAAGGTGTGGCTGCCTTCTTGAAGTAGTGTTTCTTGAATGCCTACAATTTCATAAGGATTTTACCCAGCTTTCTAAAAAATATCTCCTACAAGATTCAATAAATTGTGTCCCAAAAGATTTTCTCCTAGCTTTGAAATTAAAAAGGAATGAAAAAAAGTAAATTTTATATTAAAACCAATTTGTAACCTAGAAGTTTGTATGGGTTAGCTGTCAGCTGTAATATTTACATCCTTCAAGGTTTTGGAAAGAGATTAACACCCCTAAACATTTCCTGTCCTTATTTACTGAACAAATCTAATATTTTACAATAAAATCTGCAAGGATATTGTTTCTGATATGGTTTATGGCAGTTCAAGCCCTTCCTCTGCTCAGCTGGCTGCTCTGGACAGGTCTCTGTGCTGTGTGGCCATGTAAGGCACCTCAATGCTTCTGCTTTGAAGAGAAAGAATGTTTTGTTAGCTGAAACTTAGCCCTGGATTTCTTTGCTGTAAACGATTTTATACTGTTTATTCTGAACAACAGTTGTCTGGTTATCTCTGATTCCAATGATATGTATTTTGGGTTTTAACACTTTTTCAAATGGTGTGTTATCTCAGGGGAGCTGTGCAGAAAAGGGTCGATCTGTAGACTGGAAAACTGTAGACTGGGGGGTATTTGCACAGTCTCTGTGGTTTTGGCACTTAGTCAGTGACAACTGAAGCAAATAACAAAAGCTGAAGAAAGGTGAAAACACTCCCATCATTACGCATGTTTTAGTTTAGGGACCAAATTTAAATGCCCAGTGACATAAAGAAAGCCCAGTCCAAGGGGGTGCTAAACATCCTCTAAATAACTTTCATTGATGCATAATGCGGGACTGAGGTGTTCTGAAAAGGAAGCCTCTTAGCTAAAAATGATTCAAGAATGTCTTGGGAGGATGGCAACCAGGGAGGCCAGAAGGTTTCACAGAAACTGTAAGCAGCTGTTAAAGGCACAAGTATATGAATCGTTTTGTTTTGTTTTAGAATTAAAATGGCTGGCTGAAAAACATCCTGAAGAGTCAGCCACCCACATTCTTCCTCCAAAGAATCAAAGATTCCCAGCTCACAGGCTTTGAGATGTAATTACAGTATGAGGAGGTTTGGGAGAGCTGAAAAGTCACCATAGCAACCTCCTGGCAAAAATCTTTGCACATCCAAAGTAAAGCAAAATTCCTTTTTATCTGAATGGCCCCAGTGAGTCTGAATGTGTTCTGTCTTCACTTTCTACTTCTCTATTTCAGAATATATTCCTTAATCACAGGCATTTTTCCTGCTCTGAGTCCTAAGTTCCCTCTTTTAAAACTTCCCAGGAAAGTTTTGACCAGAAACAGATGCAGTATGTTGGTTATTAGATGAGGCTCTGCCTGTGACTTGTGTTAAAGAGGAGATGCCCTCACATGGTGTTCCAGACCCTTCACAATAATCTCTAGCAAATCTGATAAACAAGTCATGTTGGATAATTAGAACCACTAAACTAGAGTGAAAACCAGAGAAACAGAGAGAAGATGGAGGAAGTGATGGAAGTGGACAGCTAGACCTTCTCAGTAGTAGCTCTGGTGTTGCAGTAAAAACTCCTTATATACCTTGATCCCATGATACTAGTTTAATGGGTACAAAAAATTGACAGGTACCAAAAAGTGACTTCTGAAGCACCCATCCTAGAAAGACCTCTTGGTCTCAATTCATGAAGACTTTCTCAGTAGTAAGCAGTATTTAAGATTCTTTAAACTTGACAATGACTTATTATTATCTTGAAGGAGGAGGAAAGACACTGGTTGACCTTTACATTGTAGTGGTATATACTAGAAATAGATGCTGGACAGCTATTATGGGAAAATTATAACTAATGTTCTTTAATGCAGTCACTTTTGAATCAAGAACAAGGGAAACTCTTCAGTTTAGTTGTTTCTTTCTAATCTGTGTTTTATAATGCTCCATGGTCTGGACTTTGCTCTGGTCAAAACTTAATACAACCCTGTGACGTACCACAGGCTGGGAGCATAATGATTTGTTTCTTAAGTGTTATTGCAAAAGTCAACAAATCATTTCTGGAGTAATAAAGCAGAAGGTTGGGAGCAGAGATTTGTTGTCATAGCAGGTTTTCCAGGACCTAAGAAATGTGGTTTCAGAGCACAAATCACTTGCTCTTCATTGCCTGACCCACTGGAAACATCACAACATCACACCTGATTTTCTCTTCATATTTCTCTTCACTGGTGTTTTGGCATCTAGCAGGAGAAACAGTGTGGAGCACTTGGCAAAAATCTACCTTCATTTCTGTGCTACACACGAAGGTGAGTTTTTGAGCAGCACTTTTTAATGACTGTGGTGTTTTTAGGAGAAAGTATGAATCACTTGAAATATGTAAGAAGCCCTGTTTAGGTACAACAGGCTGGGAGCATGATGAGTTGTTCCTTAAATGTTACTGCAAATGTCAGCAAATCATTGCTGGAGTAGTAAAGGAGAAGCCTGGGAGAAGAGATTTGTTGTCACAGCAGTAAATGGAAAACTGGAAAAAAAAAAAGGGCAGTTTTAAAAGGAAATTGAGAGAGTTGCTATTAGCTTGTTTTTAATAGTTTTTTATGTTTATTTTATGTGTCTGGACATAAAGGGACAATTTCCATTTTGCCAGTGGTCAGAGAGTAGAAACCCTCAGTGGGGAGCTTCAGGTGAGGGCTATGTCTGATGTGAAGCCAGGCAACTTCACTGAAGAGAGCTTGGCCAGCTTAGACTATGTCCTTATGTCCTGCTTCTCCATATGCCTCTTGCCCTGTCTGCTGCCCAATGGTCTCCAATCCCACAAGAGTCTGTGGGGTGTAGCTGTGGGACAGCACATCCTGCTTAACTGCACAGGTAGGGACTTCTCTTCTTATTTTCCCCACATCTGTAAGGGCTTCATCACTTCAGACATGGAGCCCTTTTGTCAAAGCAGGTTGAAAGTTGCTAACAGGTTTGCAGAGTTGTGGCAGATGAAGGAAATATGCAGAATGTAATTGAGTAATCCTCATCTCTTTAGAAACCAGCAGAAACCAGAAGGTTTATATAGCTGTGACCTTTACAGAAACTACTGATCTGTTGACTCAGCCCAGTCACAGGGAGTGAGGACCTCTGGGCTCTTGTGCAGTGAATGCCATTTCACCAAATTGCAGGAGTAGTTTGAATTTCTCAGCTATGTCTGTGGTAAAGTGGTGCTCACCAACATCTTTCTTTCAGAATATGTCTAAAGAATGAAGAAGTTCACATGTGGCCCCGGACAGCACTCTTCTGACAAGGCTCTTTGTATCTTGATTGTTGCTGCTCATCTTTTCCTCTTGGCAGGTACAGTAATGCCCCTCAGGATTAACCATAGGGATGGTGCTGCCAGTAAGCTCAGGGCATCCCCAGCCCGGGGGATATCTGCTGCTTTCCTGCTTTGTGCACACACATCATATCTATATAGGAGCTCACTTTCTTCTTGTTCTGCTCCAGTGCTGCAGTTGTTCTTGCTCTGGATCTCTCCTTTCTCACTGCAACTGGTACTAGGGTCCTTGTCTATGCCTGAATATATGCTTTTGCCTGCAGACCTACAGGTCAGGGCATGATGCACACCCTCTCCTGGGATGCTGTTTCAGTCTGGGCTGCAGATGAGTCAGTACAAATGAAAATAAGCAAGGTTGTATTACAACTGTTGTCCACATTTGGAGATTAAAAGCTTCTTGTTTTGGTCATCATCCACTTGTTTCCTTCCTGGATTTTTGTATGTTCTTTCCCTAGTTTTACTGTGGTCACTGTAAAATAAGAGCTATGCATTTACTCACTTGATGGTGTTCTGGGGAAAGCACAAACCTACTGGCAGAACCAAATTCCCCAGTAATAATTCAGGCACTGAATCAAACACAGTAAGCTGTGCTTCATGAACATAGAATCATAGTTTCTCTCCACCATAAATACCAGCAAAAAAAAAATTAGTTCTATGGTGGTTTTTGTATTTCTTTCTTTGACTTCTCTTTAAGAACAATGCATGGCTCATAGATAATTGATGCTTCTAAAATGCACCCCATAGCACTGGGGTCACTTCCAGCACACTGTGCAGTGGAGTTAAAAAATTAGCTTTTTCCAAGTAAAGACTCTGTAATAAAAAGACTGAATTAATGTCTGTGTCTTGTCAGATGTACCCACTTTCTCCAACTTTGGTCAGAGGCTCTTAATCTGTCTTCTATAAGACACTGGAAGACCCTGAAAGAATGATTTCTCAGTGTGTCTCTGCTGGGGTGCAATGATACTCTGGTTACCCATGGAATAGGTGCCAGTTCTGACAGTTGTAATCCCACAGGGATTGCCACCTCCTGGAGAAAGCCATGGGAACTGGCTTCTTACTGTCTTGGACCCTGCAGTTACTAGAAAATACAGCTGAAGATGGCAGTTGCATTTTCTTGTACTGTAATGAATTAGTCACTGCTTGAGCTGCAATCGAGTAGCTACATCCATCCCTGCCTCCCCTAAAGCTCCACCATGGATCTTCTCCTGCAGTCCTAGCATTGGCCACATGATTTCATGAGTAAGGGCTTGCTCCCACTAAGGCAGAGGCTGCCATGTTAGTGGGGAGGTGCTAAAATCTTACTCCATCCAGGAGAGCCATATGCTGCTGTTCTGGGTCCTACATACTCCCACTCATGGAGAAAATAATTGTATTGGGTGCAAACCATCACCTTAGTGGAGCTGCAGTGGTGGAAGCTATTGATTCCTATTTGTCTTGAGGATTTCAACTTTACCTTTGCAGAATTTAACTCACCTTCTCTTTACTGATAGTGTGGGTGGTCTCAGAATTAAATTTCAAGGGCATCAGAAACTAGAAACAGAAGAAACTTTAAATTTTACTAATAATCATTCAGGGAAGTACCTGAATGAGGTCATATTGCAGATTTTTCTTTGGTAGAGACCCTTTATTTCCCTTCTTCACCCTCTTACCTAATGCCATTTGCTTACAGAAACACGTTATCTGCATGGAGAAAGACTGGATTTACTGGGAAGGAATGATAAGTATGTGTCTCTGGTCAACTTCAGCATCCCTCAGCTATGTCTGTTCACAGTGTGCATTGACCTAAACCGAACTGCCAATGTCAGCTCTTGGGCAGCATTTTCCTATGATGCTAACACCACCTCCACTGACATAAATGACATAGAGCTTGGACTCTCTGGAGAAAACAAGCAGTTGAGGCTTTATCTCTTTGGCACCAGACGAGACATTGAGATCAATCTGGCCCTTTTTGTGTGGTATAGCGTGTGCTGCTCGTGGGACACCAGGAAACAACTGCTGGAGGTCTACTGCAATGGTAATCTTGTGCATAGGGAAACCATTGGGAGCACTGAGTGCCTGAAACCCAACGGTAGCCTGATGCTGGGTCACCTGCACAAAAGGAAGGATGGCTTTATTGTGCGGGTAAGCAATGCCTTTATTGGCAGCTTGTACTACTTCCAAATGTGGGACCATGTGATGGCTCAGGAAGAGCTGCTGGACTGTGCCATGGGCAATACTGTCAGCTGGAAGGAGGAGTACTGGAACTTCAGCAGCATCCTTCCTGTTGCAGACCATCACCTGCGCTGTGGTGAGTCTCTGCAATATTTATTCTTCCTGGGGCTGGGTATCACAGACAGAGCGTAGGGAACCCTCCACTGCTCAGGACAAAGGGATAGTTTAATAGCCTCCCAGCAGATAAAGAGGTTGTGGATGAGAGTAAGCTGGCAGGAGCAGGCTCTGCCTCTGAAATCCCCTGGAGGATGCAAGCAGGTGGCATCTTTTAGATGAACCTCCTAGAGGTTCATCCTTCTGGTGGGGCACCAACCTGCTACTCAGCTAGCCTGGCACTGAGTGAAATAGGTTGGAGACAGAAATTTTCTTCAGTATGTTTAACAATATTTGACTAGAGCCATTAGTTAGATGATAGTAATCATTTTTCTGCAAGACTTCTGTCTATTGTACACCCTAGACGGATGTTGTTTCACTGAAAAGTACTCTTAGAAGTGCTTTGGGTTACCTCATCATTCAATCCTGATGTCTGTGTGTACTACATGGTATTTAATCTACACAGTATTAAACCAGAGAACTGAGATTAACTAATTGACTATTTGACTGACAAACAACATGCCATAGCATTTCGGTGCTCCACAATAATAGTGGATACATCTTTGCTAATCATTTGTAAGCTGATGGCTTCACAGGGAAAGTAGAGGCACAGTCAGAAGTAATCAATCATTTTTGGTGTCCAGTTTGAGAATTCACGGAGTGTCCCATCAGACAGCACATCTCCATCATGTGCAACACCCACTGACTTCATCACAGTTCATGCTACACTTTCCCATCTTCTGCTCCAGGTTTCACTGAACCAAGGCCCAAGTCAATCAGGACAGCATCAGGAAATCACTGACTGCTGCTGAAACCTGTGCTCAGAGGGATTTCCTCTCCTCTCTCATTGCACATCCCCTTCCTCTGCACCAAAGAATGCAGGCAATAAAAACAATTGCTGTAAATTACAACCTTCCCATCTGTCTCTTGGCTTCCTGCCCCACTGCCATTATCCAGGCAGCCCTCTTTCTGCACTGCCTGTTGCCAGAGCTATTTTCCAATTTGTATCCCTGACTAGAGTGGGGGATATGAGTTGATGAGGAGGGAGGAAGAAGGCTCAGTTTCCCTTTTCCAATTAACACCTTGGAAAGGTGCTATTGAGCCCTTGGGTCTATTCGCTCTGTGGGAAAGGTGCGTGCTTGGCCTGGCAAGGAGTTGTGAAAATCTTAGTCATGTTAGCTGATGGAAAGTTTAGCACCTAAATACAAAGCATCCACTCAGTGATCCTGGACTTTGATTTTCCAAAAGCAATAACCTGGATGAATTTAAGCAGACTTTTAGTGACACAAAACACGTTAGAGAGAGGCTTTCAATGATCAAAGCCTTTTTTTCCCTTTAAAGCAGTCCCCAAGAGCCACCTGATTTCCTCTAGTTCATAGAATCACAGGACGGTTTGAGTTGGAAGGGAACTTAAAGATCATCTAGTTCCAATCCTCCTGCCATGGGCAGGGATGCCACCCACTAGACAAGGTTGCTCAAAGCCCCATTAGTTAGGATTCTCCAGTGCAGCCTGAATTGAATGTTCAGTCTGGAAAATGTTAGCCCAAATATTTAGTTATCAGCAAGGAGAAACAGCATTTTTTTCTCACAAGTGATGAACAACCAACAGGCAGAGAGGCTACTCTTTGCCTATGGTGCCATGAACCTCTGGATCCATATTGTGTTCCACACTGGCAGAAGGGTTACTGGATTCTAACATTTTTCCAAGAGCAACAACTAAGATGACTGTTGTGAAGTCCTAGTTACAGAGATGTTAACAAAATTTGATCATGTTTGGCAGTCTGTCGTGTGTCAGATCTTGGCAAGACCTTTGCTTCCACTATAAATCTACTCTTTACTCTAATTAACTGAAATTCATGAGCCAGCTATTGCACAGAGACATACTGACAATACACTAGGTAGAGATAACAGTGAATGGTATAAATACATACTGAGATTTGTGTCCTGTCTGTCAGATAAGGGAAGTTGCACTTGGCTGTAGTTCATATGGATTGTCCATATGGGGTCACACATACTGTTCTGCTTTTGCTTTTTTCCTAGAGTTCTTGAAGATGACCCTTTACTTTTCCAGCTCAGCTGTGCCTTTGCTAAACATGTAGAAGTAAAAGTGTGTGTTCTCATCCTCTCACTGACTCAAAGTCTTCATCTTATCCTCCCCCTACCTCACCCACACACTGATTTATGATTTTCTTCTTAATTTTAAATAGTCTGGAAGAGGGATGAATATACAATATCTGAAAATGACTGCTAATAATATAGGAATATATTTATTACAGTTCTCTTATTGGTTGGTCTAATTTTTGCTGCTTTTCTGTTGGACACCATACAAATTTACAGGATGTCAAGTAAACCATTTATTAAATTATCAAATCAAAACTCATGACTGGGACTTTTTAAATGTCAGTGATACAGTATTCTTCTAGCTCCAGATCTCATCTGTCATCACACCTCAGCCCTCATTTGGTGAATGGAATTACATGCATGTTAATTAAAGCAAATGAAGTTACAGGATGCAGGTGGCTAGTCCCACACCTGCCTGTTGGTAATGATCCTTGACATATGAAAAGAAACATATATTTTTTTTGTTCAGGTGATAATGAGAAAGAGAAAAAAAATAAATTAGAATCTGTGAAGTTGTAATTATGCTTCATTTATCAGGAGATGAAAATGACATTGCGAGCTGCATTCCTGATTAGAATAGATTTGGGTTTGGGTTTTGTTTGGTCATTTGTGTATTTTTTTTTCCTAGCAGATTTTTCTGATTCATCTTGGCTGACACTGGGTGATATCATTCATCCCTGAGGCAGTGGGTTTTGAAACATTAGACTGATAAGAACAGGAGCAGAGTGGAGCCTGTAATCGCCCAACTATATGCTGATTCCTCATGTCTGGAGAGAATCTGCAGTACTATAACAGAAGGACAAGTTAAACCCTAGGTGTACAAGCAGTTTAGTTTATGGCTTGAGAAGTATTAGCCCAATATCATGTCTGTATTTCTGTAAGGAAAGAAAAAAGACTTTGTTCTGGTGATACAGCATGTCTGCACAGCATTGACCCTTCTGTATTCTCATCACACTTCCCCTGTGACACCTTATAATAAGACACTGATTTTCTATTAGCTTGGAACTAGGGACTAATTATTTCTAGCATCACACTGAGGCTCACAGAACCCATCTCTGCAGCTCCACACCACAGGGAGGTTTCCTTTAGATGTTTAAGGTATGGGAATAAAGTCACTAGGAAAGCTGAAATGTCTGCCTCTCCTCTGCACTGGGATCCAAGTACTCCAGGTTTTGCTCTTCGTATTTTCACCATGGCATGTGCTGTGAGGATGGAGAGGGCTTGGTGAGCATAGATGCTGAAAGAAAAAACACACCCCCTTAGTTTCAGGTCCTTCTGTTTCCTTTAGAGGAGTTATTTTCCTTTGCCTCCAGGATTTGCTTTTAATTTAGTAGGTAGCTCTTTCTGGCTTGTTTTCTGCATGTTCATGTGTATGTCAAACAGTGTTAGTGGCTACTGGTAGGAGGCCGGTGTACTGCATATCTAGGTCTGTCTTGCAGCTAAATGATCTAAGCCTGCAAATTTTATTTTCCAAATAAAGAATCAGCAAATAGCCATTATGTCAGGTTATGTTTCTGACCTACTGCAGGCAGTGGATTGGAAATGGCAATGTGGCAGCTTGCTCCTAGACTTGCTAGTGTTTTGGTGGAAGAGTAAAGCAGAGTAAATTAGTCCTTTTCATTCCAACAGCTTAGCACTATCTCAGAAGCAAAAGACCTGAGTAAAGAGGAGAGATATACAAATGAAAAACTAAGATGCCTCTAGCATCATGGGAAAAACAAGCTTGCTCTTTTTACAGCTTTCTGTACACCCCGAGAGCAGCAGGAACTGTGCTACAAAGAGCACTGCTCTGCCAAAGCAGGTTGCTGGACAGTTTGATCTTTAGAACAGCCTGTGCATCTTTCCTGCTCCCCTTCCCACTGCCTCCAGGTGTGGAGGAGCCTCCTGGCTCAGCTCTCCATCAGATCTGAGCATGCTGCCTCTGCTGATGATACTACAAGGGCTGAAATTACTCTTTCCTAGATTATAAGGTGACAGCAAAACACAGACTGGCACCTCCAAGTAGCATTTGGAAGCTGAAGGTCTGAGTTGATGACTGAAGAGTCTGAGCTTAGCCTGCAAGAGCCAACCCCGGAGAGACAAATCAGAGCTGGATAAATGAAGTTGGAACTCAGAAATTGTTCCAGTTTGAGTTTGTGCTGAGTGCATGGTCTGTGGCTTAATGCAAAGGGTAAAATTGCTTGTTTGTCTAGGAAGCAGAAGCTTGTGTACCATAGTGTGCTTGTTCAGAAGGGGCTTTAGACTTCAGCTGTCCTTTCAACTTAACAAAGTAATTTAAAGGTATTCAGGATAAAAATAGGAGTCTTCCAGTCATTAACAGCCCCTGTTTCTGTAATTATCCATGGATGTATTGCCATTGATTTGAATAGGTCAGAGATGGGCAGTTATATTGTAAGCATGAGAGATTCTCCTTACCTTGAACTGCAGCAAGTAATGTTCTACAAAGCATGGCCTTATCCTACTAATTTCTGACCACACTCCTTACACACAGGCATTCGGTTTTATATTCATATGTTAAGTTTATTTCTCTCAGTCATAGCTAGAATGTCAAGTCTTTGACAGTCATGTGAGTGAAGAAAAAAAATCACAAATTACTAGCAGCGCAAGGAAACAATACCTCTAGAGCAAAATGTTGTGATCCTGCTTTTGTTTCATCCCCAAGACCTGTAATGTTATACAGTGATTTGGTTCACTGCAATTTTCTGTAGCACATGTGACAAACATCACCCATTTTGTCCCTGTCTGCCTGGTGGTGTGGCAGATTGCCTATGAAATGCAAAAATTGTATCTGCTGTGACAAGGTGATTCACTTCAAGGAAAATTAGCTACAAACAAATCCTTGAAATTCTTTATGTTGAAAACAACAGGCAGGATGGTAGGCATTTATAATAGGAATAGTTATCATCAAACCAGAGACCATGAGTGCCAGTGTTCATCCCACATGCATTACTGCATATTAACCTGTTAGCATTCAGTGTTTGACAAAAGCCTTTTCCTGGAGGCTGGCACAGATTACCTGAGCAAGAAGGGAACAGAGATGTAACTACTCTCCAACCAAGCAATGAAAAAAGATAATGTTGCAAAAATTCTGGTCCTTCCTATGATCTAAACTCTCCAAATCCTATTTTCTCCCTTGTTACACAGTAGTTGGCACTGAAGAAATAATAAAAAACCCAACACATGTATTTTCCTCCTTTGCCTTCTCTGTGGAACAACAGCAACTCTTTGTTATGATGACCTTCACTGAAGGACTCATACCTCTCTCAGCTAGACTATGCTCTTCCTTACACTTTTGCCACTGTGGATTATTAGGCCTTTTAATGTTCTTTTCAGCAGGCTTGAGTGAAGCATCATCAGCAAGGACTCCTACGCTGTCCCCGTTACCTCCAACCAGTAGCACCAACGGCACTGTTCCAGGTGAGTGCTAAACGAGGCCGTTTGAAATGCTGACCTGATCATCACTCACACTGACTGACACCATACATGTGACAGTTTAAGACTCAGTCACATGTTTAACCTATTGCTACTTAGTAAGGTCTTGTATGTCAGCAAATCCTCCTGTATTCTATGCATTCTTAGCAAGCAGTAAAAGCCAAGTTAGTGCACCCATAACTGTGAACCACAACTCGTTTGCTAAGCTGTGATAACTTGACTGTGTATCTGGGTCCTTAGGCTCCTTAATAAAATCTCTAGCAGTGCAGCACTAATTCAGACATGGGCACTTGCTATCTGAGGTTTCCCAAAGAGCCTTAGTGGCCATGGGAATGGGAAGCACAACTACGGTTCAACTGCAGGGTGAGGAGATGGGAAGGAGTGTAGGCACCTTCTGTGCAAACTACAGGCTGCAACACACTTCTGTTCTCTTCTCACAGTTAGCTTCTTTAATGCTGAAATGAACTTTTCACTTTCCTACAAAACTGAGAGAGCTCCTGATTACTATGATGCAAGGAAGTTTCTTCAAAACTGGGTGAGTAGCTTTCTTTTCTCATTCTTATGTATTTCTGACAGGTATCAGATGATGAGGACAGCTGGTACAGAATACAAACTTGTGGGACAAACCAGAAATGAGTATCCAAGTAACAATACTGTGGTGTTTCAGAATCATGTTCTCCAATGCATTTTTAACAGGATAAAATTAAACTCTGAAGGAAGGGAGAAGTGTCAACATTTTGCAAAAAAACCCCAAAACGTTTTCATCAGGATTTAGAATTTTTACTTTTCTAAATTTACAAGCAGGTCTAGATAAAGTGTTGATAAAGCAAGTTAATAAAAATATTATTTTCCTTCCAGTTTAGTGTCATATTTACTGGAGAAGAATTTGTTGTGACAAATTTTAAAGTCAGGTAAGCCTCTGGCTATATAGTGGTGTCACCTTGATCCTCTGTCCTTTGAGCAAAATTGCAGCCAGGTTCCAAATACTCATTTCACAACTGACCAGTCCCATGACAAGGGTGTAAACCAAACCCCCAGATCTGTACATCTGTGATCATGTGGAACACCCACATTTGTGTGGGTGTTCCACATGGGCTCATTCACCTGAAAATACATCCTGCCTAATGCAAGGCAAGTAGCTGCTGCTAAACTGAGATTTCATCTTTGGCCATATATATTGGTTCATGAAGATGAAACCTTTGCTGCCTCTGCAGTGTGTCAGCAATGAGTCAGGTGGGCTGATGTATCTGTTATGCCATCCTGGCAATTCAAAAGGTATAGAAATTGATGCTTTCAGGAGATGGAAAACAGAGAAGAGTGCTGGTACCTGCAGGTTCATTCACACTGGTACTGCTGAAGCCCTGTTTCAGCAATTGCACGTGAGTATGAAGGAGTTTAGGTGTCACGTTCATCCACAGAGAGAGGGTCATATTTTGACTTCAAATTTCTTTTCTGACTTCCACAGTTACTGCTAGCTTTACAAATGACAATACAGTAACAGACTGCACTGTTTACATGAGATGAATCCAATTCAGAAAACCATAAGAGAAGGTTTGGTCCCATTCCAGAAGAAGTATGTTTTGTCAGGGTGCTGTTACAGCACTCGATCTGGGATATTTATGTAGGTATACCTATGCTGAATCCAAGATGACTTCACTGTTGCAAGGTCTGGCTTGTTGTGATGGCAAGATACATTTTTTTAGGTGATAGCAGAAAGGGGCATGTTATATTTCTATGCTTACTATTAAATAATTTTTCTATTCTCTTTTGCTTGCAGGGGTAATTATCCACAAAACAGCATCTATAAGAGGGCTTATGTATGTAGCATGTTATTTTCTGATTTTAAAACTCACTTTTTCTTATCTCTGCATAGAGGACATAGTAGTTGCATGGTCTAAATGCTGATACTGTTGTATTTTGTTGAAATTTTTAAATATTGACCTTAAATCTGATAGGTTTGCCCTATGTAAGTAGTTGAGCTTGAGAGCCACTGTGTCTAAATAGATACTGATATGTTCTGTGCAGACAAAGGCGTGATGGGTGTGCCCAGCAGCATCTCTAAGCAGCTTACTTTACAACTGCCTTCTGATGGATACCCTCACTGAACAGTGCTAGATGCAGAACTGCTCTGCTTTTTGCATGAGGAAGCATCAATGCACTTTAATTTCTGTTTTATCCTGATGTACCTCTAGAAGTACTGTGAAACAAAGGCTACTCTAGAGTCAGGTCCCAATAACATCAAAAGCAACAGGCACTATTTCAATAAGCACACTGAATTTCTGCTATTTGCTCTCCTTAAATCCAACCTGCATCAGTTGATTCTAACCAGCTTCTAAATTTTTGTGTCCTATGTGAACTGAAGATGAAGGTAAAGCAGATGTCACAAAGGTAAGACCCATGGTTTGAACTGGATTTCCATAATTCATATTGATATCATTTTTACAGTGAGAAGGAATTATACCCCTCTTGGGCTGTTTCAGTTTCAGAATAACTTAGGAATATATATACAACTTTAGTTGTATAAAACAGCAAAAAAAAGGTGGAGTCAGAACCCCAGTAATGCTTGACTTGGGAGAAAGTATTTGATCATCCAAGGTTTCCCTCTCACACCTCATATCTTGAGAGGCTGAAAGTGCTCCCATGGCAAGGTGGGAGGTTTGTGCTGCACTGTAAGAGCTAGCTGCGAGCAGTGTCCTTCACTGGGGCCAGAAAAGTGAGTGAACAGAGCCCAAGAAGGTTGCTAGGATGAATCTCACCTCTCTTCTGCAGCAAATCCAAATTGGTTTACAAAGGCCATGTTGAGTGGGGAACAACTGTGTAGAGATAGGATTGAGATGGAAACACTTGAAACATCCTAGTCCTAAGGAAATCTCACTCATTAACCCTTTGTTAAACTAAAGGTCCATTGAAGTGATTCATCCACAACTGAGAGTTGATTTCTTTTGTCTTTCTGCCATGTCTGATGCCACCCAAAGAGAGATACAGTCTTTCCAAACCTCCTGGTCAGTAAACACAGTTATCCAAAAGAATAGCTGTTTTGAGGAGAAAAAGCTGGAATTCAGTGGAGACACTGGAAGCAGTTAGTTAAATCTCAGTTTTCCAGGGAGCCTTGGAGTCTACCACCTCTGTTTGGACACAGGGGTACTCAAGCACCTCTGTCTTAATGGATAAAAACCACTTACTTGTGACAGAGATGTTCCTTCGCCAAGATAACACAATTAGGAAACCTTTTGATGTATTTACCATGGAACTATAAAAAGATTCTTGTACCTGCATTCCCAGTAATTTATACTTTAGAAAGCATTTCCAGTGATGGGGTACTAGCGTGCACAAGAAGGGGCATTTGGAGACACATGCTATAGGTGGTGGTGAACAAAACACTTAGATAAATTATCCAATTTAATATAGCTTTCTGGGTTATTCCTTCATTTTATAGCCACTTAAAATTATGAAATGTTACTAATATGGTAGCCTTGTTGGTGTATTGTATTTGTAGCTATGTCTGTAAGGCTATTATAAAGGCCACATCAACTGAAACACAAGAAGTTCTGAGTCTCAAGATCAAGCAGTTGTTGAGTGGCACTTATGAAGATGGACAATTATCCTTACATGTGAAACCTGAAGATGTGTCTGTCAAGCCAATAGGTAATACTTCATTAAAACCTCCTTGGAAACCACATGCTTTGTAATTCTGGCTATAAGTGCTTTATCAAACTTAAATTTTGTGGAGAGGTTAGGCTAGAAAACATCCATACAACCAGTCAGACTGACCTCATCTGATGGACAATCTATAGAACGTCATGCAATGACAGCAAGATCAAAAACTTGGGTTCCAGACAAGTGGAGGTAAGCTAAAACTTGAATCTTAGTGACAAGGCAGGTCTGAGCACCTCTGCAATGAAGAAAAGTTCAGGCTGATGCAGCTGCAAATCCAGAAGTCCCTGCTAAAAGCCAGTGCCCCAGAACCTGGCTGTTAAGGGAGAAGAAAGCCAAACACCAAAATCAAACCCATTGCCATCATTTGCTTAATGCCAGTGCATATGGGAGCAAGCCTCAAATGGCAAACAATCTCTTTATTGGTTTGGTTCCAATCTCTATTGCTCTTTAAAATACAGAACTAAGTCAGAGATAGAGCTACTAGACTGCACCTGAATTGCAAACCCACACTGCATACCAAAGACTTAGAAAAGTTCAGCTGCAGATGAATAAACTACAAGCCTGGAGGAAAGACATTGATGGAATAATGAGGGGCAGTGTGAAAGCACCTTCATATGGATTAGAGAAGCCTGGGGGATGTACTGTCATTAAATACAGTTTGTGATGCTAGGAAACTAATACTTTACATCAGAATTGACCTTATCAAGCAAAAGAGTTAAAGATTGTAGAAGAACAGATAAAATATTTAAGTAAAATATTTTCTTGCAGCCACTAAAGTTGTAAAATGCTCCTATCCATTCTAGGAATTACTGCTAATTCCCATCAGGAACAGAGGTCCAGAGAACAGCTGGGTCTCTGGGTGTCAAGGAGGGGATCTTCTTTTCAACTACTAAATCTTTTTAAAGAACTTTTATGTATTTCTTCCTCAGCACTGATGGATTGCCCAGAAAGCTTTTCACACACATCCTACAAGGGGAATTATTCCTGGCCACTAACAAGTCCAGCTAGCAAAGCAGAGGTCAGCTGCAGGAAAAACCCTCTTCAGTCTGCTCAAAGGAGTTGGTGAGTGATGAGATCATCTCATTTTGGTTCTTTCATGGCAAGCAGGAGGCAGCACCAGGCTTTGTGTGATGGGAAACCAGATGGTAGTCTGTCATGGCACACAGCAGTGCCATGCAAAGGAAGATGCAGAGTATTTGGGGCCAGTCCAGCATGGGCTGCAGAGAAAGGGAGTGTTGATTCTGTGATTTTCACCCCTGCAGCAAGTTCAAGCCAGCACAGGAGGAAGCTGACTTTCTGCTTGAGCAGAGAGGGGAAACAGAAGCACTGTAGCATTTTGTATCATCTATTCACGGCTCTCTGCCCTCCAGTACCTCCAGATGCATTTCAAATTGCTGTGGGATTTGGGCTCTGCTCCCACTCTGCTAAATGAGTGTTAAGCCAGATCTGACTTGCAAGTCATTTTTCAAAATTGGGCTAATTAATTACATTCTTAGCTCCTTCAATGGGAAAAATAAGGAACACCAATTATCATGTATTTTTTCTTGTAACAATATACACTGTTTTAATTTTTCAGTGCAATTAATATTGAACTTGAGCAAGCTTTCTGGAAGAAACCAAATATGACTGAATGTGAATTGCTGGAAGAACTCCCAAATAATATTTTAGACCTCCACGATGTCAGGATAACAGAAGGCAAGCCACCAGATACCTTAGTGACACAGTGAAACAAAGTAAAACTACCCTCTTTGTTACCCCATCAAATTAGTTCATAATATGTCATACAAAGAAGCACAAATCAGTGGAATTGGAAGATGATTGTGCTGTAATTCATATAAGGTGACCTTTGCCACCTGATTATATCTTTTTTAAACTCTGCCAAACAGTGCATGTTGTTTGAATGGTGAACAAAACCAATATCATAGCTTAACCACCCACTCAGCAGTGGCACCAAATGAAAGATCATTGGAAGATATCTGCAGTTGCTTACAGCCTGTCTGACTCCCAGGGTGTAAAACTCTGTTTCTATAAAAAAATATAGAAGGATGATAAGATGATGAATGGCAAATATAACTTTACAAACTATGCCATTCAGGATTTGCATTTGCTGCTATACCAGTTAGGCAGCATTTGGGGAGAGGGACAGATCTTGTGTCATTTTGAACTCACAAAGGCTGGAAAACCTGGACAAAGTTAAAACTGAGTGTTATTTACAGATAATCTTTATAATCCAAATGCAGGCAATAATATTCTTATGAAGAGTACCTTGTTTTCTTCCTCTAAAATATGACCTGAGATATCCAGATTTTACTTTGCCAGTTTCATTGACATGTTGGCAGCTTATTGACTTAGGACATAATTTTGTAATAGATCAGAAGCATTATGACCATAAGGAAAGAGAGGAGAAGGAGACTGACTTCTTGCTTTAACATAGAGACATGTAGCTATATAGTTAGATGTACAGTAGAGCCCTTCCCAAATCTTCGTGAAGCCTACCCATGATGATGCCGCATAAGTCATCTGTACTTTTTTTTCCAGAGAATGCACAAGATGTTGTACAGCATATTTTATACCTCTTACCAGAAGCAACACTGCATATGGAAGAATTAAAAATCATTGCAAGTAAAATTTCTGATATCATAAGTCTTGCAGATGTGAGCATGATAATTGCAAAGACTATATTGTCTATACTAAACTATATTTTGCTGCAAGAAACAGATGATCAGCACATAAGAAAAATGACCAATAGGTAAGCAAGATAACTTGCCCAGAAGTGATTTCCTAAGCTAAAATGGCACCATGGAGTAATTCATTCAGTCTATCAAAATTTCTGCACAAGAGTTAGCAACTTCTGTACTTGGATCTGAAACATGTTTGTGGTTCTTAACAGTAGAGATTGGTTATTGTGTTGTCAGAGGTGATTATACCAGAACCAGTTCTGCAGAAGTCACTATCATAGAATTGTTCTTTATGGTCATCTCAGCCTGGAGGCAGATGAGGGAGACTGCTTAGATGCCATCTCATCTCTGAGGTGATCCTTACAGCTCAGCACTGAGGTCTGTTGGCAGGTCAGCCTGGAGACATCTCTGTTCCACCAGCACACCAGGCTGAAGTGCTGGATCTGTGCTGATAAAGTTTTTTTTCAAATACAGCTATTCAACATTAAACCTCAAAATCTATGTTCAGGATTCATGTTATTCTCACACATGAACTTTCCACCTAAGTTCTAGGTAGGCCATAGACTATGCAAGACGAGTTGTTTGTGCTGGACAACTACACATTCCCTTTTCAAACTCAGGAGTCTGCAAGGAGGAGTAGCAAAAAATAGCTTAGAAAACCTGCTGAAAAGAAAGTTTTGAGTAGCATCATGATCCTTTTGGCTGAATGCTCTCTCTTCAAAGTCTATTGCTCTGTAGTGTGCGGGGTGGGGGCTGTGATAGCTGCCAGCACTCAACACCTCTGCCTTCTCAAATAGGCTGGGGGGGTGTTTAAGTGAAATATTCATTACTTTGAATTCTCTTCTTGTGAAATGTAAGGTTTCAGGGACAAAGATGATATTCTAACAGGCCCTGGATTCCTGATCCTTAATGGAGACGGAGTTGGTATGTCCAAGCTCTAATAAAAACATCTTTATAAATTTTATGGACAGGTGAATCATAGGCATTTAAATTTGTCCATAAATCAGACCCCAGAAAAGCACAGCCACTGTGATGATACCTGACAAGTGCTAGCATAACATCCTCACAAGAGCTAGTATACACCTTCTTCAGGCCTCAGCAGAAACTCTGGATCCCAGGTATTCTGAGAAAGTTGAAGTGCAGACTTTGCAGCCCTAGGGCAGCTGTGGCTGAAAGGAGCTCATGGAGTCCTTATGTGTCTGGGACCAACGATGCACAAAGATAGCACCAGACCAAAGAAGGACAGGAAGGTTTTACTTTAGTCTGTTGGGGCCATCTGTCACACACCTTTTCAACAGAGTATTATCCCTTCTTGCATACTGCTGAATAGCCTTAAGGGAGGCCAAACAAGATGTGCTATCTCTGACCCTTAGTACCCATGAGCATTAAACAACCGTAATTTGCTGCTTCCTTTGGATTCCAGCTTCTTCCCTCTAATTAGAAAAAAACCTACTGAGAGCAGGTCCCAGAAAGGCTGTGAAATCTCATCCTGAGGTATTCAGAGCTTTACTGAACAAGACCCTGAGCAAGATGACCTATCTTTAAAGTATGTCCAGCCCAGGGGAATTGGGGATTTAGATGACAGGCCTCCAGAGGTCCCTTGCAGACTAAATTATTCTGGGTCTAATATTTTACCTGAGGGTACAATTAGATGATTGCAAATAACCAAATCAGCAGGTTTTACAAGTTATTGCCTTCCAGATTTGACTGTGTGTGAATTTTGACTCACGTCTTCCCAGAACCATCTTGTGTTGTCCCTGCAGAAGTTTATCTCCCACCTGCCAGACCATCAGCCAGCTGAAACATGATAACTCAACTGCTGGCCATCACCTGACCCTGTGCCAGACAAAATGCCATCTACCCCAGAATGGACCCATTTTGCTCTACTAATTGCTCCTTGTGATCATTAATCACAGCAAAATATTTTAGCTAATTGTCTCCTGGATGCATATTATGAAAGCAGGAGAATATTTCAAGAGATCTATGTTTTTTTGGTTTTGTTTGTTGTTTTTTTACCTCCTTGCTATTGCTTTTGGTAAAGTATCCTGAAGACAACTGAGGAGATAGGCTATAAGATGACTTACACAGAAAGAAATACTTCAGTCACAACCACCTCCTTGGCTCTGTTGGTGACACGCCCAGATCCCAGTGTGTTTGGAGGGCTAGCCTTTGGTGTCACCTCCCACGACAGAGGTATGAATCTCAAGGTGAGAGCAAAATATCACCTCAGGGACCACTGACTGTACTAAACAATCTTCCTGCTATTTTGTATGGCAGCTCTGAGCATCTCTCTCTCCTGCAGATCAACGTTCAAGAAAACCCTTTCAAAAAGGCTTTGGCCTCGGTGTTTTTGCCGAAGTCACTGAAGAAATTCCTCGGGATGGAGCACTCTGACCCAGACAAACATTTGAAGATCCAGTTTAAGTTTTTTGGCACTGCCTCACTCTTTGTGGTAACTATGACTCCTACAAACACTAACAAAGCAGCAGTTTATTCAGATGTTCTCAGCACATACAGAAGAAAAATCCCAACAGCGTACTCTGTTCTGGGCACATAGAACATTAGACTGATGGAGCACTAAGAAACCTTCAGGAAAAATGTACCCAGGCAGCAAAACCTTCTCTGTAGCAAGGAAGCTCTGAGAGGTGTCTGTAGACCTTAGACTTTTTGTTCATATTCTGTAGCTAATGTTATTTTAATACTTCTGTTTGTAGGAAAAGAACACACCCTAGTCTTACTCTGATAGTAAGCTCTTGCTTAAGGAATATGTGTAGTACATATCAAATATCACAAAAAATATGTCAAGATTTATATCTCCATTAAAATAATAGCAGCTCTGATGTGCAGCATTTAGGACTATTCTAATACTTGCTATGTTTTTTTAAGAGTTAAGTGAGCAATTTAAAAGGGAGACATTTCTTTTGGTATAATGGAGCATACACAGTGCTGAGCAGTGCTCTTCACACATTCACAATTGTGTCTACTGTCTAATGAGCTTAATGATGTACAACTGGATGTTTTGATGTACTGAAATGATTATACAGCTTTCTCGATCCAGCTGATGCAACTGAAACTCTGTTTCTGCTTCAGCTGATGTGGAGACTGTTGCTGAAATTGCAACTAACTACATTTTCTAATGATGTAGCAAGTAGCTAATTTACATCAGACATCCCACAGTGTACGGCTGATCACCATCTCCAAGAAATGCAACTTAAAGAAATGGAAGCAGAGAAGAGCTTGTATTGGTTTTACATGTATTTTTCCACTGCAGGATGGCAGTTTAACAAAGGAGAGGCTGAATACTTACGTTGTGAGTGCCAGCGTTGAAAACACATCAATTCAGAACCTTCATGAGCCTGTGACTATTACTCTTCAGCACATAGACCAAAATATGGTAGGATGTGTTCATTTCTCATCAGAGACATGTTGAAATAGAGCCTATTTCACTTACCCTTAAAATAAACTAGCAAACATTATAAATAAAGAAGACAAGCTTAGAATATTTTGCTGACTGACCACTCCATGATAGATCAACCAAAACACTAACAGACCACACAGATCTTGGTCTTTAATTCCTGCAGGCTAGTAAAGCTTGTGTGTCCTCTCTAAATCCACACCTAGCATCAAAGATGATTTCATTGTTTCCCTGGTTTGATTTGGGCAGCTCTTTTTCAAGGAATACGTTATTTGCTAAATAATGGCAGGTTTGGGGTTTGACTGAAATAATTTGTAGTTGCTCTGAATTCAGCAAATTGTTTTAGTAGAATCAAAACATTGCATAGATGTTTTCAAAATGAATGTGCTTTGTTTTATTTCAGAACTAAAATCTGTCAAATTATTTTTGGTGGACATAGGTTAAACTTGTTGACTGGGTGTCACCTTAACATTGTTTTGTTGCAACTCTTTATGGTCCAACCTCCACACAAAGGTATTACAAACCCAGGGCTGAACAAAATTATTCAGTAAGACGAATTTGATTAAAGTTCAAGTAAATGAGAGCTTGAAAATGCTGCTTTTATAGCAATATGCTTTTTCCATTCAGCTCTAGCAAATAATAGATACCCAGAAATTTCATCTAGATATGCCCTCTCTTCTGTCATTTTAACTCCACCAGGCCATCTGGCACCTCTCAGGATATTTTTCCTCAACCTTTTAAAAATTTCCTAATTAAATATTTAATGAGATATCATCCTAACCTACATCTTTGGCTCTCTGCCTAATTATATTTGACAGTCTACAGATCATACATCATAACAGCTTATCTGTTAGGGTGGCTTCCTGTAAACTCTGTCCTTTATTAAGCTTTATTAATAATAAAAGAAAATTAATCTGTGCCTTGGGAAAGTTTGCTGCAGCATTATGAGTAATAACCAGAATATCCCCAAGGGAAAACACTGCATCCAATACCCATTTAAATCTGTTCAGCTGTGTGCAATATGCAGGCAAGATTTATTTTCCCTTAGCTGTCCTCCCTGCCTGGTTTCAAAGACAGTAGAAAGACCAAAATTCTAAAATAAAGGTTTTCTTGTGTTGAGAATTGGTTTGGCATTTTAGGGGATTTTTTACTGTATAAAATCTCAAGTTGTTATTCTAGGTCTTAGTCACAACTTCCAAATTTCACCAGTAATTCAGTATGACATGTCAGATACCACATGAAGTCAGTGAGATCAGACACAGGAATTGGTCTAAGCTGGACAACTTGTCAGGTTTTCTGCTGTCCTTAAAAGACAATACAAAATACAGAAAGACAGGTAAAGCTAAGAAAATTACTGACTCCCAGGACCTGGTAAAGGTGAAGACAAAAATTGGGACCCTCTGCTGTTTCAGTGCCATGGATGAGTTGGCCAATATCCCATCTGGTTCCCAATGACCAAGTCTCCAACTGCCCTGAACTGCTGCCATCTCCAGTGACCTACAGACCTTCTGTGGCACCACCATGCAAATAATTGCAGAGATCTGTGGGGTTTCAGTATGGAGGAAACAAATTCATTTATAACTGCCTTAGTTATAAACCCTGACTACAGGCAAGATGCACCTTCTGCAGGTGTACAGATGTACTGAATAAATGTCACAGCCTCCTCTTTCTCTGCTTTCAGGGTAATGCAGCAGTGCACTGTGTCTTTTGGGACTTTCAGAAGAACAGTAAGTGTTATTTACAGAGCTGCCATGTCTGTGCTGTCAGCAGCCTCACAGAGCCTTTGGCTTCTTGCTGTTGCAGCTTGAAACTTTGAGGCTGTCCTGTTGAGACTCTGTTGCTGGTTTCCACTGACACCAAGTTAATTGGTGTTACTACTGGGAGATAGGTGTCCAGTATTGTACAGTGGTGCATCTACATGCATAAGAAGACTTAGTCTAAGAAGAAAGCAGAAATGCAATGAAAAGTCAGATGACTTCTCACAGTTACTTCAGGGATGTCAGTAGGGGCTCTGCTGTGGTCAAGTCTTGAAAATAGCTCAGATAGTCAACAGGCACAGAAGAAGTGTGTATTGGGTTAAATCTGAACATGTGGGAGAGGTGTTTATCTGCAATTATTGGTGTTAGAATATACCTGTGTTTTAAATCAGAAGCTTGGCTTCTGAATATGTCATATACACACCACATAAATAGGATCATGAATTTAATCTTACCAGGGAAGATCTGGCTTTCTCAGCGCTACACCCTGCCTAAACAAATCCTCTGCCCTGTAAATATTTCTTGCCTTCTCTGTTTTCACACATTGGAGTGTAATCTAGTCCAGTGCATTTTTCTTTATCTTCCTGCTTTCTCTGTGTGCAGGCATGTAAATGACTTCAAATATTTCTTCATTCCACCACAGGCTTTAATCCAAATTTTGAGGTTCTCAGGCAACTGTATGTGTTCCTGTGTGAAATCTCACTTGTGTGCTGCTAAATGACCCTGCAATCTGTACTAACTTGAGCTCATATTCACACATTCTGCATGCTGCAGAGCTATAAATGACTGAGCGTGACTAACTCTGCTTAAAAATCCCATTTTGTCTATTACACAGATGGACTGGGTGGTTGGAATACATCAGGGTGTGAAATGGAATATACAGATATGAATTACACAATCTGTTTTTGTAACCATCTTACCCATTTTGGAGTCCTACTGGTAAGTACTCAGTGAATCATCTCCAAAAAAGTCCTGTGGGACTAAACAAAGTCATCACTAGTTTTGGAGAGAGATGGGAGATTCATATCTATACAACCTGTTAGGTATCTGCAAACTTGCCAAAATCTGTAATAACAAACAAAACAGTTACAATAATTTTTATGGTACAAAGTCCTCTAAATGTCACTTGCTTCAAGGCAAATTCATTTTACCAATGTAGTTTGTACTTCTTTGCAAAGTAATTTAATCAACATTAATGTGTTATTTGCTGCACTAGAAGTACCGTGTTCAATTTATTACCTGCCAGTGGAAACTAATGATATTACATCTTCCTGAAAGTTTTATCTATGCTCCATAAGAAAAGGAAGTTTAATATAAATATGGAGTTGTTTATAAATATTGTCTCCTATTTCTCTGTAATACAGAGAAAACTGCCTCTAAACATTGAATGTCGAGAAAAGAGATGGTTGTCTGAGAATAGGCTGCAACAAGTTCAAGGTGTTAGGCCAGTTCAAAGCAAACTGAGTAGATTAAAGTTGTCTAATTCCAGTAAGATACAAGGCATACGATGAGGTAAGAACCATCCCTTTGCTTTTGGATGCTTGTCCTGCTTCCCCTCGAGGTCAGCACTACCCTGCTCCCAGAGAGGCACAAAGCCCTCCCTGGTAGTGAAAATGTGACTTCTACAGGAAGGAATATAGTTGTCACAAATTTCAGACAAAAGTTTTCCATTCAAGCAAAGAGAATTCAGTCTGATTTTAAGTTCCCATCACTTCTACACTGCCACTTTAGTAGTCAGCACAGTTAAAAGTATTTAACAGCAGTGTCGATTGTACAACAGAGATGCAGGTTGCTTGTCTGAGGTTCAAAGTTTCACCAAATAGAAGAGAAACCGTGGCAGAAAACAACAAATCCTCTCAATATTACTCCTGGCTACAGCTGTGGAGAAACAGAGCCTGGCCTTCCAGCTGATTTTTTCAGAGAGATGCTTTCTGGATATAGAGGATACTCCCATGCTCTACAAAGCTTAGCAGGTTTGTGCAGTTCCCAAGTGTGGCAGCTGCCACTGAAACAAAGTGGAGTTTCTCCTACAAAGCAAGCTCCCAGTGCAATAATTTTGGCAAGATCCTGGAATCCTTGTTGAATTGGTCTCTGAAGTACAGCCTTTCTAGCTTCACAACTTATTACTGGATACTTTAAATACTGTGTATTTTTAGTGGTTTTGCTATTCTGTAAGACTGTACAATAAGAAACACATAAAAATATTAATGGAAACCCTCCAAGAGCAGCAGTAAGCAGCAGTAAAGAGAAATCAGTTTCTTTTTCAATGTGAAAATGTGGAAAACAATTTTCTTTGTCTGTTCTGTCAAACAGCTGTGATTGTTTCTCTTGTAACACAGGACTTGGCTAGGACACAGATAGATATCACACACAACCGTGTATTAACTCTGATAAGCTATGCAGGATGTGGTGCTTCTTCCCTTTTTTTGGGTATAACACTGGTGATATATCTAGCCCTCGAGTAAGTCTGATTCTTTTTCTTACATCACTTCTGACATTTTAGCAATAATGAATTTGCAGCAAGTATAAGAATGTGTGGTAATATTTGATGCTGTGATGCATAGGAGGGAAGACTGAGAGCTGGCAGTATAAATACTGCTTTATTGTGACCTGTGGCTGTGGTGAAATAGAGGGATTCAAATAATTATGCTTCAATACAAGCACAAGTATGAACTGTTTGGCAACTTTTGTGTTCCTAAATTGCTGTCATTTCATAACTTTTACCCTTGGACATGGGTAAAATATCATATCAAGAATCTGGAATATTCCCTGGATATAGACTGTGCATTGGATGATATCAACAGTAAAATAGGGAAACTTTTCTATTGTCTTGGTCTTTCTTCTGTTTTGTCCAGCTGGATAGGTTTTATTTTATGCTGTATGTGCCAGTAGCTCCTGGCATGATGGGGCCATAAACTTGGGTAACCGGGGCTGCTTTCATAATCCATTAATATTGCAATAATAATATTACTTGATGCAGTATTGAAAAGATATTAAGTCAATCTCTTTTCCACCAAGCTGGAAAAAAATAGCAGGTCTTCATATATATAGAAGCTCTGTTTTTTCAAACTGGGAGATAATCCTTCAAAAACACACTAGTGATGTGGTATAAAGCACTAATGTAGACACAACTTATACCACAAGAAGCCAGTTTCTAATATGATGAATACACATTTGTGTTGCTTTAGTGAATGCACCCAGCACACCTCTGGCAGTGATAACCTTGTGGACTTTCCCCTTCTTTTTAGAAAGCTGAGGAGAGACAACCCTTCAAAAATCCTGCTCAATCTTTGTGCTGCACTGCTAATGCTGAACATGGTCTTCCTCACCAACTCCTGGCTGTCCTCCTTCAACCAGCCAGGTCTTTGTATCACTGTGGCCGTGCTTCTGCACTATTTCCTTCTTGCAGCTTTCACATGGATGTGCCTGGAGTCTGTTCACTTTTACTTGGCTCTAGTCAAAGTTTTCAATGTTTATATCCCAAAGTACATCCTAAAATGCTGTATTGCTGGCTGGGGTAAGAAGATTTCCTCTCCATTTCTGTGCTTGTTAACCTCTCTAAGACAAACATATTTCCAAAAGTAAGCTAGGACACTGAGCTAATAGAAATGCACACCCCGAGCTGCCAGGGTGGATTTCTTCCCCCAGGCAGGTTAACCTTAAGTTTCTTCTGTCGAGGGAGACTTTAGCAGAAGATGCCTGTTGGTCCCTGCACAGAGCAAGTAAAGGAAAACAGTGTAAGGAAAGGTGAAAGTGGGTGTGGGGAATTGCTTTCCCTACCCCTCCTGGTTTTTACAGGTAACTTTTATCATGGTACATCACATCAGGGGGAGTGCCTGAGGAGGTATGAGCTGCCCACGGCCTTCACCTCTGCAATGGTGATGCTCAGAGTTGATTTTGATCTCTTCCAACAGTTCTTGTGTCCTCCCCTGCCATTCTGTACATGATCCTCTCATGTGGGTGGATTTGGCTTTCTGAGGTCTTTGGAGGTCTCTTTTTTGAGCTCTTCTGAGGGCTTCACTGATTCACCTTTCCTCCAAGCACTGAGTATCAGTGACTTGTTTGGGAGAAACCAAAAGGACCAAAATTATCAGAGGTACTAACCCAGAGCAGAATTTGGTCTGTATTTTTGGGTCACCATTAGATGCTGTTTTAAAGGGGTTTTTTTTAGGCTTTCAAATAGTGTGCAGCTTATCATCATCTCTATCCTTAGATCTGATGTCACACATAATTGTTCTCAGGGGTAGCCATCCATGCTGCTGTTGGTGGCAGCTGTTCTCAACAGAAAAGCCAGAACTGGAAGAAATATGGGAAATGAGTGGAAGGGAAGATTGATAAAATACTGTCTGGAAAATATCTGTCTCTGTCAGATCTTAACAGAAAATGCTGTGGTCTGCTTATCTTGTGACACTCTGTTTTTTGCAATAATCAATTGGGTTTATTTTACCAGATTGGATCCCTTCTGGAGATGTTTGAACACTCACAAACATTTTGCAAACACAGATATTTTTATGGCTGCTAATTTGGAATTTACATAAATAAGAATATTAAGCCTGCTATGCCACACATTTAATTACACTCATTTCAGAAGGAGCTCTAGGGGTAGAGTTTGATCCTAAGATGTACATGTCTGTTGAGCTTATCAGAGACTATCTGACATCTTTACATATTCTCCATTTTTCCTTTTTAATTTAAATATCCCTTTCATATTAGGAGTGCCAGCTGTTGTAATTACTATTGTGCTCATTATAAATAAAGACTTCTATGGCAATGGATCAGATTTTGAGAGCAATCCATTCAGCAATTTGTAAGTACTTTAAGCTTTTTGATGGTCACCACAGCATTTAAAGATACAAGAAAAAAACAGAAGGCAACAAATTCTGTCTTGCTTTTGTCTTTTCTCCCACATCTTTACCCTCTCCTTTTAGTGGTTCTGGTTCATTGAATCATTTTTAATGTATGGCTACTACATGGAGTAATTCCTACATCAGTGAACTGGGCTGGAAGCCAGGAAGGGCTTCTGCAAGTCAACTCCATTTTTACTTTCTGGAAAATCTCTTTCTTTACATGACATTAACTGAGTCTGACAGGACATTTGTGTATGTTCCTGCACATTCTAGATTTTGGAAAAACCTAAAGGCAGAGTAATTGCTCTAGTATTTTGCATATTTGCTTCTGTTTTTTTAGTATCAATTCACATCACTGTCTCTTCATCTTTTCATTTTCTTTTATTTAAATCATCTCAACCTCCTCTTTTCCAGTGGGAAAAATCCTTTTATAAAAAGGGTTATACAGCAAAGAATGTTTCTATTTTTTTCTCCTGCTAGGTGTATAGCACAATCTGATCACTTGTTGGTGAAGATTACCTGGAATATTTTAATTCTACCCTGTCAGAGAGGCAACACACACCCATGACAACTCAGAGAGGCAAATTGTTACTCATCTTCAGCAAAACGGCAGTGAAGCTCACTAATTTATGTCTGAGGAAAAGCTAACCAGTGCTCATCTCTGTGCTATACTATTACCTCGGCTCCTAATTCAGTCATATTTAACTTGCTTCTCCCAGGACTATGCACCTTTATGTGTGTACATTATTAAGTTGTGAAACAATTGTCAGGTTTATCTGAATTTGGCAGAAATGTTGAAGACTCAAAGTTATTGAATTTCCATAACATCCATAAAAAAGGCAAGTGGAGGGATTCTATGAATGTCCTCACTGGGGGAAAGTAATGGGTGTTAGGGAATGCCCCTTACTAAGTGTCAGAGAACTATACAGGGCATTTAATTTGGAAACCAGGCTTCATTAATCTCATTGCTCACAAAGCTCCCTATTGAATATATACCTCCCTTTCTTGCAGCTGCTGGATTCAGGAGAATGTGGTCTTTTACATCTCTGTTGTGGCCTACGTCTTCTTAATATTTTTGATGAATACAGCCATGTTCATCACTGTTCTCCTTCAAATCCACTCTGTGAAATCAAGGACACAAAGGAGATCCACATTCTGGAAACTGGGTTTTCTCCAAGACCTCAAAAGTGCTTTCAGCTTGATGTTCCTCTTGGGCTTAACTTGGGGCTTTGTCTTTTTTGCCTGGGGAGAAGTGAGGATATTTTTCTTGTATCTCTTCAGCATTTTTAACACCTTGCAAGGTAATTTCTGAATGGGACACTGCTATAAATACAAGAGTTTAGGGCTGTGGAATAGAAATAAATTTGTAATACTATGTAATTTAAGCACAGGAAGAGGAGTGCTCATATAGCTCTGTGTTACAGTGTTTAGCAGTGACTGAGTGGCACACAAAAAGATTAGAAAAGGGACAGCAGGTTGGAGAATCCACCTGAAAACCTGTGAATTTCTCTTCTTAATTCTTTAGGGTTCTTTATCTTTGTGTTTCACTGCCTAATGAAGGATGAAGTAGTGAAGCAGTGCCGAGTACACTTTTGCTGGGGAAGATTTCGTCTGAGTAATTATTCTGGTAAGCCTTGAGGGGTTTTGTTTAGCTTCACTCCTGAGTCTTTCTTTGCCTGCTGCTGGTGTCACATTTATTCCACAATAAGAAACAAGATTTCCCTTAGTAGCCCTTCTGCATTGCATTGGATAATTGTTCTTTAACAGGTCTTTATTCTCTTCCATTAACTGTTTACATGACATGATGATGGGGTGATGGCATGCAGTAAAAAATGAAGATTTCTGAAAACAATTTCAGGTTGAACTCTAATTCTGTTCTCACATGCTATGCACAGGCTGTGGCTTATTCTAGGCTAACCCAGTGATGTTAATTTTTCACAGAAATGTGGAAGAATGTAATAACTTTAGAACCTCTGTGTGTCTATCAAAATCAGTTGACATTATGAATGAGTGTAACAGAGGAGAAGCTAAATCAGTTAGTTTAATCTTTCCAGGAAACCAGACTAAATATCCTGTATTCACACATCAGTACACAGCAGCCCTGTGCATTGTGTGCTGCTGAGGAATATGTAGCTTCCCATTTGCAGAGGGGGGATTCAGCAAGAAGACTCTAAGTAGCACATAGACTGTTTATTCTCCCTTTAGCATGAGGCAGCTTGGTGCTGTGTGATACAGGAAGGTTAAGGCTGTTGTTCCTCTCCTTTGTGTACCTCCTGTCTTCTTTGGTATTACCTTATCCAAATTAGCATGACTACATCATGCTCCCAAAGCAGAAACAGAAGACTGAATTGCTGGTATCCAGCCTCACCTTCACAAGTGTGACAGAGCTAGTGTGAAAATTAACAGCAGGAATTGTGCATTGTGCAGGTGGAGAGCCGTGGCTTCAGGGCAGGTACAAGGATGGCTCAAGAAGCAAGCACTTTCTCTTCCCTGGTCTCTGGTAGTTTGAGTTGTGACCTCCATACAGAATTTTATTCCTGTGCCTCCCACCCTCTAATTTCAGACTGGAGTGGGTCAGCTGCAACTGCTGGATCTACACCAAGGCATTTAAAGCACAAATCACCATCCCAGGCTTTGTGGAGTCTAAATTCTAATGGGACAAGTTCAACTTGCAATGGTTCAGATTTCCTTCCCAGGACTTCCCTGGGTATAAACTTAAGGATTGGTAAGAAAACCAGCATGCACTGCTTAGAATAGAAGGCAATAGGTTCCATATGGTGACTCTCAAAACCCAAACAATGGAAATAAATAGGAAAACTTTCACTGCTTTGTCTGTGCCAGAGTTCAGTTTGGGATTAACGGCTACATTACAGTTGGCTCTTGCTGTACTAAGGAAAGTAAGAAAGCCCTTAAGTTCCTGGTATGGTTTTGCTCCAAAAGGAAGGGAACTTTCTGCTCAGCTTCTACCTGAGATACTTAAGAGATATTCTACCCTGGGTCAGCTAGCTGTCATCTCACAGGACCTACAGCCAGTCAGGGAGCAGTATAGTCTATCACATGCATTCCCACAAGAGCAAAGATCTTGGGAGTTACAGAAAGCTGAACAGGACCTGCTGTGAGCCTGTTTAGTCCAGGAGAATCCCAGCAGAAGGATCTGCCTTGCAAGATGAGAAATTATTGCAGACTCATATTCTGAAAAAAGAATGCCCTCATGGGGATTCTGACCTAAGCACAAGACTTTCCTGGCTGGTTTTGGAAATACACTGATTTCTGCTATTCTGTCATTACAGAGTTCTGCATAGACAGGTTTCTTTCTAAATACATTAAACCAAATTCTTATAATGGATAAATTTCCCATTTCTTTTCTTTCTTCGTAGCTGAAGTTTATTACAACCCCAGTGCTGTATCTACAGAAGACAGTGAGACCAAACATCCTTGTTCACGAAGAATACTACCCATGGATGCAGGGCTGCACTATCCACAGAAAGCAAGATTTTGTCATTGATATTGAATTTGTTTTCTTCTAGTTATCTAATGATGGTTGTCTTTTGTGGCATGTAGAAATAAACATTGATCTAAATACTTACTCCTAATGTACAATTATCACTCTGAACACAATTACAGAGGAAAAATCTCCCACCATTCAACTTTCTAGGCTTCAGTGGAGCAGCAGTACTGACCACGTAAGGATTTGGTCCCACTACATTTCCAAGATGAAGATTCCTCCTGTGAAACAGAGACTGGAAATGTTTTCTTCCTCATCATTAGCCCTTCTCATACTCTGTGCTTTTTTTTTTTTTCTCCTGACACCATCCTGCCATTCCTCTGCTCCCTTCTTCATCTGATATTTATCCCCAGAACCTAATATCCATAATACAGAGTTTCAAGTCATATTTTTAAGCCTGCTGATTGACTGTCTCAGGCACAGATGTCTAAGTTCCTCAATCAATATCTTTCCTTACTTTTTATTATAGGGACTTGGATCAACTTACAGATTAAGAAATTGGGCTCAGCTTTCCAAGATGTTCTTTTCAATTTGTGTTTTCAGACATGCTGGGAGTGCTGATCTTAGATTTAGATCTCTAAAGAGATGTAGATGTGTGTTTAAAAGTGTTGTTCAGTACCTTAAAACAGGAAACAAGACAAACTGATATTCTCACATCTAATGGGTATTTCTGGGTACTATACAGGTTTCAGATTGCCTCTCCTGCAAAAAAACCCCAAACCCAGAACAATGGCGGATACAGTCCCACTGTCTTTGGAGGTGGTGATTAAAAAGTTCACCATTTAATAATACTTTGCTGTGAATACAGCAGGAGATAAAGTCCATTTCATAACATCACAAGAGAGACTTAACTTTCCTTTCCTGCTGAAGAGAGTCTTTCAGCAAATGTGTTTGAATCAGTAACTTGTCTGGTTTTGTCTGGTAACTTGTTTGGTATTGAATGCCTTTCTCTGCATCATTCAGGTAAAGACACTTTGATGATTGTAATGTAGTAAAATACTAACTTGTACCAATAACAGAGAAGTAAAAAAATACAATGGAGCAACATCTTAGAGCTGGATGTATGATCACAAATACAAAAGGTTCTTTTGTTCTGTGAGTAACTCCCACACAGCAATTAGTGGGGAAAGATGAATATTTCAGTGTACAGTACCTACAGCCAGCCTACTTGAAATTAGACAGATCACCTTCAGTTCCTTGGCTTTCTGGAAGAAATGTTGGCATTAAAAACACTGAGACAAGTTCCACCTCATGCCCACTTGTTTGTAACTTGAAATTGCTTTGAATGAGAAAGCAACTCAATACAAACTACAGTTCTGTATGTTGGACACTTGAACTAGCATCCTCTGCTTGTATTCTTTATTTTCATTAGTAAACTCTTTACTCCAGAATCTGATGCTAAATACAAGTTTTCCCTGCTTTGCAATGAGAAGGAGGGAATGCTGTGTTGTGGTGCTGCAAGCTAAAGCTCTGCCTGAATTCCCTTGCACCACTAATCTGGCTGTTGCACACCTCAGAGGGGTCCTGTGAGGGTAAGGAAGGAGTCTGCAGAGGTATGTGGAGGAGCTGGAGCTTTAGTCTTCTCCTGAATCCCTTTTTACACCAGTTTCCCTTTGCTCTGATACCAGTAAGTCTAGGCAGGTGGACAATCTGTCCCAGTTTCCTTCTCTACCACCCTGCTTTGCCTCTCATTGTTCTCCTTTGTGCAGCAATTCTTTCTGCATACACTTTAAATAGGCTTAATTTTAGATTAGACATTAGGTAACAGTTCCTAATTTTAAGGAATAAGTGGTCTAGAGAGCACATGGAATTGTCATCACTGCAGGTCTTAAAAAACACTGATAGTGGTGAGACAAATATCTGCCAGAACTGCTATAAGTAAAGTTGATTATGCCTTAGGGCAAAAGATGGACTGAAAGACCTTTAGAAAGTCCTTCCAACTCTGTTTTCTATTGCTCTAAAATAAAGAGGCAGCAAAAGAGCATCAATATGAGAGCAACATAAGACTGGCCTTGTCTGATGTGTACTCTAATTGCTTTATTATGTTCCTGATAAAAGCCCAAATGTAACTTGAATTTCTAAAGTTTTTGCTAAATGCCCTCATAACATTATTAAATGATTAAGAGCAACAGAGTTTTGGATAAAAGCTGGACAAGCAATGAGAAAAGTGCTGGAATAGTTAAGACTTCTCAGGATGGCAAAAAATGGCTGAAAATGCCATTTATTGGGCAGATACATCAGAGTGCTTCCTGCTTTGGAGGTGTAAAAGTCACAAGGTGTGGAGTGATTTCAGTTCTCTTATTGCTATTGGTTGGTTTGGTTTTTTTTTCTTTCTATTCAAAAAGCAAAGTCTGGCAGTAAATTTTTAAAAAGCTGTCAACTTGCTTATGTAAAATGAAAAGCGCTATTTCTTCTGTGAAGGTGGTTAGCTCACTTCCACTCTCCATCACATGCCTAATGGCTTTTCCAGCTAAACAGCTTATCATTGATGTTTCAAGCATGGCATTGTTTAGGTTGTCAGCTGGAATGAAGATGTGTCATTTTCATTGGGATGAAATAATGTCTCCCACATCAGGACTAATACATTTGCTCTTCTCCAACACATCTACACTGACATTCTGTCACAGAATTGTGCATTGATGGTTTCCACAGGGAGAAGATGTGCACAAAGACAAATCCAATAAAAAATTGCAATGTGCTTTTGATTCACATCCTAAGAATTTTAAGTGATGGGAACAGCTTCTGCAGCTCTAGCTTGAACATGACCTGATGGGCAGCAGTGTGTTACCCAGACAAAGGCATCCTCCTCCCCACGGTGTCAATTTTATCAGGTGACTCTCTTCCTTTACTCAGAAAGCAGCAATCTAAAAGCTCCTCTGATTTCTAAGTCATTCTCATTTACTCCCAGGTTGCTTATTTTTAGCTATACACACACCAGGAAACGGGTGCTCTATTTTAAACCAATGAAAGAAGGATTTCTGAAAGTATATTTGTGAAGACAATTATTTGATGTCAGATCTCAATGGGTTGTTAACAATAGGTTAGAAGAGAAAAAAAAACCAGATAGTAAAAGCACTGCAGCAGCTGTGGTGACTAAGGCAAAACCCTTCCCACTCCCAACTTCCCATTTAATCAAGGACAAAACACCACTACCATTCGTACCAGCTAAGTCAGTTGGTGCAGATCCAAAGTCTAGGCAGCTCACTCAAGGGTCCATAGGGACTTTTTATGCCTCCAGATGGACAAGTGACTAAAGCTGCCTTCTAGCCCAATGTGAATGTCTTGGTGAAGCCCAGTGACAGGACAAGAGGCAATGGCTGTAAGCTGAAGCGTAGGAGGTTCCGTGTGAACACGCGTAGAAATGTTTTCCCAGTTGAGGTGCCAGAGCACTGGCACAGACTGCCCAGAGAGCTTGGGGAGTCTCCTTCTCTGGAGATATTCAAAACCCGTCTGGACGCACTTCTTTGTGACCTGGTATAGGGAATCCTGCTGTGGCAGGAGCGTTGGACTAGATGATCTTTCAAGGTCCCTTCCAACTCCTAACATCCTGTGATTCTGTGATTCTGTATGTACAGCACTTTGATATTATTATGTACTATGACAGTTAATCAGAGACACAGAGTTAAAGGTCAGTACAGCTTGTTTAAGTTTTCTCCTGATGGTTTATGAATCTACAACAGTGGTTAGCAATACTTATGCTGAAGATGTGTAATTCTTTGTCAATTTAGCAAGCAGTTATTACTGGGACACCAAAAGAAATGTCACTGTGTGAAATGATTTGAGAGTAAAAATCAAAATACTGGGAAGCTAATTACCTATTGTGTAAGATGATTGTTAAGTCTTAATGCACAGTACTCTCTACTTTTACGTATCAGAAAGTATTTAGCATGTAATGGCACTCTAATGGTTCTAAATTAAATGCATCATTGAGAGTTTCAAGGATGCCCAAAAAGAATTATGCTTGCAAGATTACTTCACTGCCTGATTTTTCCTATAACAGAAGAAATTCAAGGGTACATTGTGGCATTTTTTTTCCTCTCTTTTCTGAGAAATGGCACCAATATTTCACTGGCCATTACCATACTAAAACTGGTTGAGGAATCTCTTGGAAAAGAAGGCTGGAAGGGATGCAGGAATGAAGAAACAGCATAAAATGTATTTGGAGTCATTGATCAATGACAGCATTTCAGATCCTGTTACAGGCAAACTGAGTCCCCATAACTCCACTAACCATTCTGGATTTAGATACTGTAACAAATTCAGAAGCTATTTTCTTAGACTTTAATCAAGAAGATATCCATCTTGTTGCTGTATCACTGAATGCTGCTCCTGACAGCTCATCTGAGCTGACCTTCCATCTCACCTTAGTAACACTGAGAGGAGAGTTGGTGTTATTTTTACTCCTAGACATTCTGATAAGCCTTGTGGTATTTTAAAGTGTAACTGAATAGCTCATCTTCAGGTCAGAAAAACAGAGACACAGTTCCAATCAAACACTAATGCAGGATTTGATGCCCTGAGTCTCAGTGCCAGCACAGCTCCCTCTGCCCTTGGTGTGGAATCAAATCCACCTAGGTAACAGGAAGATAAAACTAGTAATAAACCAATGTATATTTCTCCTACATGGGTAGTCTCTCATAATAAATAGTTACACTCTGGTATGAATGTCACACAGCCAAGGAAATTGTCATTAAAGTGTCCTGAAAATATTTTTTTCCCTTTTAATAGCTCAGTAGTTGTCTTGACTTCAGCTGCTGAGGACACTGGGTAATGTTAAACAATCAAAATATAAGACAGAGATGTTCCCACTTAGACAGACACTGAAATGGAGCTCTTGTGCTCACAAGTGAAGAAATCCAGCATGGGCAGTGTTTCATGCAACTTCCCTCCCCATCTGGCTGTCAAATGAAAGTTTCATTCTTACTATTAATGTGAATTATGATAATCCTTGTCCCCTTATCTTGCCATTATTTGTCATGCTATTGGCAATTTCAATTTAAAGGGAAGACACTAAAGCTGCAACACAGATGCAAGTCAGAAACAAGGCAAATACACACACTCACCCCTGAGAATATTGTCTCTAGCATAGGGACTCCTTTTCCAAAACAAAGGTGGCAAAGCCAGTTCAGAAAACACTAGGATGAAAACGATATTTCAGATAACATAATTCTAGTTATAACTGCAGAGTCTAGCTTATAGGCTAAAGTTGCTAAAGGACTCCAGGTTAGGACTATCTGGTGAAGCAAAAAGCTTTCCTTCTTCTTTATTTCAAAAGAAGGCAATCTACAATGAATGCTACTGAGATTTGCTGGAAGGGAAAGATCTACATTGATCTAGGCAGACTGCTAGGCTTCAAATCAGCTTCCTACCTTCAGGGGGGAGTAAGAGTAATGTGCCTATGGTGACTTAATGGCAGAGTCCTGCTCTGTGCTGAACAGTCTAGGCACATAGACAGCAATCAGGTTCATCTGTTAAAGAGATCTTAATCTGAGAAAAGCCTTTTACGAGACAGGATGCCACAACAGTCTACCAAAATTCAGGACTAGGAAAGACAGCTTGTTCATTATCTCTCTGCTGTTAACACTCGAAGAACATAAACGTCAGTTCACTCAGCGGAGAGACAGAAAGAGAAATCAGCCAGAGATAAACAGATGGCAAAAATGCTAGGAGAGGCAATTAAAGCAAGGGTCGAAAATGAGCTTGAGACATAAAAGAAGAATTGGGTAACTATATAGGTCTATGCAGAAATGATACAAATAATGATCTAAGAAAGTGAGTTAAGGCTGGCTAATAGAGTTGTAGTTCAGTTCTGTGTTCCTAGCATTCTAGCTACAAAGCATTTTGATATCTGTCTATGAATTACAATCAGTGCAGCACAACCAGTGTAGGCTGAAATAACAAATATATGCTACACAAAATAATTGCAATTTTTGAGAATGAGTTTCTTTGATGGAAGGTAAGGTTTTGGCTGTTTTCTCCATGCTTTGGCTTGCAGAACAAATGGTTCTGAAAGATTTTTCTGAGTGGGTGACACTACACAGCACATGGAGATGATTTAAGTCAGCAGTCACACTGCATTAAAACAGAAAATTTGCATTAAAAATACAGCTAAATGCTATACTCTGGAGTATTTTACTCATCTGTTTTTGCAGCATGGAGTTCAAAAGGAACTTCCATTTTCTCTGGTACTTGAAACAGTAGTCAGAATTTCCCAAATGGCTTTTCTCTTTGCACCAGAAAACATAGGTCTAAAATAACGCCTGAGAGTTATTCACTGTTTAGAATAATGACGGCATTCCCTTCAGTTGGATTTGCACAACTGAAAGCTGTCAGGATCTGTGTTAAAAGCATGGTATGTTTTCTCCTGCATGGTCTCTCTCCATGACACTAATGAGGAGCACACAAAATTGATGGACAGAACCACTGAAATTCTACCATCATAAACAAATGACATATATGAGGTTTACTATTTGTCCTTCAGGCTTTTGTTGGGTCTAGAGAATGTTACTTTGTGCGCTTTTTCAAAATAATATTTTTCACCTCCTCACAATTGACTAAGCCAGTATCTTATGCTCTATAAAGACAGAAACAGGATGATTGGCTAAAATCTTCAACAGTGCAAGGACTGTAGGAAGAACTGTGAAAAATGAGGGAGCTCCCTTCTGCCAGATTCCCACAATGAGGCAGAAGGCTGGGAAAAATACAATCTACCAGCAAAAAGAGGAAACCAAGCAGAATTTCATGCTGCTGTGAGCTAGGTTAGACATACGTACTGTGTCCTCTTAGAGAGAGAGCTGGAACAATCTGTCTGTGTTTCCAGGTAATACAGGCTTCTAAAATGTGCAGCATCAGACTGAGCATTCAGGTTCAAGTATATGAATTCAGGTCCAGTTTGGAATATACAGCACATGAAATACCAGAAATAGAGAACATTTTTGGGTTTATTTTTAACACTTTCTGGGGTTGCTTTCATCTGTGGCACGTGTTTGTGTCCTCAGGAGGTTTAAATATGGGTTTAGAGGTATGCCACTTTCCTTTCATACCTGAATCATCTCCCAGACTAACTGTTGAGAAAATCTTATAGCTCAAGAGTCTCCAGTCCTCTGGATTCTTTCTTCCGCAGAGTGGTATCAGTTGAGATCGTCTACCCTGCCTTACAAAATTATCAAGTGACAGAATAAACTGAGCCTCAGAGTTCACATTGTCAGCCCTAATCCTTTGGATGGCTCTGAAAGCTCTAGGACTGTAAGAGGTTAGGATCTAGGCAGCTGGCTGAACTTTGATGCATCAACCAACCTCTAGTACAATTCAAGGCAAGTAACAGGTTTCTTTCAGCTAACCTCCAGTTTCAGCTAACCTTCAGTTTCAGCTAAACAGCTGATGTTTCCTTCAAATGCCAACCTTCAGTATTCAACACTTGGTGGAAAGCAACTAGTTCCCAATGTTTGGTGATACTCTACTTGTCTTATACAAGAAATCTAAACATTTTATGTAACTATCTGACATTAAGATGTCACAATCTGTTACAGTTGCCGAACTCTATTCAATATGATGCACAGTACTACGCCAGTGTGGGTGGACAACATAATCGGCCATCCTTGAGGCACCTAAATCTGTGAGCAACCTACATACTGTGTCTGCATAAAAGGATATATTACAGTTGATCGTGACAAGAGCTTCTCTTCTAAAAGCACTTTCAAGAAAAGTAATTGGAATTTTAACCCATGCATCCTTTTGGCACCAGTGACTGCCTCTTCCACCTGGCCACAGCCTTTCATCTCATCTACCATCTACCATCTGGTCTATCACGCCCTTATACCTATGGCATAATTGTGTTTGCAAGGATTGGGATTGGGAGAGTGAAATTTCATGCACAGTACTTAGAACGAGGGTTTTTTGAGTAATTGACACTTGGTTTTGTGTGTTTGTGTGTGCAGCTAAAAATAAAGAGACTTGTCTACAAGACTGCTTTTGTGACTTGAGCAAGGTAGCTTCTCCAGTTGAACGTCACAGCTGAAGAACAATCTGGAGGAAAAATTCCTCCAGCTACTGATCTTTATTTTCAAGACATAAAGCTTAGTCCTTTGATGTTTCTTCCACTTCCACTATTTAGAAATGATATCATGGCTTTCTTAATTTCAGAATATTTAACTCAATAAGTCACTTTCTTTGTACCTTAGTTTTCATTAATCAGGAGTCCATCACAAAGCAGAGTTTCAGATTTGACTGGGGACTAGTCTAAAGATAACAAACCCTTAGTAATAACGTGTTTGATTGAGATAGCATTATGAAAAGTTATTTTTCTCCCAGAAGATTTGAATCATTAGCTGCACAATCCAAAGACAATAAATACATGGATTACTGCAAAATAATAAGATTCTATGCAACAACTATCTATAACCTCTTCAAATTTAGCATAAGTTGTGTGTTTGATGGCAAGGAGACTGTTTCAAGGGACAAACCTAAGCTTTAATATAAGTGTTACAGGATTATGGCCATAAATTTTGACCTTATATTGCTTTTTGGAATGTCACTGCATTTCTGTGATAGAAAGACTAATCAGAGCATAGACAAGCACAGGCTGTCTCTATGGCTTCTTCAGCAAATACTATCAATATTCTGAGATATTTTTTATCTGTCATTAAGGTAAACTGTAGAGTTTTCTGTTAAAAAAGAATATTCTATGCTTATCTGTATTATTGAGAAGACTACTTCAGGTTTTCATTTGATTTCCTTTTTAGAATACTTTGAAAATTATTAACAAACATTTGCTAGGTAATATTGAAACCCTAATGCTGCAGCAATTACAATACAGCATTTACTTGCCAAATACCTCCAAGAAAAAAAAGATAATTTCAGCTAATATCTTTCAAGAAACTCCTTTTTTCTTTTTTCCTCCTCCCTCTTTTCTCCACTAGCTGAAAAGCCAATAAAAAAATTCTCCACCTCCTACACAGTTCTGAACAAGATCTGTGTGCATTTCTTCTAGGCATGTTTTGAGACCCAGAAGGAGATGAAAGTAGTTAATGTGCAACAGGATTCTTAGTTTCAGACACAAATCTGTACCTTTCTATTGACTTTGCTGATATGCTGCAAGCTTTAGTATTAAACAACTTTTTGATCAATTTAAGTCCAGCCTGTGGAGAAGAAACAGATAAAGAAATGCCTCAAGTATACTTGCATGCAGCTAATCAGACTTTGTGTGCATCGACAAATGGTCCAGAACTGAAATCAATCATTGATAATGAAACAACAAATGAAAACTGGATGGAAGACTCCTTTCCAGGATTAGAAATACTGTGCACCATTTATGTTACATATGCTGTGATCATTTCAGTGGGTCTCCTTGGAAATGCTATACTCATCAAAATCTTTTTCAAGATCAAATCAATGCAGACGGTTCCAAACATCTTCATCACCAGCTTGGCATTTGGAGACCTACTGCTCTTATTAACCTGTGTGCCTGTAGATGCAACACGTTACGTTGTGGATACCTGGCTCTTCGGAAGAATTGGATGCAAGCTGCTGTCTTTCATCCAGTTAACATCAGTTGGAGTATCATTGTTTACCCTGACTGTTCTCAGTGCTGACAGGTGGGTCTGATGAGACTGATTTGCCAGGAGATAATTGCAGGTGTAAGTTAGAAATGAATAAAAAAGCAGAAATGATAATTTTGCACAATATTAAATGGCACATTGTAATAGACTAAAACAAACAGAAAACCTCCAATCAAATCAACCACTCTCCTGTTTAATTTTAAAATGTTTTCTAAGAAAAATTGGAGCAGTTCTTATTAATGGAGTGAAGGGAGAAAGACTCCTTAAGTCTTTTGACCTTTTTTGAGCTTGAAGTACAGTACAGGGATTTTTTTTCTTAACTGCACAGAAAAGGGGAATTGTGTAGGGCAGACAACATACAGTATATTAGTGCTATCTAGTGGTGTACTAAAGTAGTCAGGAAGGATGAAAAATAAAACTGTGAAAATGACTATGTGGAAATCCTTTGTCCTATACATGCAGTGAGGCTTAAAAATCCTAGAAGGTAAAAGATTGGCATGTGGGGTAAAAAGTCAAAACAAAACACAGAACAGATGGGGAGACGAATGAATGACTCTCGTGGTGTGATGGTTGTTTCATTAATGTTGTAATATTCAGCTTGATAAGTGTTTAGTGTGACATAACACAATTTGAATATTTTCTTTTATGGTTCCTGTATCTTTTCCAGAGATATTTTAGCTCAGACTTCCTGAAATTAAACTCAGGTTGCAATGACAGCCAACATAGGAGTGGCCATACTGGGTCAGATCAATGTCCATGTAGGTCAATAACAGTCTCCAGCGGTGGTAGTTAGCAATGACTTTCACTGCCTGTTGCACAAACATTTTTTTACTCTGCACGTGGCTTAATTTGATGGCCTTGGCTCTTGTGCCAGAAGAAACAGCCATCCCTACCCATCTCTCCAGGTTCTTCATCTTATATTCCATCCTTAGTACATTTTGGTTTTTTATTCTTTGAGTTAAGGTGTGCAGAACAGCACATGGTGTTTGAGAGTTGCATGAACCAGAGATACAGATAATTCCACAATAGTCCCTTTTGCTTTCCATTGTTTAACTAATAATTCCTAACATTTGGGGGGGGGTGTTGTGTTTTTTAGGGTTTCTTGTGGTTTTTTTAACTACTGCTGAATATTAAGCTGATATTTTCACTGAACTGTCTATGATAGCTCCATGGTCTTGGTCCTGTATGATATCAGTTCAGAATCCATCCTGGACTAGATGACCTTTGAAGGTCCCTTCAAACCCCAAATGTTGTGTGATTCTGTGCTTTAGACACTTGCTTCTGTATTTAATTCTTCATGGTAGCTGTTATATAAATATTGCATGCTACATTTTCACAGGGTAACTATATGATAAACTTACTGAGAAAACTTACTGATAAACTTACTCAGAGCTTCAATCATGTGCACAATGTGTTGCAGCAAGCTAGAAGAGCTCAAAGCCAATAAAAATGGTATTTATTTGATAAATAACAGTCCAGCTTGCAGTTTTCTATTTAAATTTCCCCAGAGGAGAAAAAGACCAGATCCTCAGGTTGTGCAAAACAGTACAACTAAGCTGTTTATCCTCTGGGTGATTCTTCACTGTCTCTCCTTTCACACCAGTCTTGTGCCCCCTTGTAGAGGTCTCTTCTTTCTGCATCATCCAGAGTCCCTGATAGTTCTGGAGCAGGGTGTATTGTTTCCTCTGCTTCATCCACCTTCATGGCTGTTGGTCCTTTTTCTGTGTTTCATTTCCACACAACTTTTCACAAGTTTATAGATTTACCCAGATTTTTTCTCACATGCCTAACTCAGTTCACATGCTGAAGAATCACAGCCATGAATCAACAGCAGTGTTAGCTCCTGTTTTATAAATATTAATTAATTATAAATATTAATATATTTAATATAATATTAAATAAATTGTAAATATTAATGAATACTTGAGCATTATTTTGAGCCAGATCATTGCACTTAGCTTGGATCTTAAGAACACAGAAGAAAGGAGGGGTGTTTGTTTTCATATGTTTATAAAACTGTGGACCTATTTCGTACCTTTAACAGTTTTGTATACTAATGCCTTCATTTACCTTTCTAGGCAGTGCCATAAAAACAGGAGAGATGATTGACCTTACTGATACTAATCCAAACAGTAGAAGTCATCTTTACTTAAGAAGGCTTCAATGACAAGTTCTGCCAGCCAATTCATTAAAATACATTGTTAAAATTGACTTTTTGCATTTCATTCTTATTTATAAAGGGCTAGGACCTCTTTTCATTTCCAAGGCAATTCTACCACCCTTAGTTTAGCAAGAAAGGGTGGTGGAACATTGGAACAGGTTGCCCAGGCAGGTGGTTGAGGCCCCGTCCCTGGAGCTGTTCAAGGCAAGGCTGGACAGGGTGCTTGGCAACCTGGTTTAGTTAGAGATTGCCTCACTGTAGGGGGTTGGACTAGATGACCTCTAAGGTCCCCTCCAATCCTGACAATTCTATGATTCTATAAGAACTCCAGAAGTTACACTGTTAGCACTTGCATTATTTCTGTATTTATTCTGAGAGCATTGTTGGTTGGTTTTAGGTATAGAGCCATTGTTAAGCCCTTGGAACTGCAGACTTCGGATGCGCTCCTGAAGACATGCTGTAAAGCTGGCTGTGTTTGGATCATCTCCATGATACTTGCTATCCCAGAGGCTGTTTTTTCAGATTTGTATTCTTTCAGCAATCCTGAGAAAAATATAACTTTTGAGGCATGTGCCCCCTATCCTGTGTCTGAGAAGATTCTGCAGGAAGCTCACTCCCTGGTTTGCTTCTTAGTGTTCTATATTGTACCCTTAGCTGTCATTTCTGTCTACTATTTTCTTATCGCCAGAACTTTATATAAAAGCACTTCCAACATGCCAGCAGAAGAACATGGTCATGCCCGGAAGCAGGTAAGCTATCATCAAGCACCAAAACCTAACTTTCCAAAATCTATTGTGCTGGTTAAGTCTAAATTCTTGAGTGCAAAATCTTTACCTGATATTAGAGTAAAAAACTCTGTAAACTCAGCCCATATTAGCAATCCAAATTCACACTTAGCATGTGCTCATGAGTCATTAACTTGATTGTGTGTGTCTTCCTAAAGGGGGATGGGGTTTTGTTTTGCTTCATTATGACTCTATAAATCTCAGGAGTTAAAATGTGGAATTGTAAACACTGAGACCTCATCCACGTGAACTGACACCTTAACTACTGTACTTTCAAACTCTAGCCTAGATGAGATTGCCACCTGATTTATAATGGAAAGGGAATGTGCTCTGCACTAGAAACACTTTGTTAAAAAATTTAGACATAGATTTATTTTTCTGTTGATTTCTTATGGTTTCTTTTGGTTTTCCTTTTTGCTTTTCTGTTTACTAATGCATTTAAGCTTTTAGATCCCTTTGACAATCAGCACCAACTACATAAACATGTGTCATTAATTGCTATTAATACCAGCTATACATTTTTTTTCATAGATCGAATCCCGCAAAAGAGTTGCAAAAACAGTGCTGGTGCTTGTTGCTTTGTTTGCCTTTTGCTGGTTGCCTAACCACATCCTCTACCTATACCGCTCTTTTACATACCATGCTTCTGTAGATGCTTCCACTTTTCATCTGATAGCTACTATTTTTTCCCGTGCCTTGGCCTTCAGCAATTCCTGCGTCAATCCTTTTGCTCTTTATTGGCTGAGTAAAAGTTTCCGGCAACATTTTAAAAAGCAAGTCTCGTGCTGCACAGCCCAACTTCGTACAAAGCCTCCCAGTGCTACCCACAGCAATACACCTCCCAGAGCCCTGTCAGTCACAGGCAGCACACATGGCTCAGAAATCAGTGTTACACTCCTAACAGATTATAGTATCACAAAAGAAGAGGAAAGCGTTTAGTCCGTCTGGGATGACAGAAACTGAGCTGATGCAATCAAGTCACTACTCCTGGGATCTTGGAAAGAGGTGCCATGCCTTACCCTGTCTGTGAAGGAGTTTTCGTCAGGAGTTCCTCATATTTTTCAAATATACAATAAAGAAATCAAACTGTGTGGGAGAAGAAACTGCAACAGCTAAACTTTCCAGCAAAAGCTTACAGGGACTGTTCATGTTTCCAAGCATCAACACGGATCCCTAGCTGGAATTCCTGGACTGGACAGGACAGGAGTCAGCAGAGTTGGTGTGAGAATTGGCTGTGAGGATGGTGTTGTTTTTGGTGACTTATTCTTTGACTTGTGCCTGAGAGCTCCCTCTGTCAAGTACTTGCATCTACAGCAAGCGAGCAAAACCACATATCTTCATAAAGTGGTCAACCAGGCAGACTTTCTATTTATTTCTTTTCTTGTCCTCAGTGTTACATATGAATAAACATGCTAAAATGAAAGAAAGCTAAGGTTTGTAGTACAGTGTAGTAAAAAAAGAAGTAGTATTATGGGCCAGCTCCACACTAGCCTTTGCTTTGTCAGTGACTTCAAAACTCTGGGCAAGAGCTGACTGCTGTGTAAAGAGACGTCCTTCCCAGTTCCTAAGGAGTTCAAAGGAACCAGCAGGTGATCAGCTCTCTTAAAAACCTAGAATCATATTTAACCACATTGGTAAAATTCCTTGTGATTTATAGATAAAATATCACAATAGTGCAGAGTTCTTCACTGGTTTAGTGATTTAGCATCAAGAAATTAGGGTGCATCCGTATTACAATTCTAGCTTGGATTTACAGTGCACTTTTGAAACAAACCACTTCAAATAGTGCTGCCAGTTACAGAAGTTTGAATTTTAACTAACCCTTGAAGATACAACACCCCTCCAGCTACACAGAGCCCATAACGACACATGGGTGGAAATCCACCCATCCATGCACTGCTATTTGAGTTCATTATAAGATGCAGAAAATCCATTTGCAGTCTCTCTCTGTCGACTGCCCTAATCAGAATAATCAAACCAAACTATAAATCCCAAGGAGATTGGAATACAACCTCTGTTGTCATCTTAAACCAGTTTAATGATAGCTCATTTTAATCCCATCAGGCCTGGCCTTATTTTACTGCACTCTTCCTGTTATAAGCTGCAAGGCTAAAAGCACTAATTTTCAAATTGTACCAATTGTACACCAGGATAGGATTGCTGAAATAAATAGATATATAACAGCACAGAAACACAATCAGTGGCAAAGCAGACTCCAGAGACCTTGTTCTTCTCTCTTTATCTTAATATAACACATTCCCTGGTAGTGAACTATGTACAAATGTAACAAACATATTGCACCGATATTTTCTGCCTCTCTTTTTAACTAGTGGAGCTGAAGGTTGAGACTGAAATAAGCAAATACACCTACACAATTCTGAGCTTACTTTTGCCTTCCTGGATCTTACCATAAGGAATTCTAAACAAAAGGAAAATCAATGAACATTACAGTTTCTTACATCATTCTTAATTCTTGCTTATTAAAGCCTTTGGAAAACAAATCTGCCATGTTTCTGGACTTCATAGTTTATCTTTTTTGGAGACCAAGTTTCCCATTGCAAAATCCTTGGTTACACCTCACAGTAGCCCTTAAAACGCACAGTTAAGTCATCATTTTCCTTGCTTTGCATGCAGCTATCTTTTGCTTGTGTAACTACTCTTCTAACTGGATGGTCTACCTATTGCCAATATATCCTGTTACAAAATTGATGGGTTTGCTATGTGCTACACATGTTTTGGTTAAAGACTGGCAATATTTCAACCCATAATTTAACTATTCTGTGTACTTTATGCTTTTATAATTCTGTACTTTCATATCTTCATGACATGTTGTATTGGAGTGATATAGTGGTCAACATTTATTTTTATCTAAACAATCTGATATTATTCATTCCATCTGTTTCCCCAATATAACTATCTATAAAATGTCTCCATAGTACTATAACTGGATTTGGGGAAAAGGGTTGTTTCCTTTGCAATCTTTTCTCAATATTCAAAATAACAGTTCTTCAACCTCTGGGAAATACAAGTGTAATTCTACAAGAGCATAGGGACATTGTGTTTATTTACAGAACTATTCAGTGTTATTAGCAAAGAACGGGACTGAATGATTAGTTTTACTATTTGTACCCACAATCAAAGATTAGGAGAAAAAAGACACAAAATACTGAAAGGCAAGACTCCATCAAAAGTCTTGTTCATGTGGAGTCTTGCTAAGTAAAAACAATTTCTAGTATTTACCTTCTTGCAGTTTGTTTTTAACAGCTTTAATGCATATAAATGTAACAACTAATGTTTGTGTTAGCAGCAGGTTTAGTATCAGTACTCTGTGCTGTCTTTACAAGATGCTGGTTTAGTTTAAAAAACAAAGAAATTCCACAAAAATGAACAAAACCCTGTCAAAGAGTGGATACAGCACAATAGACTGCAACTACAGAATATTAAAGTGAGGTATGAAATTATAGCTATTTCAAAGCTCACCCTCCTGTTTTCATAGAAAGTATTTTTTCATTTTACATAGTTCAAGATGGGCTGCCTGCTGACACTGATATGTTTCTGCTAAGGATATTACAAGCTAAAGTTACACTCAGCTACAGCACTTAGACATTTCAACCATTGGTACTTAAAAGAAAAATACAGGCTCTAATCAGCATTTAGTTCTGGGCTCTGGCACAGACGGTCCCCTCATTGCAAGGTGAACAGTTTTGTGGAATCTCTTCTGTCAGCAAAGGAAAGGGTGTCAAAATTTTAGCATGCCTGGGCCTGGTCCTGTTGGTTTTTTGCACCATAAAGACTCCACTCTCACTATTATGTGTAACCACTACAGGCTCCAGTCCCAGGAAAGCCCAAAGAGGAAGAACTTCTCTGTACTTTAGCACTGGTTACTGCCTCCTTGACTGAACATAACAAAGCATCTCAAGAAAAGTGTTAACTCTTTACTTATTAAGTATTAGCTAGTGAATTGCTGGTTCCCTTCCTCAGATAGCAAAACATTACTTTAAAAAAAATATTTTGGTTCTTTTAGTAGGTGGCATGTCTAGATGAACAATTAGCTCTGATGAGCCAGTATTGCCTTTTATCACATAGAAGAGTCAGACACAGATACAAAATCATCATGCTAATGCCTCCTTTTAATATTTGCTTTGAGGCATTTTGTCAGGATTTAAAACACCATTTCTTGACAGCTTAGACTGATCTGAGTTGTATAACACTTGAGTTCTCTGCACCATCCCCAGAAAATACAGCTTGTAGTAGCAGAGCTTGTGCAGTCGTGAATTATATCAAAGACATGACTGAGAAGAAAGCTGTCTTGATCCCCCAACATCAGCTCCTTGAGCTGGCTCACTGTGTTTTTTTAACTGGGGAGGAAGAGAATAGGTGGTGGTGACACAGTTGTGCTACAGTAGCTGCCATGAAGCATTCTGTTATTTGTGGAATGTGCCAGGAAATTTGGGGTAGTTTGTCCTCATGGCTACATTAAGGCGTGCAGAGCAGATTTACCATGCACTAACCCTGCTGCACGCAAGCATGCTCTCACTTCCACTCAACTGAGATTAAATTTGGATCTCCTACTCCCCAGGACAGTGCCCAGTGACTTGCTGTAAACAGACCTGCACACAGGAGAATCTGTACTGTTGGGAACAGACTTCACCACATTTACCCAGATCACAAATCTAAAAAAACTGCCAAAATAAAATAAGCAGTTTAAGACTTAAATTGTATAGCTCTAACAATAGTTAAGGCTATGATTATCTTACTTCCAAACATATGTGCAATTCCATTTTTATAAGTAGACACAGTTTATGTTCAGTCTCTCATGCTCCTCACAAAAATCCAGTACCTATATGAGAGCTAAAATAAACATCTCTTAAGCTGCCGATTTATAAGTGATCACAAAGCAATCTTTGGACAACTATCATCACAGCCTTGCCAAGAGAAAATTCATGAAGCATGCAAGATGTCATTAACTAGGCTGGATGTTCTTTGTGTAACAGCCAAAGGTTACTAGATGTTTATATTTCTATCCTCAGCAAATCCATCTGATGCTCTGCTGACCAGCCACTTAGCTGATGTCAGTCTCTCCCTACACAGCTTTACAAGCAAAGGATTTTATCTTTGATTTTATTATCATTCCAGTCTGTGTGACAGTAAGAATATATTTGTTCCTGGAATACTTGTTTCCAGAAAATTTCTGCACTGAATATAATTTTCATTTCTGAGCAGCAAGACTGCTTTGCAGCTGGCAACCAGCCATTGCCAGCTTTGATGGGGCTGTTCAGCTAAATTTTCATTTAAAACATGTAGACTGATTTAATACCTGGGTTTTCTAGCTCTAGGCTAAATTTTGCAAAATAAAACTTAACCAGCATGCTGCTTCATCCTCTAAATACTTTGTAACACATTACCAAGTAAATGTGGGTTTAATGTAACTCTATCTGGGTTACACTGTGAAAACCACTAGATGGCACTAAATGAAAGTCTTCTAAAAGTACTGTTTCGAGTAAGAAAATTTTATTTAAACTGTTTAAGAATCCAGAGGTATAGCACTACACTGATAAATAAGTGATTGCAGACTTTATTAATGCAATCCTGTTCAAAATTTTGAAGACAAACCTCATCCATCGCACTATATGATGTTATCAACCCTTTCCAAGCAGAACTCAACAGCAGAAGCTTGACACCCTCAGTTTCTCACACTCCTGTCCTGTGGAAAGCAGGTACTTATGCTGCCCGGGTAGATCAGAGCAGCAGGACCTCCTCTCTTGGAGGCTTAATTGTTCAAAGCATTTGCACCAGAAACTTGTACTGTGCAAGGAGCAAGAACCAATGTGATGTTTCGACATTTAGCATGTTATTTTCATGTCATGTAGTTCTTCTTGGGTTTGTCTTTGCCTCTAGTAGGATATGAAACCAGACTTTTGGTGTCAAGTGAAATATGATGGCCAGCTACCTGCACAGCACCTCAGCTGGCAACAGCAACTAACTTGACTGCTCAGTGTTGAGTTCAAGATGCAATAGGTAAAAAGTATTGCAAGAGGAAGTACTTGCAGTGCTCCATATTCCTTAGCAGGCTGTTATTTTATCATGTAAATAAAACTGCAACAGTCTCCATACAAGGCCCATCTAAGCGCAGCTTCCCACACACAGCAGGCCGAGAAGGGTCTTCCAAACTTAATGCCTCAGGGCCAGCTGCCCGCACACCAAGGCCCTGCCAGTGGTGAAACAGAGTTGCAGCCTGAGGGAATGGGGCAAAGCCTATACGAAGCAGCGAGGATAACCACCACCTTTCTCCCAGCAAATCTCAAACACCTCTCCTCTGACCCTGCGCCATCACCATAGGCCTCAGCCCGCCCAGAAGTGGGAAAGGAAGTTACGCCCCCGAGGCCCCAAATGCCCAGCCCTCTCCAGGAAGGGCCCCGCCCAGCTTCCTACCTCTTCTCCTTCCCATTGGCTCTGCCGCTCTCCATGTGATCTGTCGGCCCGCTGTTCACTGGATAATTGAGGGAGGGAGAGGAAAAACCCCGTAAGGGGGCAGGGGCTATTTCCGTTCCTGCGTGCTGCGGGGTTTTGGGGCGGTCCGCGGCCGCGTGGGGCGGAGGGGGTTTGCGCGCGCTCGCCCCTCCGGCTGCGCGAGTCCGCGCGCTCCGTAGCCCCGCCGCCGAGAGGGGCGGTGTGAGCGGGCGCCTCAGGCGGTGGTGTGAGTGCCGAGGTCCTGTGCGGGTGTTTTACCCCCCCCAAAAGGGCCAGGATGAGCGGTGAGGACGGTAACGAGGAGTTCTACCGGCAGCTGCAGCTTCAGCAGCAGTCCGAGGCTGAGGCCAGCGGCGAAGGCGAGGCCGACCCCTTCACCTACGTGGACCCAGCCGATGGGGCCGCCTACGAGTGGGACCGGGAGAAGAAGGCCTGGTTCCCTAAGGTGGGTGCGGAGGGAGCCTCGGCGCTGACTGAGCGCGGCTGGCAGAGCCCGCTCGGTGCCCCCTCCCCCTTCACGTTTTGAGGAGCGGCCGCCTCGCCTGGCTGCGGCCCTACTTGGGGGAGCCTCTCCCTCCGCCCGTACACCGTCGTGGGGCAACGCTTTCCCCGTGGCATGGCGAAGTTTCCTCGAGGAAGGGTGAGAGTGAGCAATTGATGTTGGGGTTCTTCACCACGGAGGTGTCTCCCTTGTCTGGATTCAGCCAAATCGATGTCTGCTGCACCACCTTGTAGTACTAAACGCTATTCTTTACAGGCAGAACCACGGTAGCTGGCGTTGCCTCTGTCTGTAGCCTTACCGGCAGCTTTCTACTGTTCTGTTGTGAAGAGCTGTAGATTGGCTTTTCTTGCAGGCTGTCAGTCTGTAGAAGTGCTCGGGCCTGGTATGAAGTCACCGTTATATTTGTGGATCATAACGAATCGGTCCTGCCTTTGACGTGTTTAGGTTTCCTTATCACAGTAGCTGTGGTGATCTTTGTCCTTCTGGTGGCAGTAAAGAAGTGAACTAGTCTGCTAGTCTGGTTGAAAATGGAGCAGCATATCCCACTTCTCTTTTGTTATTATCTGAAAACAATGCATGTGTAGATGTCATGTTCCTTCTCCTTAGATCTTGGAAATGCGCTTTGAAGTGTATTTGCCTTAGAGGCATTCCACAGAATGGAAGCAAGCTAGTTTCTCATTTTTATTTTTATTAAATATTATAAGTATAAAAATTAAGTTGCAATAAAAATATGGCTTGTCAAGGTGAGAGGAGACATTTAATGTGTTGAGGCAATCTACTGATGTGCAAGTGAAAGTACTTTTGTTACTATATAACGATGAATGAAGACAATTGCTTAATTTAAAATCATTAAGACATTTTATAGCATATACTTGATAAATGTAGTATGCAGGTTCTTATTTGGACTCTGAATTCATTGCAGTTCGGAGAATCTGGGTGAGAATGAAGCCTGTAGTGCCAGGTTTATAGGTGTAAACCTAGTAAGATGTCCATATAGCAGATGGCTTACAGAGGGGTAGAAACATGTGAAGAATCCAGACTCGGAAAGTGGAGCAGTGAAGAACTGAGTATCCTTGGCTTGCTGTGGAGTGCTGTATCCAGTAAGCACAGTGAATTTTAAAAAGGTTCTGCTTTTTTTTTCCCCCCCGGTCTTTCCCCTCTTTATCACGTCTTTTTAAATATAACTCCTCTTCTCAGGAGCACTGATCTTTCCCAAATGCCTTTATCTCATATTTCTGTCATGGAGAGGTGATAGCAGTAAGAGTTGGACAGATTATATAGGAACAGCAAAGTTCATTAATAAATACAATGTATAGTAGAAGTTGGTAAAGAATCATTGTGGAGATAGGTCACTGACCTAGATAGTATCTCATGTTACTTCATTTCGCTGATGATTATTCAATAGAATGTTTTATCAAAATACATTTCAGAGACCAAGGGAGCCAGAAGTTGTAGTTCTTTCTCTACTCCATGAGCAGTAATAAAATTCCTTATTTCTGTTCTCTGACAAAAGATTCAAATGTTCTGACTGGTCTGCAAATGCAGACAGTATTTCACTGTTACTCTACTTTGGGAATAGAGTGTCTGTTGAACTTCTGCAAAAGCATATATCAAATCAGTGCAAAATGCTATTAATTCTCAACATTCCTCAGAAAAATTTGGAGACGGTCATGGTTTGCACTGGAAGAGACCTTAAGGGTCATGTAGTTCCTGCAGTGAGCAGGGAGATCCTTAATAAAAGTGATTGCAGCTTCATGTGTTCAATGATTTTTCTTCCAATGGTACTATATTGATGGATTCCAACTATTTATAGTTCTTCAGACATAGAACAAAACTGCATGTTGAATTCATCTGCCTACCTTCATGAGTTGCTATGAAAAAACAAACATGTTGGATGTCTTCTGTAAGCATAGGGTATCTGTTCTTCATTTGGTTAATCTATTCCTTTCCATTTGGATGTGGCCAGTAGTTAATGACATGCTAGAGTGTCCTGTAGTATTGTATTTCTTTTCCTATAAGCTTAATTGCCCCAAAGTGTACAACTGTGTAGGTATAGAGCTGATATCTTTCTTCAGTGTTCTCCACCAGAATAAGCTTGAAGCCCCAATTAAGAAATTCTGTTAGTGCTTGTTTTCCATGCAGGCATGGTATGACCTAAGTTCCAGTAAAAGCCTTTATACTTGTATAAATTCCTTTATGCTTGCAAAAAATGCATTGTTAACTGAAGTAGTTGGGAAGAATCATAGCATATTATGGGGGAAAAGGTGGTTCACCCTGAAGCTGAAAAATAGTAACTGCTGCAAGAAGGTGGCTAATTGTTGCAGGTTTAGTCATTTATTTATCAGGAGGTTCTCTCATGAAAATGAATAATATTGCTCACTAGAAAGTTGAAAAGCTTCTTAATTTTCTAGGTTTCATCAACTGTGAACCTAAGGATTTGCTAAGATTGCTAGTGTGAAATAATAATCAACCTGATGAGAACAGAGTTCTGATTAGAGTCTTCTTTGCTTCACTAAAGGTGGTAGTGCTCTTTCTCTTGACATTGTGTTTGTGATGTGTCTGTAAGAGCAGTCACTTGTGTTCCTGATAGAGGTAGTTAGAAATCTTGTTTAGTGTGGGAGCTATTTCATGCTGAACTTCTAATTTATATGGAGCTCCACAGCATCTTGTGTTAATCATGATCAATTCTGTATTTTTAGTCTGTCATAATAAAAGCTCAGAGTTGAAATATCAAGCTTCAAATCACTGTGGAAGATAGGAGATTGCCCTATTGTTGTTGACACTACAGTCTGTTGTGCTGCTCTCTTAAAATAGCTTAATGTCATGAAGTTTTGTTCTCTTTTGAATACAGATGAAGCAAGTACAGGACAGGTCAGTGCCTGGTAAAACTTTCAAAAATTAAGGCTGAGATTTGAGAATAAATCATTCCAGAATGTGTAGCTGCAGAAAATATTTTATAATGCAGTGATGCTAGCAAAATCATCTATGCTATATTATCTCTTTGCAATTAGGTATTAAAATTTATCTGGCTGGAAATACAGGGTGTAGTCTGTAGGGTTGTTTTTGATTTTTGTCTCTAAAAGATAGACATTAGCCATTCATATCCAAATAGCGTGTCTCTAGAAAAGAGCAACCTAATTACTTACTTATTAGTAGGATATAAAAGAGAGTGTATAGCCTTATAAACTGTGTTAAGATACATCTCTAAGAGTATTATTTACTGTCAACACAAATATATGTCATCTCTGAAAATGTTTCTGTGAAAGGGCAGATGCCTCCAAATGTCAGTCATTTGTCATCTATGAATAAGTTGTTGGCTTACCTTCAGTGTCTCTTCAGCATGATTTCTGTCCTTCAGACAAATCCTATTTATGTGGAAAGCAGAAAGCTTTGGTTGAATAAAGATAGAACTTGTGAAATGTTTGTTTAAAAACCTCAGGTGCTGATGGAATTGGTGTATTAGCCTTAGTCCAGGTCATGCCTGAACTGGTCTTGTTCTTGTTGTGCATATTGCTTTACAGAGATGATTTAAAACCAGTTTTTAAATACTGTTATTTTTTGTTGCCAGCTTAGGAAAGGACCATCAACTATCTAACATTAAAACACTTACAAAGCTGGATTTGTAGTTGTTTGAAACTTTGGATTAATTTTCCTATTTTCTTTTCAGATAACAGAAGATTTTCTGGCAACATATCATGCCAACTATGGCTTCCACACAGATGATACAGATAGTTCATCTGCTTCTGGCACAGCAACTGAAAGTAAGCAACCAGTAAGTTCTAAGACATCTGGAACACAACCATCAGCAAATGAGAAAGGACCACAACAAACAGATCCAAAACAAAAGTCAGAAAAAAGGAAGCTTGAGCCAGGTAAGTGGCAAAGGATTTCCCTCAGTACAGGCTGCAGCCTTTATAGTGGGAGTGGAAACTGGCAAGTATTCAGTTTGTACAGCAAATATAAGGATTGTTCTGAAAGTTTTCAGCATGGTTTTAAAATTGTATGGTACTTTAGTGTCCTCCTAAGTCCAAATAGAAGTGGGGAAAAAAGCACATTAAGGTATGTTCAGAGCTTTTCCCTTGAACAAGCAAACATTTGTACAAATCTGATGGAATGTGAGCATTAGTGTATGCTGTCATGTTTAACATATTGACATAACTGAATATAACTCTTGATTTTAGGATGGTTTCATGTTGAAGAAGACAGAAACACAAATGTTTATGTGACTGGTAAGTAATAGCAGTTATTTATCTACTTGGAGCTAAAAATGGCAAGAGAGACTCATGTATGTCTTAGACTTCTCCTAATATGTATTCAGTCTGCCCGTTGCAAGCTGCTTAATGTAATGTTCCTGACTGCATAATGCCTTTGTGACCTTTAAATTGCAGATGTGGGAAAGTAATATAAGGGGCATGTTCCATGCTTTTATCTTTTGGATGTGATATTCTGTGAGCTGTATCAGCCAAATCATTCGTTATTTTTGAGTAAGCTACAGGCAAGAAAAACAATTTCTGCAAGCTCCTAAGGCATAGGATGAAGTGAACAAGTTTAGAATAAGGTAGTACATTGACTATACACATCACTTAATATTTTAATCTTTTTTAATTAGATTTTATTCATATATAATTGCTAGATAACAAGAAGGAAACAGTAAGTACAAAAAACAACCCTGGGAGTAGAATGAGCAAGTAATGGGGAAGCTCAAATGAAACTCTCTGTTAATTTATTATAGTGTTTCTGTACCTGTTCTGGATGTTGGGGTGCTATCTTTAGGTGCATATACAAAGGTACATTTGGTAGTTTGGAGCAGTCACAGAAGTGCATATACTTGAATTCTCAAAATACTTCATCCAGGCCAAACTAGGATGGAACATTCACATAATTTTCTCCTCACTCTCCCCCTTTTTTTTCCTGGTCCTCAGTTCACATTTCAAAACTTTAACAATCTTATACACTCTCAGGAATTCTTTGTTGTTGTTGAATTAGTTGGTAGAAAAAATAGTCATCTGTGTATAGGTTGGTCTCCAATCCATAGAAGTGCAGTGGAACTTAAGTTGGGCAGGATGGTGCCATTCATATAGGCCATTGTGTCCGCTGCAGTGTCAGTATCCTGTAGAGTACTATAAGCACTAGGTCAGCATATTAGGGAGCACAAAGATGTTGCTGTATGTTACACCTTTTCAAAAGTGAAAATCTTTTTTGAAATACTTATACAAAGTAATGTTTAAAAGGTAGTATCAAAAATATTGGTCCCAAGAGCAGTGGTTTCTTATGACATAGGTAAACTTTTATCCTTAAGTTTACCTATTTCTAATTTAAAGAAAAACTTGAGGGTTTTGTTCTAATAAGTTGGGGTTTTTAAACAAATGAATAAAACAAAAAGAATAAAAAACCCCACACTCAAGCCTTTTATTTCCATTTGTTTTGTAGGTTTACCTCCAGACATTACAAAGGATGAATTTGTACAAGTCATGTCAAAATGTGGTATCATTATGCGAGATCCTCAGACAGAAGAACACAAAATCAAACTCTACAAAGATAAGGAAGGAAATCTTAAAGGAGATGGGCTCTGTTGCTATCTGAAGGTCAGTGCTGCACTGAAATGCAATTTTTCTTCCTGTTGAAGATACTTGTAGCCACTGGTTTAGAATCATATTCCGAAAACTCTTCAAATAACTAATCTAAAGTAGAATTTAAATGTCTGTTTTAAAGATTTATTCCACAAAGGTCCACTTAAACTGCTTATGCACCTTATCAATTTCCTCTTATTCACCCTTATCCTCCTCCTGAAAATGTCCATACTACCCACTGAACATGCCTCTACATGTTTCTGGCTCAGGTGCTAGTGATTATGGGGTGAAGTGGGAACCTCTTCACCTTTTCCTTTGAAAATACACCACTGTGTGGCCCAGAATATGGAAATAATGGCACAGGATAGAACATCCTCTAGTTCTGTGTTCAAAGCCTTTAGTTGAGAACTGGTTAGGTTCAGAACTATTCTTATATTCTGTATTAACTTGTAGATGTTGAGGCTGCAGTACCGTTTCCTTCATGTGTTTCACTTGTGAATCCACTGGGAGGTTAATGCTTGCAAGTGGAATCTACTTTAATTCTTCAAGAAGCACCAGGCAGTACTAATTAACTGTCCTGTAGTCTGTACTAGTTTTGTAACTGTAGTAGCTAGGGCTGTTTAGTGCACAAGAATAGCAATGGTCTCCACTCTAAAGGACTTCTAGGAGAGCACTGGAAAAGTGGTAGAAGATTTGTAGCAAATCAACCCCCTGACATTTTTATATTCTTGCTTTTAAGTTTGTCAGCCTGCTTGACCATTGCAGATTCACTTCTGCAGTTTGGCCTACTTGACTGCACTTGCTTTTGGGAGCATTAGTCTGCTCTAATGGTGGTGAAATACTGGATTTTGATAAAGGATTGCCAGCTGTGTGTCTGGAGACTTGGAAGACATGCAGCATTGTGGTTTTTTAGTGACAGGGAATTGGTTCTTAATGCAATGATATTGAAATAATTTGATTGTGCCGTGCACTTTAAAGTTCATGCTCTGTTTTATCTTCAAATAGAGAGAATCAGTTCAACTTGCTTTGAGACTTCTGGACGAGGCAGAAATTAGAGGCTATAAATTACATGTTGAAGTTGCAAAGTTTCAACTCAAGGGGGAGTATGATGCAAGCAAGAAGAAGAAGAAATGTAAAGACTACAAGAAGAAGTTGTCTCAACAGCAGAAGTTTGTATTTTTTATTTCAGTAAAATACTGCTTGAATTCTAAGTGCTGTTAGTAAAGCACTGCCTTCTTTCAAATGTAGTGCTAAGAGTTAGGCAAAATTGAAGCCTTATCTGACAGCAAAATAGCTTGGAGGAGAGGAACACCTAGATTAAATGTTGATACAATGAACTTCTCTGTGATTGACTCATTAAAGTAATACAAAGGAAAACAAGATTCTTTCATATACAGAAGAAAATACTGCAACTCTGGGGAGATAAGGTTTTTTCTCTCAGTGGGTGAGAATGTGTGCAAGTCTTGTCATGATCTCTAGGCTTACTTTTATAAGGTAATAACACTCTGGCTGTCCAGATATTGTTGGCACCATATTATTAGATGCAAAGGGCAAGAGTTGCTAGGTTCTGTGGGAGGAAATACTAAAATATCTCTGTAGCATAACTTCTGTCACTTAAAAATTCTTTCTCTGCCATTGGAACCCTCAAGATGCAGCTTAAAGAAGTTTGAGTATATAGGACTTATGAAAGCAGCATTTCACAGTAATGCAGAAGTGTTTTGCCATAGGTAGAGGCTACTTGATATCTAATCAATTAAAATAAAAGTAGCTTGAAATGTAAAGGTAGATTGCAGTTCTTCTGTAAGAAGTCTCCAGTGTGGAGAGAGGAGGATGAAAATAATGAAATTGCATTTGGCAGTGATGTGTGGGAATAAACTGACTTCAGTTGATGTTTGTTTTGAGTTGAAGAGCATAATTTACTTGCAAAACTATTTTCATTGGAAATCCAAGTTTTCCTCAGCTAAAGTAACAGGTACAAGAAGGGACTTGAGCAGGATTTCACACACACAGCCTCAGAGTATGATTTTGAGATTTAAAAGTGTAAGTGACTATGTCCTTTATTTGTAATAGGCTATGAAGTAGACATTTCTATGGGAAGTAACATTTACCATGAGGAGGTAGTCATAGAACAGATGCCCAGAGTTACACCGCTGGCTTGTGTCAGTGGGTCTGTATGCTGTGGAAAGAAATACATCATGCAGCAGTGCTTGTGTAAGACTCAAGGTGTTCTTGCATGCTTGCTTAAATAAAACCAGTTAAATTTTACCATGGGGAATGGCACATCTCCTCTTTTTAAATTAGAATAAATTAGGGAGAAAATGGTAAAATACTGGCATTTTTATTGCATTTGGCAGCAAATGGTTCCTATGGCTGAGCTGATATTAAAACTCAAAGATTTTTTTTCCATGTTTAAGAAAATGCTGTGCTTTCAAAAATAATTCTATTCCTTCTGTGAGCATTTAAGTACCTTGAAACCTCAACTGCGTTGTAGAAGACGTGAAAATAATGGGTGCTTGTTGCCTTTTTTAGAAGAGGCAAAATACATGTTTTAGTTGATGTGTTGCACGAAATGCCCAATTAATGATTTTTTTTCAACAAATGCTTGTAGAAGCTGAAGGAAGCCGCCACAATATCTTCTTACTGTTGCTTCATTTCATTAGACAGCTGGATTGGAGGCCTGAGAAGAAAGATGGCACAACTCGAATGCGGCACGAACGCATCGTTATTATCAGGAACATGTTTCACCCAAAAGACTTTGAGGTAGGAAGTTGCAGTTTGCTACTGGAGGTTGTGTTCTTGGAGTTAACATTGTCTGAACTTTTGCTCCAAGAAATGTAGCAAAATTCTACACAGATGAGAACAAAATTAAACTTGTGGTTTGGGTAGGGTTTTTTTTTTCCTGTGCTAGGCATCTGCTTAAAATTCGTGAATCTGTTTCCAAAAAGCAAGAAAAATACATTAACAAGAATGTATTTTTTAAATCAGCCTTTTTTCACCACGTGTATCCTGACTATTCCTTCTTCAGATGGGAAGAGGAGTAAACAGTAACTATGTTAGAATGAAGAAACCAGCACAAATAGCCTTAAATAAGTAGCAGTTATTAAATTCTAATAAGAGTTGTCTGCCAGCTATCAGGTAGCTTTGAAAATACAGCATAACAACATTTAATTCATGAACTTTTAATAGATTGGCAGATCTGTTCCATTGGTGGTTGAGCAAAAATAAAGCTGAGAGAAGTGCTTCTGTTTAACTGAAGCTGTGTGCTTGCATTGCAGGAGGATCCCTTAGTACTAAATGAGATCAGAGAAGATCTGCGGACAGAGTGTGAAAAGTTTGGTCAAGTGAAGAAGGTTCTCATATTTGATGTAGGTGTTTTTTACTTTTGTTGGCAGAATTGATGTGATGTGTAAATGTGCAAAACACTTGGGATTCTTTAAATATGAGTGGAGTACTTTTTTGGGGTTTTTGTGTTTGTTTCATGGAAACTTGACCTAATCTTTCAGTATTTTAAAATTAACTGTTTTGGAAATTAATTTCTAAGCATCTGTTTACTACATCTGACATGAAGGCAAACTGTGACAGTTCTTGGTTATTTGGATGTATGTTTGAAGTTTATAAAAACACGTATTTGTAGCTAAATTAGCTGAAAAAAATTTTTTTGTGTTCAAAAAGCCTGTTCTGTGCACCAGTAGAACAAACAGTGCAAGCTTGCAAATGGAATTTCTCAGACACAAATCTTTATGATCAGCATGGACTTATATCCTGGCTGATCTTGGGACACAATCTAGAAGATGTTGGAATAAATACACTATTCAGAAGACTGCTGAATGAAAGTTGTCTCTCCTTACAGCGACACCCTGATGGCGTGGCTTCTGTGTCATTTAAAGAAGCAACAGAAGCTGATCTGTGCAAGCTAACTCTAAATGGAAGATGGTTTGGTGGCCGTCAGCTCATTGCTGAAACATGGGATGGTGTAACAGATTATCAGGTAGCCTTTCATGGTCCTATTCTATCAGATATTTCTTCCACACTGTAAATCTGTTTTAATTTGAAGTGCTTGGTATTCCCATTGCTATACCATTTCCCTGCCTGTACCTGCCCCCTATGTTGCTTCTCCTCAAAAACTTTCTTCTTTGTCTCAACAAAATCATCCTTAATTACTAAATTTAGCAAAAATTTAAAGGACCTGTTTGACTCAAAAAATTGTTCAGAGGGTTAGCTGCTGGATGTACAGGCCATTAGTTCACAATCAGCAGGACTTGTTGAAGTCTTGAGGTAGGACTGCAAGATACATGTTTGTATAATTTTATCTGTGTAAATATTTATTTTTACAAGTATGACTTTGTAATGTTGTATATAAACATGTCTTTAATAGGTGGAGGAGACTGCAAGAGAAAGGGAAGAAAGGCTCAAGGTGTGGGGATCATTTTTAGAGGATCCTGATGCAAAGGAGCAGCAAACTACATCTGATTCAGATTCAGCAACCAGTAGTGTTAAACCACCTGAAAGCAGACAACCCTCAAAAGTTAATGACACATCTAAGGAGGATGTAAATGATGAAGCCCCTAAGAGGGAGAATAATGGTGAGGGTATTAATGAAGATGGTGCTCCATCTACAGACAGCAGCCTTGCAGGCAGTGATGTTGAAGCAGATACATAACATCTTAAATGCTTTAGAAAAGCATGTTTTTTAGAGTGATGTTTGAGTTTATCCCTTTCTTCAGGGTGACTGCTGACAATATTCATATGAATATATGCATATTAGAATTTCATCAACTGTGTGCTTTGAAGTTTTCATTAAAAGCAGTATATAATGAGGTTCTAAAAGTTTGTATTAATTGATTGTCCAGGTAAAGTAACTCAAGTTGCCAAGAATGCAGTAAAACTCATCAGGCTTCTTTTGTTCTAACTATGCTTGTCAGTGTTTCGTTATGTAAGTGTGAAATACTTTCCAACCCTTAAGTTTATGTAACTCTATGTAACTTAAATAATGCAAAGCTATTTACAAAGTTTGTGGATTTTACTGCTAATTTTCCTGTACTACTTGGAACTTGGTATCTCATCCTTAAAAATTACTTTTATCCTGAGTACTTCAGATCATTTTATGGAACAGATGCTGTGATGTGTGTAAGGTGAATGCATTTGGATATGTTGCTGTTCCTTAAGGAAGTATAGTACCAAGTTACAAACTTAAAGGAAGTGGAAAATCTACAATGTTGCTGTAGCCAACATAAGGCAAACTGAGTGAAGATAGATTATTACATTAAAACATTCAGTAAGTAGTTTTTAATTCCCCTGTTTAGATCTGTTGAGGCTGGAATTAAGGAGACTAGAAATGCATGAGCACACACATTCTAGGCCATAATGAAATAAGACTGATCTTAAGCTCTCCTGGTCTGTATGCAGTAGGTATGCAAAATAGGCTTTTGATTCATGTGCTGGCTTTGTTTAGTTTTTCCTTTAACATTAGAGTAAAGGTTTTTGTTTAACTGTGATAGAACGATGAGTGATTGTCCTCAACATTTTAGTTTAGCCTTATGTGCTCTTCAAAGTGAGGAGGATCTCCTGTAATATCTGAAGGCTTTTGGCAACTTGAACTACATTTGTTGTGCAAAAGTTAGACTACTTGAAAATATGCTTTCAAATAATCTTCTGTGGAAAAAGCAAACACTAGCCCTCCTAGAAGTATTTCCCAAAGGATTTAAAAGGCATTCTAACTTTAGATACCTTAATATAAAAAATAAAGTAACTTTAAAAAAATAGCTTTAGGGGGGACCTGTTTTGGGCACAGTCATTCTTAATTTAAAAGCCTAATATTTTGATACCTAAAGATAGAAGTATATGGCTTTAGGCACTAAACAGTTTAAATGGGTGTTAAATTCATAGCACGCTGTTCGTATGGATGGTTCCTAGTGCACATTTGTAAGGAGGATCTTTTGAATGTTTTTTAATTCATATTGGATTACAAGAAGCCATAGATGCTAATTCTTATCTTTCCATCCTGAAGTATTCAGAATACTCTGGAAATTGGTATTTTCAAACTCAATTACCTTTATTTTTCTTTGGTTTTCCCTAAGCCTGTCTCTCACTCGCTGTGAGGTTTTGGTTGTAATATGAAATCGATCCGTGTGGGTAGCTATGCCAACCAGAACATCTATGTTAGCGCTTGCCACTGTGCTTATGAATTGCATCTCTTTATGACAGAATATCTGGTCTTACAACAGAGATTATATTTGAATTCAGAATTGAAAAGTCTGGGGGCTTTTTATAAGATGGCATAACATTTTTTTTGAGTTGCACTGTAAAGATATCTGTAACTCTTAGCAGCTAAGGCAGACTGTTTGCTTCTCTTAAGTGTGTGATCAGGGAATCTGAAACACTGCCTGCTTTGGAGCTGCATGTGGTGGCATATTCAGATTACCACTCTGGCTTGTTCTGGGTCGATTCTGCCTTAGTTATTTTTATTGGTAATAAGCACCACAGACCTTTGGGTACTGGAAGTTTTTGCATATGAGGAGTGTAATTTAGTGTGATGGGTATTGCTTTCAGTGCTCCTTTCTTTTTTTTCCTTCCAGCTCCTAGACTTCAGGCTTTAGATATGTTTGACTATTGTATTCTGTTAGCTTTTTTTTTTTTTTTGAAAGAGCTTAATCATATAACACTTTACAGAGTTAAATCACCTGTTTTACAGTGGAATTGCAGCTGAAATAGGGAAACTGTTGACAAATGTATAAATATTGTACAGTTCTATGAAGCCTTATCATGGTATCAGATACAAAAAATAAGGTTAGTGTTAGTGTTTGAAAAAAGACTGAAAAATAAAGACTCATTCTATGTGCAGTAACCTTCCTCTTCTCCAATTGATGTACAAATCTGATTGGCTTGTTTCAAAAGTCAAACGTGATGTTAGTCTTTTCACCTTTTCCTCTAGACTTCACACTGAAGTAGAACACTGGCAGAGACTGAGACCAAATGCTTTCCTGGCTTTCCTATTAACTAGGATTCTTAAGAAAATAAAAGCTGTTTTTCCATGAAAATATGTTGTTCTGAAGTGTGGCATTACACTCAAACTGGTATTTTCCTTTTGTCTACCTCTGTTATTTCCCAGCAAAATGTAAAAATATATTTTTATAAGCTGTTTGAGTTATGGAGGCATTTAATAATGTATGGAGAGGTTAATGCAGCTGTGACTTTCTTTTCAGCAGATTTTCATTGTCTGAATTATTTTGGTGTTTTCCTTTTTTAAATGATGCAACTTTTTACAAATTAATCTGAAATCAAATTAAGATTTTTCACAAAAGCTAAAATTACTATTTTGAAGTACAATTATGGAAATCTTGTAGTATAGAGCAGTAATATTTAATAGCAAATTTTAACAAAAATGAAGCTCAGTTTCTTAAACTTGCATTTTTTTCCTAACTGAGCATCACCATAAGTAGGTTAAAGAAGTTTAAAGGCCCAGTGCAATTTTCACTATATTTGTTCTTAAATTAATTTTCTAATGACTTGCCTTGCTCATTAGAAGTGAGAAAATAAAACTTTTTGGTCAGTTTCTAATTTTTCTTAGGTTCCATTCCAGATTACTGTGTTCCTTCCTTCCTAGGCTATTGGTGAGAGGTTCATTTTAAGTAAAAGCAGTCTTCTTCCCTCTGTATATTATACAAACAATAACTAGCAGCAGCTTGAAACAGTTTGGGGATAATCACTGTTGCTCAGTTTTCAACTGGAGAAATAGCTGTTCTACTCATTTGCACAGTGTGACAAAATAGATGTGAAAACAAATATGACAGCAGGGAAAGAGTATTAACTAACTGGTACTTCAGCACAATCTGGCATAGATAATGACTTTCTTAACCATGCAATCCAAATCAGTTGCTTAGCCTCAAGTTATATTGGCAGTTTGCTTTACAATCAAGTGCTGTTGAGTGGTTTGCTAGCAAGGTAATTGCATGGAGTTACAAGAGATTACCTGGTTTGAGGAGCCTGGCCAAGGTAGACATCTGGAAACAAAAAGCTGCAAAAGAAAAGGCACGTAAGTTGTAGCAGGTTCTGGAATGTCCATATACAGCTGTAAAGAGAGAATTAGTTTCATTTTGCATCAAAATGTTTATCTGTTTCTCCTGCTAACTTTTCTTAAGTACTTTTTTTAATTGAATTTCAGTCCCTCGTACAATTTACATTTTGTATAAGGATTGCAATTCACTTAAAGTCATTAGTATGTTAAATGCAGTGCATTTTAGCTAAACCATGTCCTAGACATTAGTCAGTTAAGGTTAATCTATTTTCAATTACAAATAGTTAGTTTAATTCACTTAAGAAATCTTAAAGGTATTGGATGCTTCATAGAAACCGAAACTTGCCTTTAAATTATCCAGGAAAATTGATATCCATGCCCTGAATGCTTGCAACTATATAACCTAATCAAATTCTTTTAAATAAATAAATGCATACCTATAGATTTTAATTGGATTTTGAATTCTTTTCTTTATTTCTGAATTTGAGGAAACATACTGCATTATGATAAACTACGTAAGTTGTGTACTTGTGTTGATTTGACTTGTGTGTGTTTTAGTGCTCATACAAGGTTTGAAGTCTTATGTCAGGATACTCTGAAAGTTCTGTAAAATATTTATACAACTATGAAAACTTTTGCAGAGAATTGGTTTTTGTTCATTCTGTAATATGAAAGTATATTGTTAGATTAAACTTTTCAGTGAGTTGACTTTGAATCCTTCTGACAGGTTATTTTCCTTCAGTTAGTTAAATTGATCATTTTCACTTATGCTGTAGAAAACATTTAAAAGAAAAAATTAATTACATCTGGAGCTGTGACAGCATCTGAGAATCCCTTGATTTGTCTTGAATTTTCTTTTGTTTTATACTACTAAAAAGGTAGTATAAACCACAACCTTTTTAATAAACAAACTTGTGAACAAAAGTGTTTTCTAATTAGTTTGGAGATAATGTATTTGTCTTTTTTGCTTGGTAAAAGATACTGTAGCATTTGGTACCCAGGGAGTTGATCTCATAGTGCATATGTGTTAACATGCCAGAGTTTTCCAACTGGAGTCCCATAGACACCTGGGTAGGACTGGTCAGTGTTCACATTGGGATATGGTATTTGTTCCTTCTTTGTGGGTTTTGTCTCAGATTTCTTTCTGGTTTGGTGCATTAATGGGCCCTGCATGAAGATAAAAGGAGCCAGAGGATGACTGCAGACACCATAGCTATAATGGGGATTATAGGAGGTTTTCTGTTAAAAGGACAAGCAGAATTTCAGGTTTTATTCTTGGAAGCAAGGAATTTTTTTATCCAGAGCTTGACACTGAGTGCTTACAAAGCACTGGAAATCAGTTCTTTCAATTCTAATACTACAAGGGATAATAATCTCTTTTACCCAGTAGGTCTTTAAGGTATTCACCTAGAAGCTTTTAACTGATGCCATTTAACAATCTTAGCAGTGTTTTAACTGCCAGCCTAAGAGGAAATTCTTAAATGAGGTCTTGAAAAGCTTTAGAGGGGGAAATCTGTGTTATATGAAACAGTTCAGAAAAGGGAATCACAGAATGACTAAGTGAGATGTTGAGGCCTTTACCCTGCTGATAGCTTAGGATCCAGTCTGTCTCAATGAAAATGTGTTTGCAAAGCATGTGTCAATGAAAGCCCAAGCACTGTCCCAGGAAAGCTTTCTTACTTTGGAAGATTGCAGAGGGTGGATTCATGTTTTTAGGCAGAGGGAGTTGTGTTGTGCTCCCCTACTTTCTGGGTCAGTAAAAGAGCTTTTAAGCTATGATGAAAGACAATGTCACCAGTTTGGTGATTTCTAGTTTCCCCTGCTGAGACTGGCAAATTTGACACTGATACAGCAGATCTGGAATGGATATGATTTAGTAATTTTGGTGAACATCCTATAAAAGAAACCAACCCCAAACTACATGTTTCTTGCTATAGCCCTTACAGAAAAACAGTGATGTTGTTTATTTTCCTGAAGATTTCTGTAGTTATTTAAACAGATCAACAAAGATGAGAGTGAACATTGGTTATCCAGTTTAGCTGAGATGGAGACAGCTGATCTTCTTCTTTCAGATGTTTGTAGTTGCACACCTAATGATGAATGTGCTGTAACCACCCATGAGGAAAGTCCTTTCTGACCCTGGCCAAGTTTGATTCTCTGCCATAACTTGCTTATCGTCTTCCATTAAACTCTTCTGAAGTCCAGGCACTGTCTTTTGTGTACACATTGTCATAAAAAAGCCCCTACTTACAATCCTATTTTCCTCATTCCTGAAACCTCCTAACCTGGTTGACTTGTTGGAGTGCATTTCATGCATTCTTAGCAGATAGGCTGAAGGAAACGCCTAGTTCACTCACAGCTAGAGGGCTAGAGAGCATGTAGGGAGTTCATGAACGGTGCCTGTCTCCTGTAGTCACTGCAGAGTGCACATAGCCTGCCGAGGAGAGGATCCCAAAGTGTTGGACAAGAGCATGACCATCCTGCATCTGGAAAACCTTACTGGTTTGGCACTACTTGTGACAGTGAGTTAAGGTAGGAGAATACAATGGTAATTTCAGTATGTGTTCACTGACTTTCTGAAATACTCCCTTCTTTGAAAGATAACTTGGTGAAAGAGAATGCCTACTTGTTAAATTATTTTAGCTTACTTGGGAAATTGATTATTTATTTATGTATTTATTTTTAAAACTGGCCTGGGCTGTGTGAAACAAACCAGAGATTGCCCTGTCTGATGCTACAGTGGTGGGAAATGAGTACAACCAGCAAGAGTGGGGAATGTAAAATGTTAAGTTACATTTGTGTTAGGCAGTCAACAGATGTTTCATACCCACCCTGTATTGGCCATGCATCCTTGTCCACTTGAAGGACAAATAACTTGGACAATTACTTGAACTGTTTTGCCATAATTAACCCATTCTGAGAGCAGCATGAGGTGAGCTGTGTCTGTTTCATCCTGAGCTCTTCTACTGTATTTTGACAACAGTTTGTGGGAGACACAAATTGGAAGGATTTCTGCCTTTTCTTGCATATTTCCTGCTGGAAGACAGAAGAATGGGCAGTTCAGGTAACAAAGACCACAGTGCTCCAAATCTAAGTCCTGACTCTGGGGACATTAGATTCCTCATGTGCATGTGGATCACTGAGATATAACCTAGCTTATATTCAGCCTTCTTATGACTACTTCTTGGCAAGTTCAAGAGGGTTTTTTTAAGGGAAATGAGGGGGGAAAAAAACGAAACTAAATGAACTTTTTTGAAAGAAAGTAATACTTTTCTAGCATTCTAACTACTGTGGTCACAATTCACACTTGCATAACAGCTGCTACACACCAATAAACAGTGTTAAAGGAGCTTACTATTAATGTCATGAGCATGTTAATGAAATGGTACAAAGATGTACTGGCTGGTTTTGCACCGAGTAAGGAACAGGAAAAGTAGACCTCTGGGCCAGAGCTAATGCTTTTTAATTTGTATGTTGATGTGTAGTGGTAGAGCAGTGTAGGAAGAGCTGGTTTGCTGCTTGCTATTGAGATGGCCTCATGTAGACCTTTCTCAGTCCATGGTGTTTGCTGATAACTTTGCCAAGCTCTCATCCCTTGGGCTGGAATTTTCCATGGCAAGTATTGGCCTTCAGCTGAGCAACCAGAAAGTTTCTTAACCTAAACAGTAGGTTGCTTGCTAAAACAAGACTGGGGAAAATGGTGTCTCTTCCAGTTGTTTATCTGTTATGCTGGTTCCTGCTCCCTTTATGGGCCATGGGAAGGTGCCTGTAAATTGGGAGGAAGTTTTAAGTTTTTGTTTTAGGTTTCCTGTGTTTAGATCAGTTTTAACATTCTGAAAGATTATCTTCTGAATGCCCACCATTGCCTTCAGGTGAACTAGAGGTTGGAGCTGGGGAAAGGATGCAAGAAGGACAAAGCAATAGATATCTTAAGAAGAGGACTTCTTGAGTTTGAGCATAAATTGGTAGTTCCTGACAGAGGATTAGGGCTGCCAGAGCAAGAGATTATGAAGAGGGGGAGAACTAAACGTGGAATATAGGGGAGGTAAAGCTAACAAGCAAAACTAGATGTAGAAACAAATTATAAACACAGACAAGAAGTTTCTAGGTGAAGGCTTAAGATTAAGAAGGGTGATAGATTATGGCTGGATAACCTTAATCCTCCTATTTCTTAATGTCTGAATACTTGGCTTTGCAGCCTGAGCAGTCTTTCCACTTGTAAGAAACACGGAGAGGCCATTTGGAGGCAGCCTTTGCAGATACTTCAGAATTCCTTTTGAGACACAGATGAGTGCAGTGTTTATTAGGAAGCTTTTGAGGACTGGAGGGTTTATGATTTGAACAGAAATCAGATAAGTGTGTTGGAATTGGTTAAGCAACACTGTGTATTGCAGGGTTAGTTGGATGGAAGCACAAATCCAGTGAATCATTAGGTTTTCATGATACAACTGGCTATCAACTGAAGGTTTCCCTGGTCTCTGAAAAATAACAGCCTTCTTAAGGCAAATCAATTATGCTGTGCAGTGTGAGGAGCTGACAATGAGGCTGGAAAATTGAATAGAAACAGCAGGCACTTCTCATTGCATTTGTAGCATGAGAATTGCTAAATGTGATTTTGATTACTGCAGAACATAAGAGCTCTGGTTGTAGAACTAGCTCCCAAGCAGCCAAAAACTGCAAAAATGCATAAAAACGATACTTCTCCAAGCCAAACAGCGATGTTCCTTGTTCTGCTCTTACCGTATCTGGCAGCAGAGAGACATTTTTTAAAGAGAACAAAAAGTATTCTTAGAGTCTTCTGTAGACTTCCTGCAAGTTATTTTAGAGTAATTCCTGCCTTAAATCCATAACTTCTGGTTGATTTACAGTGTGTGTTTTAGCAGTCTTGCTGCCAAAGGGTTAAGCAACTGGCAGACCTACCACGTTCTTAGATAGGTTGTTTCAAACAAAAAAGGGGGTTTGTTTATTTGCTTTTTTACTTGAATTTTCCACAATTTAAATTTTCAATAGTTTAATCTGATGTCTTTTTCTAACAGGTGAAGCAACTAACTCTTCTCAGAAGTATTTTCCCTGAGGCAGTCTGTAGGGACAGTGATCAAGGTACTTCAAGCTCACCTGATCTAAAATTATTATTTTAAGCTCCAAGGGTTAAGGGTTTTCCTTTACTCTGTCAATGTGTTTTTTGGACAATGTGTTTTTTGAACAATGTAAAAAGCATTCTGGTAAGTTCACCCTGAACTTCATGGAGGGCTAATGCCACCTTTGAATTAATTGTACAAGTGCTTCAGTTCTTTAGCACAGTTCTGTCCTCAGAGCATATTTGCACAGCATGGGGTCCTAAGCCCAGGCTTATGAAGATAGCTGAAGTGAGACATGACAGTTGGTGAATAGATATGCCCATTTTATTTTTCAATAGAGCTGATGATATGGCATGCACAGGTAACTCATACAAGATTGGTATCCATCAGGGCCTCTGTGTCTCTCTGAGCCATTCACTGCTTTCAAGATGCAATACCTCATACTAATGTTGCTTTTTGTACAGTTATATCAAGCTTAGAGTTTATCAGCAAAAGTTGCTGCTGTGAATGAGATAAAGACAGGATTTAATTTGATTGGGAGAAGAGGACTCCCATCATAATTCTGAAAAGTGTAATGCATATTTACTGAAAGGTTTCTCCTTTTGTTTTACACTTAAAATATTTCATATTAGAAATATATACTAAGGAAATCTGTATGAAAAGGTGCATGGAAGAAGCAGAAACTCAGATAAAGAATCTAATCTTACTAATAACAGTGTTTCTGACCCTACTAGTTTTGGGAGGAAGAGGGGCTCACCACTGACTGTGCACTTCAATTTAAATAGTATTTCTTTGACTGGTCTGGTTTGTTTTTTTGGCAGGGGCTACTGGTTATTGAAAATGGAAGAAACAAGGAAGCTCTCTCCAAAGCGATGTAAAAGCAAAGAACCTGTGAAAACAGAATGGGGGTCTCAGAGTGTTTTATTTACCTATTTCCAAGGGGATATTAACAGCATGGTAGATGAACATTTTTCTAGAGCTCTAAGCAATGCCAAGAACCCACAAGACCTGAGCACAAAGCACAAGGGTGAGGCTGTTGTCCTGAAGAATGGTGAGCCACTTTCTATGCATGAGCTTGGTGTTAGACACTGGTGACTAACTCTCACTAAGGAATTTAAGATGCAGCGTGCTTAGATTGGGTAACTGTGTGCAAACAGAAAGCAAGATGATCACTCTTGAAAAGCTCTGCATTCTGTAGCTGGGACTTCGTGGGTAAATCTTAGTGTCTGCTGGGGTGTTTCCCAAGCTCTCCCTGGGTGAGTTGACAGGACCAAATCCTTGTTTTCCAGCCAAGAGCCTCCATCCCTGTTAGATACATTAAGTGCATTATGACATAATTTCTTATTTGTGCAAAAATAGATTTGTCCGAGCTTGCAGCATTCAAACCCTGCCTATACTGGTGGCACATGTAATATTTATTTGAAAGTATTGGTGATGATCTGCTTTTAGTCTGAATTTCTTGTTGATTTTTAAGATAAGCAGCCCAAAAGTGAATCTATTTTTCTTTAAAAATGAATATGCAACCTGGTAGTGTTCCCTTAGAAGTCCATTGGAATTTGCCTTGGAAAAAAGTAAGAATTGATGAGTCTTGAGATGTTTCTTTCTCTTTTTAAGTAGATAGCATGTCTCCCCATCAATGGAATTTCTCTTCACATTGCTCCAAACCATATCCATCATCTTCTGCTACAAGCATGTCAAATTCTGGTCTGAATTTTTCTGCTGCTGGTATGGCAGGCCAGTACCAGCCATCAGCTCTGCGGAGTCATCCAACTCAGCCTGCAGATTTGTGGCCCTTCCCTTCGATTGGGACTCCCAGTCTTACCAGTTCGGTCTATCATCATGCCCTGCCTGACCTGCACGTGGTCGATGAACCCACCTCTGACAGGAAATATGGTTCTCTTCTTGGTCTTCTGCAACAGGAAAGGTGCCTAACATCCATGCAAGAATGTACCATGAAGCAACACTCAAGTTCTGCTTGTATGACTGGACCTGCTAGGTTACAAAATATAAGTCAAAGTTCAGCTCCTGGGGGAGGTAAGGAAGTACTATCACTTTATTTTTTGATGGCATCCCTTGTAAAGAGACAAAAAAAATACCATCTGTTCCTAATGTTCTTAAACTGGAGCCTTTTTAGCCCAGCTCATAGAAAGTTTTTTCAGTAGTTAACCCATGCTGTGTACTGTGGTACTTAGAATTGATTAGCTTTACAGTATGGCTTAAACACAAATGTACATTTTCCACTTGCAGGGTATTTTACCTTCTGGCTTACATTAGGGTGATATTTGAAGTGAATATAAACATTGTTCACTGTGCTATCAGGATCTCTACCTCATAGGAGCAGGTACAGTGTGTACCAGATGCTCCCATACAATGACCAGAAAGGGGTGGCAAGATAAGAGCCCTGAGCAACCTATCTTACTGTGTAGGGCACCAGTGATATTCTGTATACAGGGTGTGAAACTGCAGACCCTTGCCAGAAAGGCCAGGGATTTCTCTCCCTCCTCAGTCTGTGCCTGTAGCTGGAAGCACTAGGGTAAAGGGACTGGCAGGCTGGCCTTGCCTTGTCTCTCAGCTAATTGCTGCCTTCCATGAAGTGCTGCTGCCCTGTATGTTGAAGGCTGGGGTTGCTTTCTGCAGTAGATTTCCCAGACCTATTGCAATTCATGCAGAAGTGATGATTGATATTTATTTATTATTAAGAATTATTAGGAATCCCAATCGTAGGTAATACAAGCACACAGAAAAAAGCTGGCTGGTGATTAAAGTCTGTTTTCTGGGGCTTATTCCCCACAGCATCTAGATCTGCTGGATAAAATTGCTCCCTTGTGAGTAATTTCTGCCTTTGAGAACCTCTCTGGGATCCAGCTTCCTGGCCAGAGCCCTGGTGCCCTCATTAGGATATGCCTGCATTGCTGTTCCTGGGTGTTACCAGATCATCAGCTTGGCACTGGTCTCCAAGAAATAGTTGTGAAACTGTTTCGGGAGTCTGCTGGAAAAATACAGAGTGTCCTACTTGATTCTTCCAGATAAAAAGGGCCAGGCATGTGAAGAAGAGATCCTGAGTCTTAGGTTTTGAAAAATAACCACCTGTGAAACACCTAATGGTTACCTAGTTTCTAATCTACATCAGCAGGAATTTGGCAGAAGGTGGCTAAAATGACCATTTTTATCTACAGGCAGTCTTATCCATGGTGGTTCTTTGGAGGCTATAGCAAAACTTTGTTGTTATGAGGACCCCAACTGTAGGTGTGTTGCTAACTTATTCCTGCTGGAGTCTCTAAAGCCTGAAAAGGGAGAGTCTGTACGTTCTCAGCTGGAATACAAACTTCCTGCTCATGGTACACAGATTTAGCTGAGACTGTTTATGTGCTGCATGGGCATGCACTCTAGACTTTTTGCAGCTAGTGAATGACAGCCTAATTACTTTAAAGACACTGTCTGAGCTTCTAGGATTTAAGAACAAGGTCAGGTACCCTCTTTCCCCCAAGGGGGCAATGTGAGCCTATCAAGGCTTAGGAACATGACAAAAGGACTCCTCCAAAGAAGGAGGTGTTTCATGAAACTATTCTTGGGACAGAAAAAGGAAAGCAGTGCTAACAACTGTGGACTTCTGTTCAAAATTTCAGAAAGAAAATGAGTGGGGAAAAAACGGAAAAGGAAATTGAGCAGCTTGGGTTTTTTTTCCTAACCATCACCAGTTAAAGCCTTTTCTTTCAGGATGGCTACAGGGCCTTTCTGAATGGTTAGAAAGCCTCCTAACACCACATGTGCAAGTCTGTACATGTGCTTATCAAGAAACCCAAAGAGAAGAGATAAGAAATGACTGGTCTGTGTTCACAGGCACTCTTTGGCAAGTCTCTAGGATGTGTGCATCTAGTCTGGCTGTGGGAGTCCCTGTTTCTTGGCTCTATTTGTTAAATATTCTTCTCCTTGTGCTGTGTCATGTTTAAGAACAGCTGATATTTATATTTATGGAAGTGTATAATGCTCTGCCAGACAGCACAGAGCTCTCCAGCACCTGTGCTATAGGCTGGGCTGCAAAAGCACAAGGTTTCTTTAGGAACTACTGCCTACTTTTAGCTCTATGTTAAATCTCTGCTCATCTTTAGTATTTTTCTTTTTAAGAGAGAAAAGCAAGCTCGTGCCAAGGCTCAGAAAATCCCAATGTAAGCCAGGCCACTGCAGGTGAGTAATGAAACCAGTAAGTTTGGAACAAACTAATACTCACCTATAAAGGATAACTGCCTTGCTTATTCACAAAGAATTAAAGGTGCTTCCTTTTTTGCTTCCAGACTGTATTTTGGAAGCTTACTTATGCCCCCCAAGACCTACACACCACCTCCCACAGCTACGTTAACAGAGAAGAGAGAAAACACTCTATTCAAATGAGAGAGAGGATTTTCTAACCCCATCTACCTTAGTTTTTGCTGTTATACCATCAGTCTACCACTTCACAATGCCTATTTTGCACTGGCTGTCCAAGTTTCAGATCCTAGAAAGACAGAATGCTCCTTCCTTTGTAACTCAAGCATCTGCTTGCAGACTGAGGTCACTGTTGGACCTATGCGCTAGCATTACTGCAATTTTCACCAAGAAGCCCACCATGCTGCTAGGAGAGGTGTTCTCACAAGTTATTCCCTAAGTATTCAGGCTTCCCTATTTTTATTAGTCTCTTGAGACTGTATCATACCCTGACGTTGGTTCTTTGATGTGCAGTGTTTTGAGGACACTTTGGATGAGTTGTTCTGGTTATTCTAGTAAGGACTTTCTTGCATCAGGTCCCCAGGTGTAATTTTGTTTGCACAAACAACATCTATAGATGTTGCATGGACATGCTGTTTGACTGCCCTGATGCTTCTGTGTCTTTCAGGTATTCAGATTCATGACAGAAGACAAGATTTGTACTTTTAGCAACTGGAAGTTTCTACTTTATTCTGAAAGATAAAGTTCTTGCTGTGAACTTTTATCATTTGCAACTGTGAATCAGGAGGAAATGAACTGTAGTTATGTGCTTTTGCTCTCAGCTGGAAGAATACATGTCTTATTTACTCTGGGAAATGAAAAATCACCTTTTTCTATTTGGTAAATAATTTCTAATGTCTGTGGTATTAAACCTGACAGTATGTTTGTGAAGAAATATTTTCTACTTGAGACTTTTCATGCAGGCTTCTTGAAAGGACTCTTAGCAGTTTTGAATCTGTGTTTATTCATTTGCCATCTCTTGATAAGAAGCACAATTCTTATCAGTGTAGTTGATAACTGATAAATGCAGGGATTAAGTCAGCATAAAGTCAGTGCTGTGGCTTCTTAGCTTGATTTGGCATCTCCATATTGTTTAAACTAGGCTTAGATCATGGACAAGAGACTTCAAGACAGCCTCAGCTCAGAAAAGGCACTTTATCATATTTATGTGTTGGAAGTACAGTAATTTGTAATAATACTTGCCATTCACAGCAACATTCTTCAGAAATGACATAACATGCATATGCCTGAAGGCTCTGTTTTGGCCTCTTGTAATAATCCTTTAGAAACCAGTAAATTAGCACTAGATCTGGGAGGAAATCTGGATCCTGTTTGGATGCAATTAAAATACCATGGAGCAAAAAGCAGGAGGTGTTAATGTTCTGTTTTCCAGTGTCTCTGCAGGTGTAAAAGGTTTTTTCTGAACAAGCCCTGTGAGGTTGAATTATACATTACTGAAGGGCTGGGCCACCTGAACAAGGGAAAATCAATCCATTTGTGGTAGCTGCATCCCATAGACCTCAAAGCAGCTGAGCAGTGGATGGTCTTGATGCTCTTCTGTGCAGCAGAAGTGGCAGTCATGAACTATGCATTGATACTGCACATTCAGTTCCCCTCCCTGCTTCACCACTTGCCCTTGGCAAATGTTTGCTGAAGCTACTGGGAGTAAGACCTCATATGACTGATGTTTAGGTTTGTGTATGTATCCCTGCAGGAAGAGACCCTGCTTAGCCTTTGTTGTAAATCCTTAAGAATAAAGACAAGGTTGGGTTTATTGTTTCATTCTTCATTAGCTATAAATTAATTTAATGTAAAGGAGCACAATTAACTTGACATCTCTGTGTAGCTACTTAAGGAAATTTGACCTTTTTCATCCTAGATCTTGTGATTTTTTTTTTTTAGGACACATCCTTAGCTGGTGTGAGTGTTTGGCTCGGTTCATGCCAGATGTCTATGCTGCCACTGATCTACTTCAGTTGTAACACCTTGTGTAATCTTATAAATCATTTGAGTTCAGCAACTTTAGATGTTTATGGTACTTATATAAAAAGAAATTCTGTTTACAACTCTGGGTTTGTATCATAGAAGCTTGCTCTAGCATGTACATGAGCTAGACCAACCTGAGATCACATGCAAGGGGAACCATTTAAATGAATGGAAAGGTTGAAGAGTTTATTTAAATGCTTAAAATGCAGTGCTTCTTGGAACAGTTTGGTCCTGTGCATGTCACAGCTAGGAATGTTCAATGTTTCCTGTGAATTAGCCAAGTGGGGTTGGACAATGCAGGGGGAAAATCCCCTTGGTTTTAAATGCATGTCACTTTTTGGAATGACAAAAGATACAGTGATTCTTCAAGGTTTGGCAATGCCATGTCCTCACCACCTGCCTATGCAGCAGATCTGGGGAAAGGAGCAGGTGTGTGGCGAGTCCAAAGGCTGGTCTTATCCTGAACCCCTCCCCTCCCTCCTAGAAGCACTGAGAGCTGAGGTCCACACCAGGCACATGACTGCTTACTCTCTTCCTCAGCTGATGACCTTAAGCTAGAGGGCTAGGGCACAGAGGCTTTACTGCTCCAGCTTTTTGTCTTGCACTACTGCAGTGTAACATGCACCAGAGCAGGCCTGAGTTCTTAGGCATCTTAATTTTCTTCTGCAATAAACATAAACTCATCAGTGCTATTTGACTTTAATGATTTGGTATAACTAGAGGTTTGAACATTTCACAGCAGCTCTCTACATTAGGTAGACTTTTACATATGCATGTATATAATATATAAATNATCTAAACTATATATACATATCTACCCTCTACAATAATTTTGTCCAGAGTGAAGTGTTTCTTGCTTTTCCCCTCAGGCTAGCACTGTGTTCCTGCTGCTGCCTCACTGCCCTCGTGCTCTGATGAGGGAATCTTCATTCCCATTCAGTACGAGCACCCTTTGGCTCAGAAGGACTTGGCAAATAGCATGCTGCATGCAGCAGCTGCCATCTGGTACTTCCCACGGTTATTTTTGGTTCCTCCCCTGAATGCAGCAATCCTGGTGGTGAGGAGAGGAGAAGGGATGCAGGATGTAGCTGTTTTAACAGCTTCCAACCCCCTGAACGCTAGCACTCCACTGCAGAGACTGCACTGAAGGACAGAAGGACAAACGTGGGCTGGGTGTTACAGTTCTAGTAATTTACTGACCCTGTGGGAAGCCAGTATTTGGGTACCACTTCTAGAGCTCTAGTCCAGGAATAACTTCTCTGAACAGATGGGTTTTCTCCTATCTTTTTCGGATAGGTAAATGAGATGCAAACTATCTGCTCAGTGAGATTAATGCAAAGAACAATACCCCAGTGTTTGACATGCCTACCCTGTGAGGAGTCTGGGGCTTTTTTTTAATCAGCCACAAGAACTGCTGTAAATTTTTTTCACCTTATATGTCCAAGGACACACATTTTCTTCCACGTGTCTCATGTTTCCAGGAGCCTTGCTCTTCCTTCTGGTGCGGGATGGCCCTGGTACAGCTCCTCCTCTGATGGTCAGATAAACCTCGGAGGCGGCTGGGAGCAGCATAGCTGGCTTAGCTACTCCACCCCATTTTAGTCACTTATTAGTAGTGTTAAAAATAGTCCCAGACTGCAATGATAAACAAGAGAGATTCTTTTGCTATTAAAGAAAAAGGTAAAGGTTAAAAAAATAAAAGGGAGGGGGAAGGAATGCTAGTGGGTAATTTGATCACAGTTTATATGGCCTCTTATGGGTGTTCATTACCTCTCTTCACTATCAGCATAGCTTTTTATTTGCGTTCAGTCCAGTTCTGAAATGTCTTAAGATTGTGATGGAGATGTGACAGTATATTTGCATCTATGTAATTCCTAATTTTGGAGGAGCAGCTGAAAGAGACACAAATTCTCCCACATGAATTCAGGCTGGAGGTGTCAGCGCTTTGCTGGGGATCTGGGCACTCTCTGAGGTCACTATGACAGCTCTGGGCACGCCCAGCCCAGGGTACCACCAACTTACAGTGATGCTAACAGAGATATCTCACCTGGAGAAGAAGGCTATAGCTGGTGGCACTGTCCTTGGAGCTGATATCTGTTCTACCTTTCAGAGGAGGGATCCCAAGCTGCTGTAGCTTTTGTTTTTGTTCAGGTGTCAATTAATTGGTCCCATCACAGATGAGTAAGGGACACCTTGTACCCATTTGGCATGTGGCCTTTGGTAAACACTTACTCATGACTGTAATTTTTGGACTATCTTGTGGTTTTTAAACCTTTTTTCCATCAGACTCTGCCAAGCAGGACAGTCCTGCTCCTGGTGAGGGGTTCAGAGTCACACAGCAAAGCTGAGATCTGGTCAGTGTCACCACTAGTGAACTTGCAGTTGAGTGAACTAAGAATGTGATCTGTGCCCTGTGCAATGCTGACCTTTGTGCCAGGACTTAAGAGCAGTGTTTGCAAGTGTCCAAATTCCCTTTTCTAATTTTTTCTTTAATTACAAATAATCTTAAAAGTGGTGCATGTGGGAAAGGTTTCAAAGTGTTGAAGCAAGCAAGCAGTTTTGGGTAAGAGAACGGTGAATTCATGTCATCCTTTCCCCCAGCAGAGAGTAGAAGCACAGGTAGGAAAGAGCTTGCCATCTGAACAAAGAGGCTTTCACCTTCACCCCTGAGTGTGACAGCTCCTTATTCCTGGGTGGATAAGCTACCAGATCCCCCTAGGACAAAGCAGCCAAACCAAACCAAGCCGTTTGCAACCCTTTCTGAAGGGCTGGTTCTGCTTACTTCACTTAGAAGCAGCATGGAGAGCAGACTGCCACCCCGCCCCCGGCTGGGCAGGAGGAGACTGGCAGGATAGTGCTGGTGCCTGCAGCTGCCCCAGCTGGAGCTGCAATGGGGAGGGGAACCAGACCCAAACCTGCCCTCCCCATCACTGCCTCTGCTTAGAGAGCACAGTGCTTTGCCAGACTTTTTCCAAAGCTGGTAGCAGTAGAAATGATCCTTATTTTTTCTTCTTTTTCCCTTTGCTTTTTTCCCCTTTCTTTTCTTGTGTGTGTATGGGGTTTTTTGTGGTGTTTTTTTTCCCTTGGGCAGATTTATGACTGAGTGACCATGTGGCCTTGGCTTAAGTGAAGGCAGACCCAAAATAACTGGAAGAGGCAATTTCCTAGGAAGGGTAAAAGCATTGCTGCACTGCAACCTATGAGCCAATTTTGTTTTTCTCTACTGCTTGGTTTAAAACACTGCATGTTTTGGGCTCAGGCCTCTAATACACTTAGCTAGTGATCCACTGAGACCTTGGTACTCCCCTCTGAGTTATCATATATTGTTACACTTGGAGGTTTTCAGCAGAAAACTGGTGCAAACTGGTGGTTTTGATGCCTTGGTTGCTGGGAGGAGGATGCTCTCCTCCTTTCAATATCGCACACCATGTCAGAGGGCTGTGTTACCACACTTAGCAATATTTCTGTGCAGTCAACTTGACTGTGGTCATATCAGACACAGTTTCTTTGCTGAAGGAGTGCAAAGATGGCTAAGGGGTGCAAAATCAGCAGCTGAACTGTGGCACAAGGTGCTCCAGCTCAGCTCAGAGAATGCTTTTTGTTGGCTGGAGCCATACCAGAGCTGTCTGACCCAAACTGGCTGTGAGATAACTCAAATGTGATGTTCCCTAAAATACATTCCAGCAAGAGTCCCCCAGATCCTCTCTGAGCCACTGTGAACCCAACTGAACTCATTAGCACCCGTGCTGCTGGTTCCCACTGCTCCCACTGCCTCGTTTCTCAGCAGGGGTTAAGCTGGGTGCAGCGCTTCCTGCAAGCAAGGCTGACCTCACAAAACCCTCTCACCCTTGAAAGGTGGCTGCTTCCCTGACCTCCATCCTCACCTCTGTACCCTCATCTTCCCCCATGACCCCAATCTGGGCTTTGCAGGCTGTGGATTTGAGTGTGGGTAGAGCAAATTAGTGTTTTCCCCATGTCTCTTTCTCTATATGGCAAATGCTAAGTACAGCAGCACAGGGCTATATAAACATTATCAAGCAGCATTTCATACTGAAATACAACAGCATGTCATCTCCTGCATTCTACATTTACACCTGAGATAGGGATAAAGTAGCACCTCTCTCTCAGCATTCTGACTCACTCATGTTAGCTCCCACTGCTGTATGGTTACCACGGAGAAGTGTCACATTAGGTGAATCCCTCTGCCAAATGGAAAAACAACTTGAGTGGAGAGAAGGAAATTGAATGTACTGAACATCCAAAGGGCATCTCTGGTAACTGAGCACAGCCTAAAATAATCCTATACTGGCTGCCTGATGCACAGTGTCTCCCTGTCCCTGGAGGGCTGTGACTCTGTCGGCAGCAGAGAAGCACCCCCGCACACATGGCCTTCATCTGTTACCCTATGTTTGTAGGCTCAGAGACAACCCAACTCTTGCAGATACCACTGAATGACGTGGTCAAAGGACAACATTTTGGTTTGGCTTTGTAGAAGATCAACCCTTTCTTGGTCTTTGAAGATTAGTTCTGAGGAAAGCCTTGAAAATCTGTCTGTCTCCAAGTATTGTGGACCCCATCCATCTACTGGCCTGACAGAGCAGCCTCCACATCTGATGAGGTCTGATTGTGGTTCTGGAAGCCAGAACCTCTAGGTTGGTGGAGGTTGTAGACCACTATGGACTAATGCAGGAAAGAGAGGTTCTCAGGGGGACAGGGAGGAATGATACAACTTTTTGAGAACTAGCCAAATATCAAGTCTCAATTGTGTGCCAGATAAGGGACATTTAACAAAAGTTGCCATGTGCAGCCCACCAGTGTGAGGAACATTGTGTGCAATCTGGGTACTGTACTCAAATCACTCCAGAGAAAAAACACAAGCACTAATTAAAAATCTTGGGCAATTAGGAAAGTACTCCAGCTGGACTTCTAATGCATAAAGGAGGTGTTTTTAAGGTAGATTATAAGCAAAATCTCCTGGCTTTAGTCAAGCAGTCACATAACTAAGACATTTGAGACGCGTGATGTTATCACAGTTCCACCTATCACACATTGTTTGTTGATGTTGGATTTGTGCCATGTTTTAAGGAAAGATTGACATCAAAATATCTTACTCCCCTCCCTAAGGCTGCACCAAAGGCTGCTGATGGCAAGTGTGCAAAGAGCAGCCTGGCATTATTTTGCTTGCAAATCATAAAGGTACTTTGCTAGAACAACAGCACCAAGGACCAAACATGAGCCAACCGAGGCCTCTGCATAGCACAAAGGTGAGTGATTAACTCTGAGTAAAAGGGCTGGGGCAGAAGGACCAGGAGGTATTTCCACTATGCTCCATACAGGATCTAAACATCCTCTCACTGACCTCTAGGTTTGCCAGCAGAGCATGAAATGGTTGCCCAACTCCTGCCCTGGGCGATTTGGATAGGTTTTCTGTGTTTGTCCAAACATGTAGGACCAGGAGTGCAGTTGCACTGTTTGTTCTGTTTCTTGCAAAAGAAATATTATGGAGAATTCAGTTTATTCACTGGATTTAAGGAGCAGAATCCAAATGCATCATCTATAAGAGCATATTGAACAGAGCCAGTCAGAGAGGCTCCTTCACCCCCCAAGCCAGAACTGAGCTGCTGGCAGCACATGACCAACACCCACCAGGCAGGGCTGGAAGATGAGGCAGATCTGATGAGGAGGCTTTGAGGTCTATCGTTCAAAACATGCTTTTACTGCTTGCTTGTCTTGCAGGAACACCCATGGGACTGTGCAAAAATGGAGGAAATCTGGAGGCAAAGCCAACCAGGAGCTCGCAGACACAGGCAGGTAGGAAGTTGATAGATGCACCACTCATTGTCATCCTGCAAGGCATTCCTGTGCAGCATCCTCCCAGCACGGGCTGTGTAGTGGTACCCCAAAAAGTAGTGGGTTTTTAACTTTATATTTCCTTGCTTACACAGGAAAGCATTCTGGAAATACTGCTGAGGTATAACAGTTTGGGAAGCATCCCACAGGGTGCTGGCACTGCCCGGGCTGCAGCAGGCTGCCAGGTTGGTGTTATTCTAGACAGATTTCCCACACTGGTATGCTGTAGGTCACAAAAGAGCCATATAACAGTGACTAATGAGAATTGTTGCCTACCTATGCAGAAACACTTGAAAAGTGTGAGGGTTCAGGGAAATAAGAGCCTTCTTTCTGGCTCACTCCTCCTTGTCTGGTAAAAAAGCTTTCTGCGGCTTTGCAAACTGGGGAGTGCGGGAACCTCGAGCCAGGTTTATTTCCCTGTGCATATCCATCCCCTTCCTCTCTCATATAGATAGCTGCAGCATGCACAGAAATTAGCTTAATGCAGACTGAAAACCCGAGGATCTCTTGGCCTGATTCTGTTTTTTGTGCTTATGAAAACAAATACAGACCTCCTCACATTCACCACTGCATCAGGGCAATCCTGCCTGTGCCTCTGACTTTGTTTAAGTCGACAAGAGCAGAGGTGTTGCACATCTCTGCAGGCACAACCAAAGGAAAAAATTAGTTCATCCAGTCAATCTGACTCAGATTGGGTGGTTCTGGGATTGTGTTCTGAATATTTTTTAGCAATCTTGAAAGGAGAGAGAGAAATCTAATTAAATCAATATATATGTAAATGAGCATCTGCCACAGAATCAGTTTAACTTTGTGTTAAACATGTATTTCTGTTGATACATTATTTGTGACATATTCTCTGTACATAAGGGTGTTACTAAATTAGATTTTGGTTTGATATAAACAATTAAATTAGTCTAATTATTCTATCCATTTGCAGGATTTTGTTATGCTGTTATGTTGACTCTTGGTGTATGTTCTTGAGCCTATCTCTCAGCTAACAGCTACTTTTAAGATCTGTGATTATTCAGGAGTAGGTTTGGGTAAATCATGCAGCTGCTAAACTGTCAGTCTTCAGATTTTCACTGACCAAATGTGGTTGAATGTGAAATTCTAAGAGCCCTTCTCACAAGCATGCATTTGGATTTGGTTTGTTTCTATACTTCTCTAAAAGCCTTTCTGAAACCTCAGCCAAAGCAGTGGCTTCAATAACTTCAGTCTAATTCTTTGGTGGCTCTAAACTCAGGTAGCTCTATTTCAGTCATCTGGCATATACTGAAAGCCTGGAGCCTTTATGGCATGAAAGAAAATATTGTTATTTACCATTCAGGAAATGAGCCTGGTCTTGCATTTCCTGAAGGGTCAGTGCTGCCATTTACTTCATGGGTAAGCTCAATTCATTATTCTTTGTTTCTTTTCAGAGCTTGGACTTTCCTAAATCTCTCTTCAAAAACAAACAAAAAATTTTCCTAGCTGGTTTCTTCGAAAAAAAATCATATTGTTCTCTGTGATCAGTCATTCTGCAGTGACACTCCATGGTGTGCAGGGCTTGTGCATTGGACTTAGGTGCTGTTGGCATGTAGGTGACAGGGTCAGAGGATGAGCATCTCTTCTTCCTGAGGTGTATATTCATTTATTTCTAAATTGGGAAATACAGCTGTATCAGTATGGCTCAGTCAGGAGGGATGCTTGGTCTCACCTTGTTAGATATATCTAGAACAACCTGAAAGGAGGTTATAGTGAGATGGGGGTGGGTCTCTGCTTCTGCGTTACCAGTGAGAGGACAAGAGGAAATGGCCCCAAGTTGCAGCAGGGGAGGCTTGAATTGGATAGTAGGAAAAATTTCTTCACAGAAAGAGTTGTTAGGCATTGGCACAGGCTGCCCAGGGAGATGGGCAGCAGTGTCCCAGAGCTGCTGTCAAATGGCAGCAAATGGTCAAATGGTAAATGTCAAATGGTAAACTTCCCACCAGGTTTATCTTGAAGTGTTACATTATTGTACTGCATCAGTAAAACCAGGGAATTCCTACTGCAAAGGAAATGAAAACTGCAGAGCAGCTCAGCAAGGGTCAGTCAGACAGATGAAACAAGGAAGGAAAAAGTGTTTCTCTCACAGTGTGTAATCCAGCTGTGGTGCTCCCAGCTCAAGGATGCTGTGGGAGCAGCAATATACCCAGGTTTCTCCTGAATGCAACTCTCTTGATGCAATCTCCAGTGTAGGAAGTTACAAACAATATTTGATGGGCATGAGGTGGGGCCTTAATTTCCTTGGTTATCAGCTATTCTTTCAGGGGGGCACTGCATGTTTGATCTTAATGGAGGATGGTTTTTATGCCTGGTGTCTCCTGATCTCCAGCTGTGCTGGTCTGGCATCATAATCCAGCCCTCAACCTGTGTAATAGTGTGTGCTGAGCATCTGGCAACCCCATCCTGCATCCTCTAACACCATGTGTGAGAACCAAAACTGCCAGCCAACATGCTGCAAATCCAGGTAAGACTTTCTGTCCTGCCACCACTGAACCCTGTAGGGACACAACAATTCAGGAGTCACATCTGTTGAGTGCTTCCTTGGCCTTAATCACATCCCAGAAGTGCTGAGTGTTGAGGCTTGGTGCTCACTGAGGCTGTACACTGGGCTGATGTTTGAAATGCCTGAGGGCTCTTTATATATAAATTTGGTAAGATAATATCCCCATGACAGCTATGTAATTTCAAGAGCATTTCATTTCCCATGCACAGCTCTAGCCTTTTTCCTACCTGAGGCATAATTTTATGAATGACTCATTGGCACCTTGCCACCCAGCAGGAGCCACCACGTTGCAAAGGATTGTAGTAGCATCTGTTAGGGAAGTGATTTCTTCCTCCTTCTCAGAAGGGGGAGGAAGTTGGCTCATCCTGCAAACACCAGTTATCTGCAGGCTGTGAGAAGGACACAGGAGCAGAGGCTTCAGATGCTCCATGATCCTCCAGGCCATGTTGCTACTCCTGTGCCATGTGAGAAAGGGTAGGTACATCCCCACCTGTGCTAAGGGGTTGTAAATAGTGATTCCTCCTGAGTCCTTATGTACAGCTGGAAAGAGACTTCTCAGGGTTTTTTGAAATCTGCTCAGAGGAAGGAATTGGTCACTGTAGAGCTCTTTGGTGTTAACTCCCTTCTGACCTGGAAAAGTGTCCCTGCATCAAGGTGGGCAGCGTGTCTGGAGCTGACATAGCTCCACAATGTGTGTGCCTAGTGGGGTTTCAGCTTGCACATCTCAGTGAACACAGCCTTGGTTGGCCTTGGCTATCTCAGATGGTTTCAGCTCCAGAGCCCATGGCATGGCCCAGATAGCTCACTTGTAATTGTGTCTAAGTGGTCTCTCACACCCCATTCTTCAGAGAGACTGCTGCAACCTCACTTCAGTGGGGTTTTTAATAAAAGCAGCTACTTATTCTAGATGGTTTGTAGAAGAGGGAAAATGACATAGGTGTTGTGGTGGTGTCTGTGGTTACCTACCTTCTCCTCTGCTGCATGTCGCATGTGACAGGTGGACTTAGGCAAACAGAACGTAGAGAACCTGGTCTGGATTTTGGTCAGGACAGTGTTTGACAGATCCTGAAATGGACTAAAAGGACATAGTTGGGTCTAAGAGGTGTTTGTTGTCTGCTGTTATTCAGGTATGGCCTTTCCATACAGTTCTCTGCAGGCACCTGGAATCTCAAGCTCTATCCTCCCAGGAGATGCCCATCTATCCTTGCCATGCAGGGAGGACAACTTGCTTTACATTTCCTCCTTTTTTGCTCAGGTATGTGGAGGAAAGTGATATGAGAGCTCTGGGTTTGTACTGAACTGCTTGTAGGATTCTTTGAAGTCTGGGACTCGGTGGTTTTTCTGGCAATAGCAGACCAAGAGGTCATTTCTACCACTAAACTCTTCTGAGGATGTTTTCAGCAGCAGCCAGTGCTCGGAAAATGAACCTGGTAAACATTAGCAGATTGTGTAATTGCCTGGTTTTGTGGTTGGTTTTAGTTTTGCATGGGTGGGCAGTGTGGTGTGAACATACTTTCAGTTCCATTGATGTTCTTGCCTTGCAAAACTAATGATAAAAAAACCAAAAACAACTAAGTCCTCTTTTCAGAGATCCTAGTGACCACCTGGTGCAGAGCCTGCACGCTCTGCTGTGATTTCTTGCACTGTAGGAGGGAGTTGAGGGAGATTTGCCTTCGTGCACCAAATCCAGGCTGTCGTTTAGTAACTATCTCTGTATCATGTGGCACTGCCACAGACCTTCATGATCTGGGTGGCCAGTTAGTAGACAGGAGTGGGGGGTGTGGCAGCACTGGGACTCAATATTGCTCTATGTTGTTATTAGCTGTAGTGAGGCAGATCAGTTCTTTGAGAATTAGGATAAATTCTCTGGTCAGGAAGCCAGGAAGGGCAGTGATGTTCGGCAGGAAATACATTGCTGAGTAGGAAGTACATGGGATTGTGGAAGGGTTGAGACCTTGTGATAAATGGACTGCCAGACGCCCATCCATCCATCCTTTCACTGTCTGTCCTCAACAAGATGTGAGAGAATATAAGATAAAAAAGCTCATGGGTCGAGATAAGGACAGGGAGATAAGTCACCAGTTACCACCAGAGGCAAAACAGACTTGAACTTGGAGGAAAAAGGTGATCTGATAATCCTGCAGCCTCACCTTGAGGTACAATCCACTCTGAAATGATATTGCTCTGAAGATTAGAGCTGGCATAGTGATTTTTTTTCTATATCCACTGATTATATTCACCTGTTTCCATCTCTGGATCTTTACTCTTCCCAGCAACAGAGGTGCCTCACTTCACCAGTGATGCACTTGGCCTATCTAAGGTACCATAAGCAACGGGACACAGGCAGCAAGAGAAAGCCAGTGTCCTGCCTTACAGATCTCTCTACCTATATGCCAAGGTGACAAAGGCCAACAGGATCCATACCCCCATCTCCTGGCCAGAGGTGGGGTTGGGGGGGGAGCTGCATTGGATGTGCTCTGAGTTTTCTCTCCTTTCTCCCAAACCACTTAGTGCTGTTTCCCGTACAGTTCCCCCAACTTAGTGTCACAGGGCTGACAACACTCAGCAATTATGCAGGTAGATTTTCTTGTGGCTCAGCAAAATGGTAATAGCTTCTTGGCAGCTGACTATTCATCTTCCCCTCTTTGAATACTGGGTAGGGAAATGATCAATTTGTACTGCCCTTACAGCTAGTGCCATTTGGGTGTTTTCCTTGAATAGGGTATTTGGACATTTTCTTTCACTCTGTTTTGCAGCAAGTGGCCACTTCAGCATGCAAGCCTCTCCAACTACATCATGTCTGTGTAATAGTTCCCTCCAGGTGTGCAGGGGTTTTTTAGGCCAAAGATTGTCCACTTTAAAATGAAGGTTGTTTTTCTTCTAAAAAGGAATGACAACCTCTGGGGTTTGGTGATTCATTTAAGTGAGTGAAGAGAACTGCATCCCCCAAACTGGGCTTATGGGGAGCTACTCTGGAAAGGAGAAGGTGTAAACTTCTCAGCTGACTTCATTCTTCCCAGAGGTTTCCCATAAGGTATGGATAAAGTTCAGGTAGAGCTACAGATAAAAATGTGGCTTTTTCAAGCACTCTGTTTTAGGAGGGGATGGGACTAAAATCCTAAAATTAAGGTTTAGGGGAACAATGTTTGCATGACCCCAGGCTAGCTGTCATCAGCTGACATGGTGGCACAGTGGGGTGCAAGAGGATGTTATTAGGTGCAGCCTAGGACTCTGTCTGAGCCTGAGCTGATTCTGGGTGACCTGCATGTGGTGAAACACCTTAATTTTAGGTTTCCAGGCCCATCCCCTCCTAAAACAGAGTGCTTGAATAAGCTACTTTTTTCCTGTAGCTTTACATGAACTTTATCCACACCTTATGGGAAACCTCTGGGAAGGATGAAGACAGCTGACACACTCAGTGTGCTTCCCAGGGGGTTTCCAGCCACCAGCCCATCACAGCACGAGCGTCGTGTGACAGGAGCCAGAGTAGAGCTCCCATATCAAGAAGCAGCCACTCAAGAGGATCCAGGGTCAGGTGCTGGGGTCCCAGCATGGCAGCTATTCTGTGGGTGCTGCCTGGGTGCGTGCCTGGCTGCTGTGGTAAATGTGAGATGAGCTGAGGTCTCTCAACATGCTACAAAGAGGTAGCAGGTTGCAAGCTCCGAGAAGCAACATGTCTCTGCTGGTAAGAGCGACTTGTACCTGGAAAATGCAACAGATTTGCTCCCAGCCTCAGTGCAAAACAGAGGCTGGGGCTGCAGCATCTTCTACCATCACATTCCTGGAAGGATGGGAGATGCCCTGCTAATACATCAGGGCTATGATGCACCTGGGCTGGAGCCACTTCTTGGAAATGCCTCTTCTCTGGGCTGTAAAGGGCAAAGGGGAATGCTGATGCTGGCATAACCAATGTCATACCATCACCAGATGCTATGCATAGCCACATCTATTGACTTCATTACTCAATTTCAAACGTGTGCAGAAAGGATGCTTAGCACAAACAGCTCACGAGGGTCTTTGGAGACCTGCATCTCCCTGGGCAGTGACCCAAAAACATTCAGAACAGGTCCTTCTGGTGACAATCATGTCTGGATGTGATGGAAATGGTGTGCCAGTGGGCAGGAGAACTAGACCTGCAACACAGCCTTTTGCCACTGGTACCTGTGATGAAAGGAAGCATCTCCCTTGGGAAAATAAAGTATCTGTGGAACAGCTCACCTACACAGCAACCATGGTTTTAGCTTTCTTACTGTTTAGAAAGAGAAACGTCTTAAAATCCCTCATGTCAGTGCTTCTGGTAGCACCACCCTGCTGCAGCACTGCCATGGGAAGTCATCACCCTCTGTCTGTTGCATCCTCAGAGCACTGCAGAGAGAGGCAGTCCTTGGCCTCTGAGATGCAAGCTTGATATCTGTCATCGTGCTGCCACCATTTTCCTCTGCAGCAGCTTCTCAAGCCACTGGGACCACTGATGTGTGGGTAAGAGACTGGGGCTAAGGCCAAGGTGCTCCCAGCAGCATGGTGTGCTGGCCTATCAGCCACTTCTGGCTGTAGAGGTCCTGCATGTGTGGTGCTCTAAGAGGACTCTACTGCAGAGGACTGCAAAAGAGAAAATGAATTGCTGCTGTGTTCCAACACTCCCACATATCACACTCAGCTGTCTCTGCACTGCTTAGACATATACTTAGTAAGGTGCAAGCTGGGATTGTGGTGCTAGTGATATCCTTGCGCTTAAGGCCAGGTGTCTCCCCTGCTCTTTGCAGCTGAAGCTCCTTTGCTTTGCAGTGCTGGAAAGAGGGAGCAGCCCCAGTAGGCAGGATTTAGTCCAGGAGGTTCCTTCCCATGCTGGCAGGGTGGTTTCCATAGCACCAAGGATGTCTGTCTTCTATTTCTACTTCTGCATGTGTTGTTTCCTTTTAATTTTACCAGTGAGGCGACTCTGAGCTGATCTTGCTGCTCAGGTCTCTGCACAGATGGTAGTTCCTACAGAAGAGATGCCATCCACTCCTGCTCAAGGGCTGTCCATGCCTCTGTGGCAGTCAGTAAAACCAGTCAACTGAAGTAAAAGCTCAGCCCAGATGCAGGATTTGCAGTACCTCTGGTAATGGCATCAGGGCTGCCAACCCGGCTTTGGGCTGTCACTTGCTCTTCCCCACCATGACTGCCAGCACTTCAGCTTACCACATGCTCAGCCAGACCTGGCCTCTGCACTGGCCCTGCTCCCACGGACTGCAGGGAGAATGAAGGTGGCCAGTCCTCAGGGAGACACAAACGAGCCATGGGGCTTTGCTTCCTCAGCTATGCAAAGGAAATCTTGCATCTGGGTCTGTTCAGATGGAGAAATTCCTGAAAAATCAGTATTTCCTGGGATTTGGACTTGCTCTCTTCTTTATGCAGGTGTTGGCACTGGCCAGGGGAGCCAGAGAAGTCAGTAGATGGCAGAGTTGGTTTAGCATCTGCTCTTTGCTGTGGCTCTTGCAGGCTCATAGGGATTTTATGATGGATTTATTATCAAGACTATGCACCAAAGCTCATGCCATTGCAGCTTGACCTAGAAGCAACCTGGGGCTGGGGCTGCTGCAAACCAACTGGTCAGTGTAAGCATTCACACCACCATGCTGCAGCAGCAGGGCTGGCATCATGCAGGAAGAGGGCTCCTCACTATGTGCCTGGCTGAGAGCATCACAGCTTACCACACCAAGGCAAAAGGGCAGTGGGTTAGTTACCGTTGCAGTGTCTACTGCATGCCATTGAAGGTGACACTGCTCTGCCTTTGTGTCACTTTGCAAGAGATTCAGGATTGGGTTTGCTGCCTCCAACTGTTTGTGCATCAACTTGTTTGGGCTCTCAGACTGAGTGTTACTAGAGAGCGTAGCTGCATAAGGATTTCCACCCAAGCACAGATCTCTCCTGCTCTGAGGCACTGCTTTCTCCATGGGATGGTTAATTCCAGACAGAGCCTGAGGATTTTCTCCCCAAAGCCCTCAGGTCAGGGTAATGCTTGTTAATGCCCCTCACCCCTTTGGCTACTCACCTTGCCTGACTGGTGTCCTGTCATTGCCAGCAGTGTCATTCCCTCTTGCTCATCCTGGGGCTGTGCATGAGCCCAAGAGAATCCCTGCAATCCTGAGGTTTGAGCATAGCCTCCCAGTGGGTTCAAAGGTCAAGAGAGGGAGAAGGGAGAAATTACATTGAAGGCTGAAAGGGGATGCAGTGAAGAGCACAGAGCTGCTTCTCGTAGTGTTGAAGGAAGCCCTATGATGAGAGCCTTAGGGAGGCTGATGTGTGTGTGTAAGGTTTTGAAAATGAGTAATTTGCATTAATATTGCCTTAACAAGGGGATTGTGGTTTAATGCAGGAGAGAAAGTCAGAAGATTAAATTAATGGCTGCCAAATCAACACTGGGAAATTGCCCATTTCTTGATAATTTCCAATCAGGATCCAGATGATCTGCTGCAAGACGTGTTAGTGCCAAGCAGCCCTGATGGGATAACCAGGCACAGCCAGCCCAGGGCTCAGCCAGTGCAAAGGTTCCCTGCAAACCTCTGACTATGGAGAGAAAGGCTGTGCAGGATGGCAGCTGATCTGGCTTGTGTCTCACCCGCCTCCCATGACAGAATCTACCTGAAATGCTTGGGGTCCCATCCATCCCAGTGCTACACATGGCATCACTTCCTAAGCTTTGGCCAAGAGCTGTGAAACCCTCCTTAGGGCACAATGCAATCCTTGACTTATGGGCATGTCCCACCTGTGTAGCCAGGGACCCTCTCAGGGCAGAGGAAAGGACTGGGTGGCTCTGTCACGGCAAGGTTGGGTTTGGCCCCATGGAGCCCAGCAGCTGCTGGGGGTTCAGACACACAGGGTGGTAAGGAATGGCAGCATCTCCCTCTCTCCTCCTGAGGCTTTTGTTTTGTTTGCAAGTCCCACGGGGATGCAGAAGACATGGTGACATCCTGACTTGGCAGGCAGAGGAGGAAGGGGTGAGGCAAAGATGCTGCTGGGACCCTCCCCACCCACCCTATTGTGCTGTGCTGTGGAAGGCAGCCACCAGCATCTGCAGTACTACAGCCTCCCACAGCTTTTGCTTTTCCCCACTCCTACCCTCTCCTTTTGCACCATGAAAAGGCAGAGCCTTACGAGGGCGTTTCACTGAGACTTTGATGCTCTCAGGCCCCTGCACCCATTCCCCAGAGAGCTCGACAGAGTGTGGGGGGATGCATGGGATGCTCCTGCTCCCTTCCGCTGTGACTCAGGCAGCAGGCACCTATTTGGCATAGCTGGGGCTGTGAGGCTTTCTTTGCCAGGCTCTATTTTAGGAAGCCTAGAGAAGTAGGTGAGCTGTCAAATGAAGAAGTTTCTAGTGTGATTTGTGGTTTCACAGCTTCAGTAAGGCTCAGCATCAGCAGTTTAGAGACCAGGTGCTCTTTATGGCTCAGCACAGCAAAGCTGGCATCATCACCCAGATGTGCAACCCAGATGTGGTGCAAGATCCATGTGCCTTTTGGGGCACTCTGTCCTCTGTAAGGTCACTGGGGCTTGTTTCTCTCCCTTTCCCTGCCCTTCATCCACCTCAATCCCCTTGGGAAAGGCTGGCTCATGGTGCATCTGTGGGTGGTACAGCAGAGCAGGGAGGTGAGGAGGGATGGAGGGAAAGGGGCACAGGAGACAATGGCCCTAGGAGCAGGGCAACTCAGAGGGACAGCAGCACCCTAGTGCCATCCCCTTGTAGCTCTTTACCACTGTTCTTTGGTGCTTTGAAGGGTGGCAAAGAAGGGGAAGATGTCCTCTCACATCTCTGGAGAAAATGCAGTGGAGATGGCGCTCTGTGTGCTGCTCTTATCTACCTGTTGGGCAGTAGGAGCCTGGAATAGCTCATATTCACCTCTGCTGGAGCCTGGAAATTTTGCTGACCTCTGCATGGCTGCCTCCATTGCTGAGATCCATACCTACCATTACTACCATGATGACTATAACCACCATCTTTTGCTCTTTTCTTTCACACAGAGATGTGGCTATCACAAATATTGACACCTTCATCTATCCCTGAAGTTGCTGCTCTGGACTCCAAGAGCTTTCTCTCATTCATACCAAGATAGAAAATGAGCGGAAACTGCAACACAACCTTTCCTTCTCCGGATGCTGGTGATGTTTTCTGTGGTGTTCTGGCTATGTCTGTTCTCCTTCCTCTCCAGTGATGGGGTTGTCCTGGAAACACAAGAGCTCAGAGGATGCAAGAAGGAAAAAATATGAAGTGACAAAGCAAATGGTGGAAAAGCTCAAATTTCTTTTCTCCCCATGGCCCTGTGCTGAAGGGACTTAACTCAGGTTTCTCTCATAGGTTCCCTTCTGCATCCTTCCCACAACATCACAGGCAAACTCCTTTTGTGACTCAGAATAAAACCTTCTTTTTGATTGTATTGTTCTCAGTAGTGCAGAACACCCAGCTTTTGTTAGTTGTAAAAAGCATACAGGGTGAGCTGCACATTTTAAGAAGCTACTCACAAAACCGCAGTGGGCACCCAAAAAACACCCCAAGAAGTCATTCTCTTCTCATCAGCTTTCACCTTGCTGCCTTCAGAAATGCTCTCAGCCTTTGAGAGATCACTGGGGCAGGCAACCGGATATTTTCTCAGTAAACAAAACTCTGAGTGTTGAGTACAAGAGGAGAGGATTTGCTGATCAGCGGAAATACCACTGCTAGGTCAATAGGAATGCAAGCGATGGATCATATTTTCCCATCATCTCACCCGGGGGTTAGCTGGCTGGAGGAACTGTGCTGGTTTGAGTTCACAGGTGGACGGGTATGGTTATGTTCAGAGGGTTTGGAGGGTGAAAAAAGAACCCTCTTGGTTTTTCAGTGGTGGACTCATCACCAGGTGAAGGTGTGACTTCACCTTCCATGGGGTTATCCCATGCAGGCAGACTCTTCGCTGTGGTGCTAGGTCCTCTTTCTCTTTCCCATTGTCCCTCTGAAACATGCCTCTTTTTCCCCAAGGTTATATCCCCCCTCTGCAACACTCCCTCATGCTCCTGCAGCAGCCAAGCGGTGAAGGATGTGCAACCGTGATGATATTTGGCCCTGACATGGGATAATGTGGATTTTGAGTCTTTCCTCCCATCCCTGTCATCCATGTACAGTATTGAGGTGGCAACAGAGCACATCCCCAGGAGCAGCCAACACCACCTCACATGCTGCAGAAGCTCTGTTCTCCTGGGTTGCTTGGTTCTGAACAGCACTGATGACAGACGACCTGACAGGGCTTCACCTTCCCCAGGGCTCAATCAGCACCTCCTTGTAGATCTGGCACTGCTGACATCAACTCCTGGCTCAGCTGGAGAAGCTACAGGGCCTGGTGGTACAGGGTGGGGGAGACAGTTCCCAAGGGCTTGCTCCTTGCCAGTCAGGGCAGCAAGGGCCTGGATTGCTAATGTGGAGCAATGGTTTCCTGAAGGGGAGCTGCCAGCCTGCCCTACCCACAGACAAACCTCTGCCAGGATCCACACTGTCATTTTTTCCATCCAATTTCTCCCGTCAGGGTGCCAGTGAATAACAACTCTCAGTTTGCTGGTTTGCAGCACAAGCTGGCCAACCCTCTGGTGATGTTTGTGCTGAGTACCCAAAACCAGGGCCATTCCCTATCCTCTTCACCAAAGCCAGCAGCCCCTTCAAGGCTGCTGCCAGCTTCAGCCTCCCCAGCAGGGTGAATGCAGTGGGGCTGGCAATGTTCTCAGAGTTTCTGACTTTACCTACAGGTTCTTCTCATTTTTGTGAAGCAGTGATATGTGCCTATCCAGAAGTGGCTTTGAAAAGGTTTTGTCTGCTAGGGGCAGCCAGGGCTCAGGAATAACTGTGCAGAACCTTGCTTGCTGCTCTTTGCAACGCTTATTGCTGTGGTTTCACACATTATTGGCTGCTTCTCAGTCCTGACACTTGGGATTCGGGGAAAGTATTAAGTAATGACTTCTAATGTCATTTGGTTTCTCATGAAGAGACTTCCCCCAAATGTGAGTGTTAAATTCAGAGGAAACTTTGAAGAGCCCTGGAAATGCCACTGAGTGCCATGGGACAGGGGTATGGGGTGAGGACTTTGGAGAGCAGGTGCTTCTCTCCATCGTGGCCTCGTACCCTGTAACTGTGTGGATGTGAGGGCTTACAGGGCTGCAAAGCACCAGCCAGGGCTTCAGTCCTGGGCTATCCTCTGCCCAGCTGCTGAATTGCTGCCCGTGAAGATCCTGGTGTCATCCCACACTTGGAAGTTGGATGCTATATTTAGGAACATGGTAAAACTCTGACTTGATTGCAGAGATGTTTGTGCTTTGCTACCAGCTTTTGCATTTACAGCTCACAGCTCCCTAACCACACAGGACAGGATGCGAGAGTGTGGGTAGATAGCAAAAACGAATGCTGGACTCCATCCTGCCCCCGGTCTGAGCAGCCCCAACAAGGCACTGTGTACCCTCCTCTCCTGGGGCTGCTGGCAAGCAGCGTCCTGCTGAGCACCCAGCTGCTTCTAGCAGGATCCAACCCTTTATTTGCTGCATGCTTGTCTGGTAAGAACATCGCCTTTAGCATGATACTTTCAGAACAATTTTACATGATGGCTTGATGACTGTCTTCAAACCAGCATCCCAACCCCCCTCACAGTACAGACTCACAGCCCTCCTTCTTTGCAACCCAACAGAAACCCAGATTTATCCTCTTAACATGGAGAAAATGAGGTCTGTCCCCTGTTGCAAGCAGTAAGGAGCCCTCTGCATTTGCCCTATGTTATTTTATTGGTGGTACAAAGCCATACAAGTGTCATACACTTGAAGAGCCTGGGAGCAGGACCTCACCTCCCTGCTGCCAGCTCAAGAGGCATAGGAACATAGAGGGGACGTTGCCCAAAGTTGCATGGAGGTGATATTGGGAGGGCAGCCGCTAGCAGGAGTGTCCAGCATCACCAATAGCCCTTTTAATGCCTGGATCTATAGATGTATAAAGTGTTGAGGTTGTTCAGCCTGGAGAGGAGAAGGCTCCAGGGAGACCTCATTGCAGCCTTTTAATATTTAAAAGGGCCTATAAGAAAGATGGGGGCAGGCTTTTTAGCAGGGCCGGTTGTGACAGGACAAAGGGTAATGTTTTTAAACTAAAAGAGGAGAGATTTGAACTAGATATAAGGAAGAAAGTTGTTTCAATGAAGGTGGTGGAACACTGGCAGAGTTTGCCCAGTAGAGGTTCCACCCTTGGAAACGCTCTGGGTCAGGTTGGACAGGGCTCTGAGCAACCTGATCTAGCTGAAGATGTCCCTGCTCAATGGAGGGGGGTGAACCAGATGACCTTTAAAGGTTCCCACCAACCCAAAGCATTCCTATGATTCTACAATATAGGTAACATGAGTAATTGGGGATGGGGTCTGAGGCAGCTTGTGCTCTTGGGTGCAGGATGAGCCCCTCACTAGGGTACCAAGAAAGCTGCTTAAAACTTTTCTTTCCAGAGTGACAGCCAAGCACCAAAACTCAAGGTCCTGCTGTCTGTTGAGGAGCATGAAAGCTGTGCCCACTCTGGGTTTGCAGTGCCCGTAGAGATAGTCCTTTCTCCAGGATCATCCAACCTACCAAGGCAGAGACTTCCCTCATGGGGAGCACTAGGGAAGCCCTGAAACCAGCACAACCCATGTGCCTCACCAAGTGTTTTCACTGCAAAATCATCCTTCTCATGAAGGAAACAGAGGGTAAAACCCTTTTCTTCCCCTTTTGAGAAACAACCAACATTCTGAGTGCTTCGTAGCCCCTGGCAACCCAGAGAGCAGTTCAGCAGCTCTGTCCACGCATTCATGGTCTTCATTTCTTTGAAGACAATTTGCCATGAAACTTTCATACACAGCAAATAAAACCAAAACACCAAGGCATAGTCAGGAGTGTTTTGAGGGCAAAAATGAATATATGGAATAAGAACCTCTCTTTTCTTCTTGTAGTATGGTAGGAAAAAGCATGGAAGTGCACTAGAGAAGAAAGTCTAAGCAACCTTTCTTTGTTGTGGGAGATGTTAGTGAACAAACCTACCCACTACGAAGTGTTTTTTCCAGGAAGTGTAGGTTGCAGCAACCTGTAGCCCTTGAGCAACGAGTGCTCACGCAACAGTTCTCATGCTACTTGCAAGCAGTGCATTGGAAGGAGCCCCAGTAACCTGCACGGAGGATGAACGAACCCTACAGCCCTGCGACATCTCGACCTGTCAACAGCACCATGAAGATGTTCATGGCCTTCCTCACTGTATTTGTTGTAGCACAGACAATTGGGACAGTACTCTTCTGTTTGTATCTTCACATGAAGATGGATAAGGTAAGTGGAGAAATAAGGTTGTCTCTGCTGGATTGCTAATGGACTTTGCCCTCAGCTGTGGTGAGATATGCTCACCAAAAGGATCAACATGCTAGAAGATGATGCTGGCTACTGGATGGATGCAAGAATGGCATTTATTACACCTGTGTTCTTGTTTCTGCTTTAATTTGCCACTAAGATGTACACTGAGGCAGAGATCTGTTCTCTGCATTGACAAAATGAGAACAGATCAACCAAGAAGAGCTGCTAACAGAAAACCTGGCAGCTGATGGCCAGTCCAGGGAGAGGAGAGTGTGACTTAAAACCAAAAATGGTTATTTTATGCTTGTTGGGTTTTTTTTTCCTGGTACTGTAGCACTTAGCAACCCTGTGACACTAGTCATGAGGATGGAGGGGTGCAGAAATAGGGGGGTTTTTTGCGTTTACATGTATGAATTTTACCAACATCTCACTTCAGATGCCATCTTTCTCTTCAGGGAGGAAAAGAGTGGATTTTAGTACTTTGTCTTTTCTTGGAAGAGACACAGAAGCAGTGAAAAAATAATTAAATTAGCAAAAAATTAAAAAATGAAAAGCTGGTTTTGAGGTTACCATGACTGCAGCCACATTAGATGATATTTAAAATCACCAACCTAGAGCTACTTTCCTCCAAACCAGAGAAGATGGCCAACTAAAGAAATGATGTGTGTCTAAAATGACTTGTGTCTAAAACCCAGAATGAGTTCTCCTTACCAGATACAATAAGATTACTGATTTTTGAGCATGTTATTTCAACTTAATTTGAAATGTAAGTGCATGACTTCTGATCTTTAAGGGTGGAGAGCAATCCTGAGAGGGCTCAAAAGTCAGGGGGATGGAAGGCAACATCGCTACACAGCAGATGCAGCCTGGGGTGAAGGGGTGAACAGAGAGTTGCCAGCAGAACAAATCATGACTGCATGGGGCTGTGGCAGAAGATCAGAGACAACCAAAATGCAGTCATGGGTGGCAGGAGGATTTCAACTGCCTTCAGAGTTCACAGTGGGGCTTCAGACACAATCTTCAACATCCCAGTGGTGCCTGCTCTGAGTGCTCTGTCAGGCTGTTTGTCTGTACTACTCTTTACTGTTTAGCTGAATGTTAGCTTTTTACAAAAAAACTCAGGTGTAATCAGTTTCATTATTTTTTAATGTATTTATCTATTTAGTGGCTTTTTACTTTAATCTTATTTTTAAAATCTGAACATTTTGGTCTCTTGGCAGCTCTTTTAGTCAATAAGTTTCCCAAGAAAATGAAAAGCCACCCTGTATGGGTGAGGAGCATGGGGCAGCATGGGGCTGAGTGAGCATCCCAAGTGCTTATCACTGGGACAGCAGCAGTGAGCCCCAAGCCACTCATTGAGATTTCTGTGCTGCTGTCTATAAATGCATACAGGTAACTGTTTGCCATCTGCCTTTTGGAAAAGGCAGAGTGGGAAATTTAAATTCCTTATCAAGGTGAAATGAAAGAAAACAGAAGTGGATCCTGAGCAGTTGTCCACTCATTCAGCACTACCAGCCAGGGTCAATCCTATGTGTGCGATTCCTGGCAGATATGGGTACAGTTGCTGTGCTGGATGGCTGGTGGGAGCTTTTGGTACCCACAGTGTATCTGATCAGCTCATCTCAATACTGAAAAACTGACCCTGAACTTTCCAGACTGTGATTTATCACTGGCAGGAATACAATGCAGCTCAACAGCCAGGTGTTGCAGGTTTCCCACTGATATCCCATTCACCTTCTCTTCTCTTTGGCAGATGGAAGAAGTGTTGAATTTAAATGAAGATTACATCTTCCTGAGGAAAGTACAGAAATGTCAAACAGCAGAAGGTCAGAAGTCAACATTATTGGACTGTGAAAAGATCTTAAAGGGCTTCCAGGACCTCCAGTGCAAGGTATACTGCTGTTAGGCAGATAATGCTCCTGCTGAAGGTGGAGGGAGGGCTCCCAAGCACACACACAGCTTCACCCAAAATTTTTTTCTTGAAACCATGGGTGCCCTTTACCTTGGGGCTGCATAGCACATGCCATTTTTACACTATATTCTTTTTACACTATATTGATGCCATTGAAAGATCTCATCCATTTTCTTCCTTGAAACAGTCTTGGCCAGAGCATGTCCAGCTGCAGCAGGCCAAGGGATGCTCAGGATTCATGGTGGGAGGGATGGAGCTGCATCTGCCCTGGCTCTGCGCTCTCATCTTGTTCTGAGAAATGATTTTCTGCTATCTGGCACCTTGTTCTGATCCTGTGCTGGGTGGCTGTAGGATGCTTGTGTCCACGTGCCACTGGGAGCACTCCTACTCAGATGTCGATCACGGTACAAGGCTTGGGCCAGGCAACATGGCTCCAGGCAGCCAGTGAGGAGAAGGATGCTGTGCAAATGCCACTCCACGAGCTCAGGGATGGCACCTCCAGCAAGCACAGCACTTCCTCACATTTGAGTGCAAAACAGCCAACCTGCACTACAATGTTCTCCTGGAGCAGGTGATCGCTGCCCAGCCAGGGATGAGGTGCTTTCAGCCTGCTCAGCCCTTGAACTCACCATTTGGTAAAGGCTGTGCTGGCCAGAGCAGGCAGAAGGATATTTCTTCTTTGTTGTCAGTGCCTGATGGCATGAAATGCCTCAGCTAAACCTTCAGGTTTTCATCAGTACCCAACTAAAAATTGTGTCTGAGTTGGGGTCTGTTTAGCATCCTGAAAACCCCTCTTGTAGGGGCAGGGATGTGCCTGTCTTGCTGGGCAACATCTACAGTGTGACTCTCCAACATGGCTTTAAATGAAAAGGAAATGCACTTTTTTTAATCTTTCTTTTTTCCTTTTTTTTTTTTAACCCCAAATAAACTTTCCCCATCACATCATTATAATGGCATAAACCCTAAGATCATAAACCCTGCAAACTCCCTGCTGCAAACAGCTGGTTAGCCCAGAGGCTGTACTCTGCAGTTTTGGGTGCTCTCTGCTGAGAGCTGGAATAGCTGTTGGGACCAAACAGCACCAACCCAAGCAGTGACCAGAGGATCCTTTACACAGAAGCTTTCAAAGTAATTGATTTGTACATCTTAAAAAATAACAAACCAAACCAAACCAACAACAACAACAAAAACCCCAACAGCATATTTTTACTATTGTTACAGGACGGGGGAGCCAGCAAGGGACAGCCCAAGTTTGAAATGCAGAGAGGTGAGTTTCCTGGTGCTGTCAGTGTATGCATGCTTGCCATGGGAGGAAGAGAAGCTTGGACTGGGAAGGGGTTTCCTTCACTCCACAACAAGCCACTGATGCTCCAGGACATAGCACAGAAGCAGGGGATGTGGTTGGGGTTTGGACAATCCCCATGACTGGCAGAGGGGGCAGTGGGTATGGCTGTGTCACTGGGGCAGGCAGCTCTGTGCCATATTGCCTGAAGTTGATGAAAATGAACCCAAAATTAAATCTGTGGCCTTTTTGCATTGCAGGCCATGAACACCATGAGCATCTCCATTCAATGCACAAGAATGAGACATCCGTGGCAGGTAAGATGTGAGCACATCTAAGTCCTGTTCACACAGTGGGTAAGGTAGCACCATCTCCTCCACGGGCTTTATCCCTCAGCTGCCTCACCTTGAAGGCAGCTGAATGTCTTTGTTGACTGAGGCCAAATCTTGCCTCACTCATATCTGGTGGGGAGAACTTGGGAGACTGTGCCCCTCAGCTGTATTTGGCTCATAAAGAAATACCAAGGATGGGAAGTGCTGCAGTCCCTGCAGAGGAGGGAGCAGGTGCCAAAGCATCAATAACACTGTTTTTTCCATCTTGCAGCAGAGAAGAGACAGCCAATTGCAGCCCACCTGGCAGGAGAGTGGAGCAACAAGACAGTCTCAGGTAACACAGACCTGCTCAGCACTGTCTTTGACAAGGAGCCAGCAGAGAATTGCAAGTATGCAGCCCCCAGCTGGACCCTGCAATCTGTCCTGTGACTCTGTAAGAGCAGGGACAGACACAATACAACTACAGCATGAAAGCATGTCCCCAAATCACAGCAAACCTCCCAGGGGTCTTGTCACCACATGCACCTGTGCCACATGTGGTCTGTGCATCCCATGCTGTCTATCCTCTGTAGCTTTATCTATGCCTTCTTAGAAATGCACCACAATGGCTTAATCTTCACTGTGTTTTTCATGAGCAGAAAACAATTTCCCTTTGTATTTAAGGAAACCAACTTCTCTTTGGGACTCAAACCACAATGCTTTTGCTCTTCTGGATGTGTCTGGCCAGGAAGGCTGCTGTAGGAGGGTTCTGCTAGCATATTGTATCTGCTAATCGAATTATCTTCTCACCTGTAGTGGTCTTGGTGGTAATGTGGGCTGGCTGCTGACTTCACAGTTGCAACATAGATAGCTCCAAACTGACTCAGGAAAGCTGCACTTATTCACAGCCATGGCCACGTTAGGTTTGAGAAATGCATGAGTCCATTTGCATTTGTGCATCCCTCTGCACAGGCAGTGATTACTTTCATGGTTATGGCCCACAGCACAGCCTTAGGTAACGGGCTTCCTACAAGAGAAAGGATTATCAAAGCAAGTGAAAGCTTGTAAGGTCAGCCTCTTGATCTGGGAAGGATTTCACAATCTGAGCATGTTTGATTTAATTCTGGAGTAACTGCCAGTAATCAGCAACCGCTCTTTCCATCTCTGACGCAGCATTTCACCTAGAGCTCAGTCTACCTGTGGAAAGCTTAGTATTAGATAAGATCAAAGAGGTGAGAAACCCACTGCATTTTAAAACTCTCTGCTTAAGCATTTGTTGAGGTTATAAAGCAGTCTGAAACTGCTCAGAGAGCAGCAGCTGCCTGGAGCTCAGCTCAGCACCTTGTCAGTCGAGAGCAGATGAAACATCTCTGTGGGATGCACGGGTATGGACCACGGGCTGTGTGGCTCCCCAGGACCACTGTGGGGACTGGGACATTGGGCTAGGATGATCAATAACTGGGACAGTTATTCCCTGTGGAGCTGGGTTGCTCACCTCTGATGCTCTTGCAGGTGTCTCTGTAGGCTGGGGAAGGTGGAGGTCCAAAATCCCACCTGGAGGTTGTAACTGGGCTCAGCCCCTATGTCTATGACTTCTTGGTCTCTGTTTTGAATTATTTGTACCAATTCCAGCAGGAGTGCATGTTTGTGAGCTACTATAGTGCCCCAACAGCCATAAAAATAGCAGGTCTGCATAGGCAGTGGTCCTGGCAGTGGGAGGTAGCACTTGCCATACAAAACCTTTCCAGCTCTGCACCCTACCAAGGACTGAAAGTGTGAGATGGGTTTTTTTGCACTTCCTTGATAAAGTCTTGCCTTCTCTGGAGGCTAAGTTGAGGAAGGACTTTGGAGGAAAGGCAGCAACCAGTTTGGGAAAATTTTGTGCTCTGGGATGGAGGTCTCTGAAGATGGGAGCTGCAGTGTGTTTTGGCAGTGCTCTGAGAGCTCAGGGGCTGTGACCCTGAAAGCTGTGAAGATAGCAACCATACAGGGGTGGACTTGGGGATATTCAGCCCATGGTGACAACTGTGTGCTGTCCTCTACCCTAAGAATTTCCACTTGGTTGGATGAAAGAAGCAAATGCTCCTCCACTCACATAATCAATTCAGGGCTGTCAAGGCCAATGACCAGAAACATGGGTTAAACATGTCCTGGTCTCAAGACTCTGGTCCCCTGGACTGAGGATGGTGTCCTAGGGTGGGTAGATCCACTCCTGCACCCTGCAGCAGACAGAGGCTGTGATGCCAAATGTCTGTGTAGTGTTGCCCCCAAAATCAGCCTGCCAAACGGAATGTCTGCTTCTCCCAGCTCATCTGCCATGCTTTTCCCTTACAGTGCTGAAGTGGAAGATGACAATGTATGGCCCCATGAACAACAACTCAATATCCTACCACGATGGGAAACTGAAGGTGAAGGAAACAGGGCTCTACTACATCTACTCCCAAGTCAGCTTCTGCACCAAGCCAGTGACATCAGCACCCTTCACTCTCTATATTTATTTGCATCTCCCCATGGAAGAGGACCGGCTTTTGCTGAGGGGACTGGATACACACAACACCTCCACATCACGCTGTGACCTCCAGTCCATCCGGGAGGGAGGTGTCTTCAAGCTCCGGGAAGGTGACATGGTCTTTGTCAACGTGACAGACTCGACACAAGTGATCTACAGGCATGGCAGCACCTACTTTGGCATCTTCAAGCTGTAGTGAGAAGGAGGCTGCCCTGGACTGGGAGTCCAGCCTGATTCTGTTGAACACAGTGGCTTTCCCTGTTTCCCGTATTTATGTTCCTCTGCCTCTTTGGTTTTCTTGGGGTTTTTTTAATTTGTATATTTTGTTATTTATTAATGAAGGCCAAAGGCCACCAGAACACAAATGGAACAAAGTCTGAAGCTGTGGTTTGGCCTTTGCTTTTTTTCTTTTGTTGCCAACGGTGTGGTACGTGCTGGTGTTTTGTGCCTGTGTCCAGCAGGGCCCTTGTGCCTGCAGGATGGATGTCCCCATTATGTCACAAGGGCTTTATTTAGCAACGTTTCTTTCCTTACAACGTAGGATGGCTCAGGGTGCTCCAGCCAAGCTAGCTTCATACATATCTCCAGTACCAATCTGCTTAACATAACATCAATGGAAAAACATTAAAAGACTCCTCTAAAGGAATCAGTCAACCAAGTGCTGTCCTTATATGCTAGCTGCTGGTGATGCATTGTTGCCATCCTAACTGCTTTATCTTGAGAACCCCCTTTTTTCCACCCGTGCCTATCTACAAAACTCTACCAGGCTTCTTGCTTAGGGTAACACCATCTTAGCTGTGTTCCTGCTCAGTGACAGTCACCCCACATCAGATGGGTGATTGGTGGCCAACAGGGGGACTGCTGACTTCAAGGCAGACTGCGGGTAGGGCACCAGAGACACTCTGCTCTCGGTGACCCAAACCCTCTCACCAGACTGTCCTTCTCCCACCTCTGCAGGTACAGAACCCTCTGCCTGTGGATCATTTCACTCCTCTGTGGGGGGCCTGGGTCACCTTTGTCAAATGTGGACATGCCTCCTGTTCTGAGACTCCTCCTACCCCAGGAGAAGGACCAGTAAAGCATGAGGGTGGCAGGATAAACTATTTCCCAAGCTCTCCAAGGTCCATGCGTAGATCATCTTCTGGCTGTCCTCAGTGAGGATGTGCCCACAGCAGCACTTTTCCTGGAGCTCTAGGAGAGCAGGACTGTGTAGACAGGCAGGGCAGGCAGGGGGTACCTGGGTGGCACTGGGGCCTCCCTGACACTCTTCTCCAGCTTGTCCTGCAGGGAAGTTTTTAAAAGCATCTAAAGATTTCTGGAGCATTTGGTTATACAACTCACACTTGTCAGAGNCAATTTTTTTAAAAGCATCTAAAGATTTCTGGAGCATTTGGTTATACAACTCACACTTGTCAGAGTGACAAGCTTGGAAATACTCTTGGAAGTCAACAGGTTTACAAGTGGAAGAGCTTTCAGATCTGGGTAGTCCTTAGGGTTTGCTTAGCTGGAGTCTGCAGGTCTGGTCCTAACACGGTGCCCAAGTGCCACCACTGCTGGGATGGACAGGGCAGTCCTTGCACAGCTTGTTGCAGTGCTGGGTGCCTGACATGACCCCCCCTCCCAAAATCAGTAGAGGATTGCTCAGAGCCCATCTTGTTTTACTATAGTTTAACAGATATTTGTTGACTGTTCTCCAAAACTACCTAATTTCATCAGGGAATGGACCACTCTTGTCTGACACCATGTATAAAAGCTATTTATCTAAAACAGAGGGACTACATGGCTGCAGTTGTGTTTTTGCAGCTTATTCTAATGTTCATGGTTCCTCCTTGCCCAGTGTGGGATTTCATCCACTGTTAGGTCTGGGGGTTGAAAGGGCAGCAGGGTGGCACTGGGGGCACAGTGGGCACAGCCCATCCCAAAAGCCTCTAAGAGCAGCCATCCCACCCCACTCCTTGGAGCAGGCTGAGTTGCCAGACCCAGACAGCACAAGGCACTAGAGCTGGAGCCTCCAGCACAGCTGTGGAGCAGAGGGGTGGGGTCTAATTAAAGGAGATATAGGACACCTGGCTGGGGGAGGGCTGGTCCTGGCTGCCCTAAGGTCATGGAGCCTGGAGGGACATCTCTTCTTTGGAGCAAAGGTACAGATACTGTACAAGGTGAAATCCTGTGGCTGCTGTGTATGTGATAGCCACAATCTTCTGTGGTGGAGTGGGTTCTACCACATTCCTGATGATGGTGATGAAAAACAGCCAGCCCCTGCGGGGTGGAGGCAGGGCTGGCGTTGGCTGGAGAGCCCCAGTCCTCTGCAGGGGAAGCAGAGGTGACTGGCTGCGGTAGGAGTTTGGGTGGGAGCCACAGGAGAAACCAAAGATCATGCAAACCAGCATGGTCTGAGAAAGAGGAAAAAGCTGGCTGGGAGTGATGGATGGACAGAGGAGGGGAGAGCTGTGAGGAGTGTATGCATGGCCATTCTGGGGTACCCAAAACCTTCAGCAGCAGAAATTATGTTCATCATGGGTGAGGAGAGATCATAATCAATGATCAATGCACAGCCTTGAAACCCCCCTGCAGCTCCCCAGCTTTGGTGCCTGCCAGAGAGTTCGGGCCAGGCTGCAATCCCTGGCCCGAACGACCTAGAGGGGATCCAGGAGCTGCAAATCACATGGAGAAATAGACTTTCATGTATGATTGGAGGAAACAAAGATGAAAGGAAAAAATAGGCATAAAAACCCTCAACAAATTCTGCAGCAGACGTAGTAGATGCCAACTGCTGCCACCCCTGCCCACGGGCTGCCTACCTGGCCCCAGCCCCCTGCCTGCACTCCGCCTTTCCAAGGGCTTTTGTTTCTTGCCTATTTTTCTTTGTTTGCCAAAAATAGCTGGTGAAGTAGCACGTGGGAGGGGAGGAGATGTAATTGCTACCATCCAGCTCTGGCCTTCTCCTCAGTGGCTTTGTTCTCCTCCCCAGCTCCTGCCTGGTGCCGTGGTGGGCACAGTTTTCCTCTCCTCATGGAAAGTTTGAAGGTTGTTAATATACTGATTTTTCCTTTGACATGGGGCCTCTCTCTCACTCTTTGGGCTGGGGATTTTACAGTTTCTGAAGTGATTTTTGTTCTTTCTGGCTAAAGAAGGGAGAAGAGGATGGAAGGATGATGAGTACATGGGGCACATCAGCAGGACTGGCACAAGAAGTCATAGATGAGTAGTGATGGGAGCAAGCAGCAGCACAGTCATCTCCTGGGAGAGGTGCTTATATGGCTCAAGACACACTGACCTCAATGGGAAAGAGATACTTATTTTAGTTTTGTATAAAAAATTGAGATTTTGTTTCTTTGGGGTTTTTTCCTCAAAAAAAAATTGGGATGCCAGTTTCCAAGCACATGCCACTGAGCTCAGGGCTGCTGGGTAGCAGGAGCTGGAGGATGGCTGTCCATATGCTGGATGGCTGTGCCCAGTGGCCACCCACATTGGAAGCTTTTCTTAGCACCTCTGTGCACTACTTTTTGAGATCTTTTGTTTTTCTTTATCTCCTTCCCAGCTAGGCACAGTGTGCCTGGGTGCCAGCCTCACCTCAGCACCCCTTGCTTGATGACAGCCCTTTCCCTTGGTTGGGGCATGGTCCCCATTAGCAGAGTTTCCACCTCTTCTAGGAGGCCAAACCCATTACATGCACCTCTGCCTGGGGGCAAGGGAGGCTTCTACCACCCCATTTTGGCAGCACTTGTGCTGTGGGGCAATGCCCCACTGAGGTGGTTGGCAGGAGCAGTCCACCATGAATGGGCACCTCCAGGACATCTCCAGAAGTAACAGTGGTTTGGGCTGCACAGATTAAGCTGTTGGTTTGGGGGGGGGTTATGTTGTTTTTCTTTTATTCCACAGTGATGGTCATTTGGAGCCAAACTCGACAGCTTGAAGGATGATGGTGCTGCCTGCACTGTAGTTGGGTCATGCAAAGGTGCTCTTTGGGAGCTGGTTTAAGAGAGGGAGCCAAAGGAACCCTGTATTCAGCAGAGGAGTAGGATGAAAGGTCTCCAGTTATAAGGCCTGGATCTGGCCTCATGGAGACCTGGGAGTGGAGATGTTCCCTCCAAAATGAGCCTGGGGTATGCTTCATCATTGCTTTTCTCTCCAGCACAGGCTTTAGAGCGCTCAGGTCTGGATGTGGCTCTGCTCTGCCTCTGCCATAATTCCCCAAAGTGCTGCTTGGGCTCCCTTGCAGACTCCAGTGCTTTGGATTTCATTACATGCTCGAGGCCACTGTTTCTTTTTTACTTGTTTGTTTTTCCTCTCCAACAGCTGTGTTTGGGGATAGAGGGCAGGATCCAGCTCTCCTGCCCTCAATCCTCCTGCTTTGGCTGTGAGTTGGGAGTGCAGTGAAGAGTTAAAAATACCAGTGTGCAGGAGAGGTCTTGTCCAAGTGGTAGACCAGAGGAAATCCTGTCACCACACCTAAGTGCCAGAAAAACACACACACACACAAAAAGAAATCTCAAACAGGCAGGAAGTCACTAATCTACACCAACCCACCAGTGCAGCTACTTCTCCATGAAGCATCCTTGTTAGCAGAGTGTAAGCAGGGTTTGAGGAATGGAAATAGATCTCCTTCCCCTGGGACCAGCTGCCCTCCCTGCTGCTGCTCTGGGTGATGGTGGGAGCAACAGCCCAAGTGCCAGCATCACTGTTTGCACCAGTCTCTCCACCAGCACCCAGTAAATGGGAGGGTGGATGAGGCAGTCACAGGCATCTTGAGCAATTCAGAGATTCCCAGAGCAAGCACTGGCTTTGCTTTCATGGTAGAAACAAAGGAAGCAGCATCAAGAGCTAAGAAGCAATTTTGATCCTTTTTTATTTGTTGAAAATGTCAATTAAAAAACTGTTCAAAATAAAAACATGTTAGAAAAGTTGAACTTGCATAAGTAGTTACAGTAAATAAACCTACATGACAAAGATAAACTGGAAGGCAGCTGACACAACATCCATCTAAAGACAGACTCACTGGAACCTATTTACAAAGCACTGTAAACAAAGTAAATATGGAAACATTGCTGTCCATCTGGCATGGCTTCTTTTCCTTTTTATTTTAGTTTCTTGTCTTTTTTTTGGCTTCTAGCTCTTGACAAACACTTGATCCAAAATGTCCCAGTGTGCCCTCCACCACATTACATCTTACAAACATGCATATGTACACAGCACGAGTTTCAACTCAACTGGGGGCAGCAAGGAAACATTTTTATCCTCTCCTCGGAGTGTAAATGCTCCTTGGTTTGCTTCTTTGCACTGGCTGCACATCACAAGCCCAGTCTCCAGCCTACTTTTGGGGCAGGCAGAAGGACCAGTCAATGCCAGGGTGTCTGGGCACAGCATCCCAGAACTGTGTGAGCTGCTCAGAGGGTAGCAAAGGTCCTTATCCTGGAAAACAACCAGCCCAGAAGGGCTTGACTGCTGACCAATATCTGCTCACTTGTGTGCCTGGGCAGGGATGTGGGGAGCTGCCATCCAGCTGGGATGTTCTGGAGATGGCAAATGTAGCCAGAGCAAAAGAAGACCTCTGTTCTGTCCTGGAAAGAGCTTAGATTTAAAGAGAGTTTATTTTTACAGTTCTTGTGAAGCATTTGAGTCTTGCTGTCCTCAAACACCATTTGCTATGTTCTGGTTAAATTGTAATGGCAAGGAGGGAGTTGTAATTATTGCCTTTTTAATGTCCTTCATGACCAACATAGTCGTATGACTGTAATGACCTGTGGTGTGTCTGCACACCCTGGGACCATGCTGCCCTGTGATATATGTAAGACTTATCATTAACTTTAACAGAAGGTTACTTTTATAATGCTGCTAAGGAAGGAAGGAAAACATCAGTTCTAAACTAGGTATAACACCAAATAAGATGAAGATAGCTGATACATATGCATGTTGCCTGTGTGCTGTGTTCAAGATGCTGTGCAGGGATCCAGAAGCATGTTGCATGTCCTTGCCCCAGGAGTGTTCCAGCTCTTGCCAAAGCATTAACATAAATACCTTTCCTCTCCCAAGAGAAAGTTCCTTTTTCCTAGCCAAAGTCCCCTTTGGGGTAACGGGGGAAGAAGGGGCCATTGGCCATGTTCCCAGCCTTTGGGAAGGAGTGATGGAGAGCCTAAAGAGGGCAGAAGGGAGCAGGGAACCGGCACATTTGGGGGTTGTGTTTTGTTGTCAAGCAGTGCTTACATTTCATACAGAGAAAAGCTTGTCCTGCAAGGGGAAGCACAGCAAAACTATAAACTCATACAATACCTGGGCACTCAATGTGAAAACAAAGCAGAGGGAGGTGTTGTAGGTCATGCATGAGCAAAGGGATGAGTGGGGGCAGAACAGCAGTTACCTGTTGTGCTGATCACGAGCTGTTAGGAGGCAGTACTGTGCAACATACCTTCCCATGTGCTCTGACAGGTGCTTCAGATCTGACTTCCCCAAGGAGTTCAAACGTCTTCATGTTAATTGCACATTTTAATCAGTATCAAGGCCACACGGGAACCACAGTATTGCTGGGCTCTAGTTCGCTACAGTCAACTAATGGGGAAAAAGAAGGTGGATGGGGAAAGCTTCCCCACTTGTGATTATCTGAAAAGAGGAGCATGGTGCTTTTTGGCTTCTCCTCAATGCCACCTCAAGAATGTTTTCATTCAGTAAGTAGGTACCGGTGCTTTTGAAAAGAATGAAAGCATTAAAAAGTGCATAAGCTTCCTTTAGGAAACTGCTGCCAAACCCTCTGTGAGCAGCAATCACTAGCAGAGTTTGTATTTGCTCCCAGTAGCAGGTACAATGAGGTATTAGTTGCTGCAGATGAATTGTGAATCATGGACTGCTTGCTTACTGGTTTTGTTGTGATTGATTGCTCCTGGTTTATTTCCTTATTGGATAGAAGAAAAACTATTTCTTTCTCTAGGACTGTTTTTTGGTAACAAAATTCCAAAAATCAACAAAATAAGGAGCAAGAAGAGGCAAAGAATCCAGTTCCCCTTCCCAAAAAAACACCTGAGGTCACACACCACTGCCAGCAGCTTCTCCCCAAATTCAGGCGATCAGGGACGACTTGCGCCCCGTGTCCTCCCTGCCACACTCATCCGTCTGCTTCAGCAGCCTTCTAACCAGCTTCTCCAAGTCCTTCCTGGATTTAAGCTCTTCCTCCAAACACTGTTTCATCCTTTTGTTTTCCTGTGAGGGGAAAAATAAAGGTATGAAGGCAGCCAATGCCCATGCACTTAATGCAATGATGTACTTCCACACGCTTGGCTGCCTGGTGCCTCAGAGGTGATGAAATATCAGGGACATCTGACAGGTCACTGCCAGCTTGTGAGGATGTCCAACATGGGTTACTTGTGGTCTGATCCACTCAAGGAGATCCTTACTGACTTACAGACCTGCATGAAAGTTTCAGTGACTTTGAGCAGGCAGAAGCATTGTCCTGGAAACCTAATTCTAGCCTGTGTTGGAGGACTTTCTTCTCCTGGTGTGGCCTCTCCCACGTCTAGGCTTGGGGCTGAAGGGAAAAGGACATATTTCCTCTGAGCCTACAAGAACTGGTATCTACCAGACCCTTATAAACTGAGCAGTCAAGTTGAAAGAGCTTTTAGAGTACGAGGAAAGTTTTGTGTTACCACGAAGACCAACTATTCCTTTCCTCCTGCTGGCTCTGGTGCTCAAGGGACTGTGTGGTGAGCTGGTTCAGGGAACTGAACCAGGAGAAAACCAATGCTGATTCAAGGAGCTGGATGACCATTCCACCAGCAGCAAGAGTGGGCACCGTCCACTTGAAGGCAATGACATGGTGCAGCCTGGCTGGCTTTTGCTGAACTCTTAGCATGAACAATCCCACTCAAAATTACCTGCTTCAGTTCTTTGACTTCATCTTTCAGTGCATAAACTGTGTCAACAAGGCTCCTGCAAAGAGAAATGCAAAACAACAAAAAGATAAGAGAGAAGAGAGAAGTAAAAAGAGCTGCAGTGCAGCAAAACAGCATCAGTATGGGAGCTTTTGTGAGCAAGGTGCTGATGAGGAAGGTGCTTCCAGCTGCTATTTTGCAAGCATCAGGCTTCTGCCATTGCTTTAGCCTGTGAGGGGACTGGCAACACAGCCCAGGAGCATTTACAGGCCACCAGGCCAAAATTCAGGGCTCTTTTCTCAAAACTCAAGAAAAATACCCTGTTCTGCTATCTGTAAGTTATCAACAAGGTCTGTGGCTTCAGCTTCCTTGTTTATGCTACTGCAATAAGTAACAATGATTTTAAAACTGGAAATGCCTGTGCATCTTTTGTAAAACAGCCTTGACTCCTTGAGGTTATGCTGCAAAAAAACACAAGCACGAAAGGAATGCGCTGCCTGGGTTAGAAAAGGAGCATATCAACACAGTCACACAGATGCTGAAGCAATGAAACAGGCTGGGAGCACTCATAGACAGGGTGCCAGGAAGGCTCCAGAGGGGTAGCAGCAGCTCAGTATGTCAGTAGTTAAAAAAAAAAAACAAAACAACAAAACCAGCCACTTGTTTGGCTCTGTTCCTCCCTGACCCCATTAGCTACATCCAAATAGGCTCTGGGACTGGATCAAGTGTCTCTCAGGTCCCAGCACACAGACTCCCAGAGGGCTACAGCTATGTCAGAGCAGCTGCAAAGGTGGCTTCATTCTTAAAAAGGGACAAAACAGCAACAAATAGCCCAGTGGTTCTTGCCAGGACCAAGGCAGCAGTTGGTGACACTAGCCCTGCTCTTCTGTGGAGATGAGAGAGCACTGGTTTTCAATGTCCTTCAGATCTTCAAGTGCTTACTTTTCCTCCGTGACAGTCTGGCCATTGCTTCGTGTTTCCTCTATGATGATTTTCTCTTCCTCAGGCAGGAGGACTTGGGGGAGGGAGTCTTTTCGAGAGCCTGTGTACAAGAAATAGTCATGAGGAAGAAGGGAAGGAGACTTTCCCTGGTGCCCAGGCTGCTCAAGAGACAATGCAAAACACGCTGGGGATGTGGGAGCTCTAGCAGCCGCCTGCTGTCTGCCATGGTCAAACTCAGACTTAGACGTACTGCTAACCTGGAGCTAAACCAGCAAGTGGAAAGTTTTCAAGGGTGCTCCTTGCATCTAAAGCTACATCATCCCTTATAAATGAAAACATTCTGTTAGGGTCAAGAGCTCTCAGAAGAAATATGCCCTTGCATTTTTAAATGTATCATTATTTGATAGTTCAGTGATTTAATTTGACATCTCACCAGCAATGATAAATAGTTGTATTTCCATAGCTGAAGACATTAGATAGGTTCTTACAAAGCAGCTTGTTCTTAAACATGCAGCTGATTGAGAGATAATATTCATGCTTCCTTTCTAAAGCTATATGCAACCCGAGATTACCATCAGGTTTTCAGTGCTTACAGCCACAGGCACTGACTAGGTTTGCTTAATTCCTAACACGAGTTGGTGAAATAGCTGTGTCTCATCTGCCCTCCTACCTCCTTCATTCTCTGTGTCTAGAAGAAAAACAATGGCAGCTAAACCACTAGGTAGATGAAGCTCCCTTATCTTGAAGATTGAACACCACACAGTTTCCTAGCATGAGTCTCGTTGCTGTATGATGCAACCATCTGGTTTTTCCCAGAGGGGTTATCAGTGTTGCAGGCAGACTTAGAATTAAATAACCTGGGTTTGCACCCACCTGAGCTGAGAGCTTGCTGGAAGCCTGCCCCAGTGCAGTATGCCTCAATCACCTTCAGGATCTGAGCATCTTCTTCCAGTGCAGCAGTACCTGTAAATTATTGCAGACAACAGCTACCACAAAACCCAAAGTGCTCTGGTTTCATCTCTCCCAGTCGTTGCTCCCAAGACCTTTAAGAGAGAGTGTGCTCTTTCCCTGACTGACACTGTCTCTGGGGTTTTGCTTAATTCCCTTTTGAGGTCCTTCACATTTTCTGGCCTTTCCAATATCCTGTGGCATTGAGCACCATGACCAAACAGTAGGAAAACATAGTTCCAGATGCTCATCTCCACAAAACTCTGGGGTGGTGGCTGACTTTGGGTGCAGGCAGCACTGGGAGATGAGTAGGCAGCAGCCCTTGTTGGAGGGGCCTGGTTCAGCTACATCAGAGCAGGACTTGGAAATGTGAAGTCTTCATTTCCAGACTTAGCTCAGTGCTGTCTTCTTGAGGGAAACAACTGTCCTTCAAAACTGTATACTTCAGCAGGTCACCACTGGGTGACCATGGCCTTTCACATAAAACCCACAAGTGTCCCAGGTGGACTTCAGGAAGTCAGACAGTGATAGAACCAGGGGAAATGGGTGTAAGCTAGAGGAGGGTAGATTTAGGTTGGACATTAGGAAGAAGTTCTTCACTATGAGGGTGGTTAGACAGTGGAACAGGTTGCCCAGAGAGGTTGTGGAAGCCTCATCCCTGGAAGCTTTTAAGACAAGGCTTGATGGGGCCCTGGGCAACCTGATCTAGTGGATGGTGTCCCTGCCAGGCAGGGGGGTTGGAGCTAGATCATCTTTGAGGTCCCTTCCAACTCTGACAATTCTATGATTCAGCTGTCAGGATGTCTCTCTCTGCAGGGGAACACCCCTGGAGGATAAGGGCCTTTTTTCTGTTCCCTGATCCCCCATGGAAACTGTTCCAGGACCTGCTGGAATGGCCAGGTAACAATTTGCCCCAGCTGCTAGACATATTTTGATGACTGTTGATGTTTTACTGCAGCTTTTAACTACTTGGAAGTAGTTCCTTGGCTTCATACCCAGAACAAGACCACCCACAACCCTGTGACCTGTGCTAGCTATCATGAGGAGGGTGGTAGCACATCTAGCAGACATAAGTGGGAAGGGACCTCTCAGAGGCTGAGGACCGGCACACTTCCAGAAGTCTCCTGTGCTCAACAGCATGTAGGCTTGGTCAAAACAAAAGCATCCTGTCACATCCTGCACCATAAGAACAGCTGTTCTCCAAGTCCCAAGGAGACCACTGAGCACACAGAAACTTCCAAAAAGAAGAGAAAAAAACCAATACTTACTTTTCCGAATAACAAACTCTTCATCAGATGGTTTTCTCTCAGTTTTCCTTTTTGGAAGAAACTTCTTCATTGTTTTTGGACTTTTGCTGGAATCCTATAGAGAAACAGACTCTTGTGTTTAACCAGAACCAAAGGCAGTCCAAACAGCAGAGCAGCACAGCTTGACACAGCTATCCATGTTACGTACAAGACGTTAAAGAACTACAAAGCAGACAATGACAAAGTTGGGGGAAAATATGCTTTTTTGCCTTTCCCATGTGCTACCTGTGGCCCACTGCTTCATGGAACAGCAGTGGGAATTGCACCTGTAGGTCTGGGCCAGGACAAGCTTCTCTGGCAAATTCAACCCTCAGCTAAGATCCTTTAACCAAAGAATTCAAACACATTCACAGCACTTTTAGTCTGTTTACCAATTCTGGGGTCTTTGTTAGAAAATACTATAATGATTTTTATTTCTTGGACTTGATTTGATGTCTAATATAAAACAGTTGAAAAATGACATTGCTTCCAAGTGCATACAATTTGCTTGAGAGTATAAATCCCCACACACATACACAGAGAACAAACAAATACACACAAAGTTAGTGTTTGCTGTGACTCCACAGTAAGAAATACAAGCTTATCTCCTTCAATGAGTTACAGGTCTTGCTGATTTGGAGAAAATTAGTGTATTAGTAGGTTACATGCAATATCCATTTTAAGCAGGACAAGAGGCACGCCAGGAAATTGAAGTACCATAATAAGAAATCCATCTTCAGAGTTATCTCAAAATATATTTTCCATTTGCTACTGACTCTCATAATAACTGATAGAGCCAGGCAAAATTAGGGTCATGCAAGTACATGAAGCTTGAACAGGAACAAGCATTCTTTGCCACGAAAAGCCAAGAGACGTATCTACCCTTACCTTTAAGATATAAGACATCCTCTACAATGAATATGCAAAGAAAGAGAAGATGAGTGTGAGAGACTGATGATTTTACTGACAAAGTCCATTAAATCCACAATTCTAAAACACATTTGATTGTTAGTCTTGTCATTAATGTGGCACACCCTCCGTACTGCTTTTAGAGCACCACTGACATGCAAAGGAGCACAGTGTCATGCAAAACTGAAAACATTACATGTGAAATGCATGGTAAGTGGGCATTAATACACTCTGAACACATCAAAATAGAGAACATGCCTCCTCGATTAGGAGTAAGTTTCTGTAGATGTGGTTGTCTAAGAGAATAGCACATAAAAATGCAGCACTCCTTGGTGCTAGCCAATGCTGCAGCTGCTCTGCACGCACGGCTCCATCAGAGCCCTGGGCAGCAGCTCGGGATCCGGTCCCATGCTCAGAACCAGTCCTGTGATCTTCAAACTGACCCAGCTCGGATGATGGGATGCTCTCTTCCCACCGTGGTAACAAGCCTCCAGGACTGTATCTTCTCAAAGGGGACCCTCCCAGAGGGTCCTCATTGGAGGACCTAATTGCTATCCTCATTGGAGACCTGACAGCATCAGGCATCAGCACGGCAGCATCTCCCTGCTCCACTGGCAGGATGGGGAGCCCCCTGCACACCCCGTGAAGAGTCCCACCCCTGGGAGATGCTCAGCATAGGGAGAGCCACACAGATCTCCTGCAAGTCTGGCCAGTAAAGTCCTGAATCCTGATGTTATAAACCCTTCAATCAATGCAAAGCAGACCACTTAAGAAAAAAACACTAGAAGAAATCATCTGAAAATTTTTTTCACTTCGCTACCCTGAATCCGGACACACCAGTGCTTTACCCACAGCACCTGCTCTGTCATTTCAAATGATTACTGGAAACAGAACAGGGAAAATGACCCAATTTCAATGGAAATAACAAGAGTGCTGTGTGGTATGCAAGAATGTTCTGGGGTTTCCTGAGCACAGCTAGGTAATGAGGAAATGCACAAGACTCTGCCATCCTGTCCTACAGCACTAGAAGCCAATTAAAGTAACACTGGATGTCTGAAAATCTCTAATCTTTTAAACAAAACACCCCCACTCCCTTCCCTGCAAATAATCTTTGAATTTTCTATTCCTTCTTTACATCTCCATTACAGGAAGGCGACTTGCATTGAGCTGTTAGCATAGTTTATTTTGTGCCCTACATTACAATAAAAGAAAGATAAAGTGAACTAGGAGTTCTGCTTAGTGATTGAGCATCCTGGAGTTGGCAAGGCAGACACAGATTTCCTTGGGCCAACAACTGTACTTATGGCACATCTGTCATCACAGGCTCATGTCCATGAGAGTTGCCCCCCTCCCAGCTCAAACTGGACTGACTGGGTACCAGGCTATGCCTGCCCAGTTCTGCTCCAGTTCTGTTGGACCACTGGCCTTTGGGTTTCCACCAATGTCACCAGCACAACTCATTCCCATGGAAACCACATTTTCAGTCCTTTGACACCTTGAAGGCTACATCTACACCTGCTCGGCCTCTGTGGCAAAAACCTCTTGCCTGGTTCCAACACAGAGAGTTTAAGTCCTGCTGTGCATGGCAGGGGACAGCTGAGAAACTGCATAGAATCATGTTATTAATGGTATCACTCATTCTGTGAGTTTGGCCTGCCTCATAAATAAGGCTCAGCCTTGCACTTTCACATAGAAAAATTTCTCCTGTACTTCAAGCTTCTTCCTATATTTTAATTCACTATGCAAGCAAGGAACAGTTTAGTCTATGTTAGGGATTTGGACCATGCAAAGATTAAGCATTGTTTCCAGTCTGATGGGTTGTTTTTTGGATAATTCCAAAACTGAAATGTGTTGTTTTACAAATTTCAAGAAACAAACGTAACAAAATGCTGTGAAGCTACCTGAAACCTCTACCTGGAACAGCAGACCCACAGGCCCCTGGCTGCTGGGCTTTCCATCCAAGGGTCCTGGGGGTTGGGGTATGGGGGTCCAAGACCCCCTTCCTGACCCCATCCTTGCTGGGAGCGCAGGCAGTGACACTCCCAGGGCTGATGTACCAAGAAAGGTGTCTGACTCAGAACTGGAGTGCTCACTCAGTAAGAGGAACATTACCCTTGTTACTGGTGAGTAATCCCAAAAGTTTAACATGAGGTAGGGAAGGAAAGCTCTGTAGTTGCAGTGGGGGGTGACAACGGGAGCTGGGTTGTATTTTGGGTTTCCCCACGCCAGCTCCTACCTCCCAGGTTTAGGGCTTCTGCAGGGGAGGTGATCCCTCAGGCTGCTGCCTCCCATCAAGGTATGGGTCTGTAAAACACTTGGGTGGGAGGTGAAGGAAGGTCGAGCCCCATGGCTGCTGCAAGGAGCCCTGCTTCAGCCACCAAAACACAGGGTGGAAGGCACAAGGAGTATCAACAGGCCTTTTGCCTCTTCCTCTTCATGCAGCATTGCTGCTCGACCCAGCAGCACCAGCCTGGGCAACTCTGAGCTGCTGCTAGGGCTGGAGCTGGATCATGTCACAACAGGGAGCCCAGCACCCACCCATGGCTCAGACCAAGGTAGGAGGAAGAGGGGAGGCAGCTCCACCATGGCACAGCTGAAGGCAATTTGTGCTCAGTAGGACACACAAGGCTGGGGGACACTCTGCTATGGAATCAGGGACATCCAGCAGCCAAGAGTGCTGGGTACAGCAGCTGATAGCAAACAGCAAGCCTACAAACACATGTGCTTGTGCTTCACTTGCAGCACAAAGCCAGCGACAGCGATGAGCATCTATCACACATCTGTAGGACCAGGGCAAAACTTGTTCTCTCAACACTCCCATTAAATAAGGGGCAGTAAACCTAAGTTTCTGTGCCCTCACCATGGGATAAGAACCCGGGTGTAAGCACTAGGGATTGCCATGAAACCACGGTCCTCTGCCAGCATGCAGGATGATTACCTCTTTGTAACTCAGTGCTGCTGATGGTCTGAGTGGAGGAGCAGGTCGGAGGCAGCTCAAGCTCCAGGGCTTGAGGATTTTGGGGGGTTCCAGAGGCCCACGGATCTGTCCAGCTGAACTAAATGTCTGAGAAAATAGATGAGAAGTAAATGAAGACTCTTAGCCACCAAACAAGGTAGAGAAGCAGAGGGGCATGTGAACTCCTCTGAGACATCCAGGTTGCCACAAAAACAGGGCAGGATACAAGTAAAATAATACAAGCATGACATGGTTACAAACAAACGTGCAGGATGTGTCCTACAGCTGTACCCATTACCTCAATACCAAGGTGTACTGCCACAACAGAGAGGCCAGGCAGCACTGAGGGATCAGGACTCTGGGCAGCAGAGAGGCTGAGGAGGTGAGACACTTACCGAATGAGTGCCCCACGACTGTGTTTTGGATACGGTGTTGCATGTCCCTTTGGTTAGCCTTTGTAAGTGGTCAAGCCATTCATGCAAGTCCTGGCTGGTGCTGCAGGACACAGTGATCCGCTCGGTCATGTTCCCTATGGCAGAGGGTTAAAGAGTTGTCTTTAGCCAGCAGTAGAGACCCAGGAGGAAATACAGGGTGAGCTCAGCTCAGTACAGCAGCAAACAGCTCCTCAGCATGCAAAATCCAGTAGCTGTCAAAAGGCCCAGGCAAAGATGTGACTGGGCACCCAGTGTCAGTGTCAGACCACACAGAAAACCTAAGGGAATTGGTGAGATGAACATGTGAGGAATTATTTAATGTTAAAAGTAAACAACCACAACATTTCCATGATGAACAGGACCCTGACACCAAATACCACTCGTGCAAATAGCTGCACTGCAGCCAAGGCACTGAGCATGAAATGACTGTGTATAGCTAAAGTGAAGGGGAAAATTGGGAGGAACATGAGGAAAGCTACCTGATGACTACAGCCATTAATCTGTCAATAAACGAGGCACTCACAGCTGCACAGGATGGACCCTGGGTGCAGACAAGGCACATAGAAAACAGCCATGCTACTGGAATCACAACCAACCCTGGCAGGAGATTTGTCCTATACAAACACTATGGTCTCTGAAAGCAGCCCAGCACCAGAGACCAAGTTCAAAGGCACTGGAAGGATGTTACCTCAACAAGAAGGGAGATGCTCAGGAACTCAGACAACACACAGTATAAGAGCAAAAAGAAGAGCGTGGCAGAGTCCTTGCGGGGAGGAGGAGAACTAGGACCTGCAGTGGCTACTGTTTGGACTGGGAGGACAGCCTGGGGCAGGTGCTCCACTGACCTGCGATTTCAAACATGTGTTCATTCCCTTCGACATCTTCCAGCTTTGTCAGCGTCATTCCTGTCAAAGGCAATCTTCCCTAGGAGAATTGAGGAGGAGTCAGTGTCTGAATGTGCTTCCCAGGTGGTGCTGCTCTGCTTGTTTCTGCTGATTCCTCTCTCTTCGGGAATGGCCATTAAAAACTAATTTGTGAAGGCTTCAGACTGCAAGAAGTGTCTCCTTTAATGTATGGATCTAGATTTCCCTGCACAACTAGGTCAAACCGTGGAGAAGAGACTCCCATGACAACTGAGTCATTCCCAGCATATCTGTCACCCTTTCCCTTCACCAGGTGCAACCCCTTTTTACAACCAAGTCAGAAGGATCAACTTCCTCTGTTTTTTCTGAAGGCCTTCCCTGACCCTCTGCTTTGCATGCTGAACTGTCTGCTCACCGTACTTCCCCTTGGTGGTTAGAATGAAACACCCCAGACAAATCCTTCCCAAATCTTTCCCATCTCCCTTGCTTTGACAAAAGACTCATCAACACAAGAGCACCTTTTTCCTGAGGTGTACTGATGGTTTCAGGCAACTGGAGAAAAGCCAAGCTCCCAACAGCCTGACTGCAGCCATTCAAATGGTAAAACATAAGAAATGCAGAATTTTGGGGTGTCTTGTGGCGTGGAAATTTTGGGCTCTTTACAGTGGGCTTTATACTAGTGAAATATTTTCTAGAGGTGGCACAACACTGAGAGCCAGCAGGCTGGTCAAGTGGGGCAAAACCCTACATCTGGATCAGGACACCTTGCAGACATATAACATTCCTTAGAACAGCAAGGAGGACAACATGCTGCCAGGGATTTTTTAATATCACAGCATTCACACTGACCAAATGCTGTCTAATCAGTTACAGGACAAAGACACTAAGTATCCTGGCACAGAAAGTAAAACCAAGCCCCAGTTCCTAGCCTGGATCATTAGTATCACAACAGAGAGGTTTAAGGAAGCAGACGATTTGAATTTGTAAGAACTGTCTGATTTCCCTTTTCACACCTAACGCCTTGCAACTTCAAATTAGGCATGCTTACCTGATAGATGAACCCACTCATCCGTGGGCTTGCAGACAGCATCAGCAGAACGTTTGAAAACAACAAGAAATATCGCTCCTCTTTCTCCTGCAGGGGTGGGAATTTAGGTTAGTCCAGTTTGCAATGCATCACAAGCACTTTCCCTCAGCAAACTGAACCTGCTGCATCTGGAATCATACCCTGTGAGGCTGGTGGTTTTGCTTTATAGCATCTCATTTCTGTACTAGTTTTTCCTGCATACATTTTTGTCTGCATCCTGCTAATCCTCTTCCAATCATTTCAGAGTGCCTCAGGAGAACAAAACCTTATGTTTCCCAGCATCTCACATCCCAGACACTCTGGGACTAAAATACTACAGGGTTTCGTATTACAGGTCTTCCCTTCCCAGAGAAAAGTTGCTACAACAAGCAAGCAATTACATGATAACAAGCACTTTCCCATCCCAAACACGCAGTATGCATGGCTTTAACACCACTGGTGAAGGTCTGTGGCACGCACTGGTGTGATGCTTTAGGACCAGTAGCACAGGAATCCCTCCAGTTATTTCCAAAGTGCAGTCAGCTCTGAAGTGGCACATCACTGTGCTGTGCACAGGACGTGGCAAAATGGTTATGCTAATGCACACTTTCAAGTCACTCTCATTTCTCAGTGTAAGTCACAGGGAGAAAGGAGGGAAATTAATGTGCTATGTAACACTGAGATGCTTCTTCTGCTTGAAAAGTGTGTCATCAAAGGTCTGAAGCTAAGCCCTCAGGGTGCCTGACTCCAAAGACATACACAATCCAACAGCACAGCTCTTCTCCAGATGAAATTATTAGCATTATTTGTCAGCACTTTGCTGGCCTGGAGTGAGAGTAGCTGCTGCCTTGCATCGCTGATCCTGTAAGCAAGGGGGTATTTGGATGCAATGTCTTTATAGCCAGGAGCAGGACCACCACACTCACCTCACTTCCCCCACACTGTACCATAACCTGGGACATGTAGATGATGTTTCCCATCGTTTTGATGTCCTCTCCTTCCCAGCGCTGGATAGATTCAGAAAGGATCTGCAGTTCCAGTTGTTTCCTCTTCCTCAGCTCCTGGCATTGGGACTGGCAATTACAGCAGGGTGCTTCGTTAGCCGAAGGGCAGATGCAAACCCTGACCACCCCAATGAAGGTGGTTTCACCAGCAATGCTCCCAGAGCCATGTGGGCTCAGTGCTGGGCATGTCAAGGGATCAGGAAAACCCTGCACTGGCTCTATTATACAGGGTTTGCTAAAAAAAAAATCACATCCTTATGATTTAGGAAGTCAGGAATACATCAAAATGTCAGAGAAATTGCAAACTCCGCTGAGCAAACTTTTCTTTCCAAATCAGTCCTACTTTTGAGAGTACAGGGCCACATTTTCCAAACCAAGACAGTCAGAGTTAAGTGTCTCTAATTTTGCTGCTGCTTAAAGAGATTTTGCCCAAACAGCAAAGAGAGGTATACTTGCAGCAATGCAAAGCCCTCACTAATCAGATGGGTGGATATTTTCTAACCAAACCCATATTTTTCTTGCAAACCCCAAAGCAAGACTGGGTGAGGAATTTCAGCAGAGCAGCAGAGTAGCTCAAAAAGAAGCTTTTAAAAGATACCGTAACTGAAAAGACTGCACCAATGCTCAGCAGCTGTGGACTGGTAGAGCTCCATGGAGTGACCAGCCCTTCAGCAGCTTTCAGCAAGCAGAGGACAACACTGACTGAACAAAGACAGCCCTGCAAATCCAAGCAAAACTTGTTTTAACTGACCCCTCTGCCAACGGGGAAAATGGCTGCAAAGCCAAACTTGGGCTCAGTCTTCGCCAGTTGCTTGGTTTTGGTTTTTTTCCAAATCCCTATTTCTGACAGATTTTCCTCCCTTCCAGCTCAGTTTCATATGAACTCTGACTATCGAGACCTTCAAAGAGGGAAGCTGCATTGTGTCTAGTCTGAAAGTACATCATTTTGAACCAGACTGTGGGGGCTTCCTTTAGTTTTGCAACTGTCATGTGCTTCGATGGCTCCCTGGGTGTCAAAAGACAATGTGGCCAGATGCAAATCCACATAAAATCCACAGCAGATCATTGCAGCCTGCGCAGAGGCATCACTGCAAATTGGGGTAGATCTGATGGTCCCTCCCTGCCTTTGCTCAGGACCCTCCACAGTCTTACCACAAGGCACCTCTGCTTGTCTAACCTCTAATCTGCACTGAGCTTCTTTGGTTGTATCATAATTACATTAAATTACGTAGCACCCAAGTACACATTTCAAGTAAAACTGTCCATCTCTTAGGAGTGTTCCTGAAGATTAATGACACCTTGTAGCTTAACTGAACAATTCCCCTGTCATCTACTAGAATAAATGGAAAGGGAGCTGAGTTTCTAAGTAAATGTAACATGATCACCCTTTCCTGTTTTCTATGAACTTTCTCCTCCCCATCTTTTATCTGCACTGGTAGGCACTGACAACTTGCATCTGCTGTGCTAAGGAAGGAAGTTGGACCACATCTGGAGTGGTTATAGTGAAAGGTATTCAGTGGCTACAAAGCGAGACAGACTACAGCTTTTTTAATAACCAAAAAAAGCTTTGCTGGGTGAAACCTTTGTGCACATGGATGGCTTTTCCCCCTCTTTTTCATCTCAGTGTAGTAGGACTTTGAGGGGTGTAGGTAACACAGCTCACAGAAATAGGTTTATCACCTCTGACTCATCTCTTTGCTGCCACCGCCGATGGCCACAGAACCCGGAACTACAAATGCAATATGGTCAAAGCCTGCTGATACCTGTGGAGCAAATCTCAGCAAAACCAAGAGTCTCTCAAAGGGCTCAGAGGGGACCTTTCTGCTGGCACCAGCAGCTGAGTCAGACATCCGTGTTAACCTTCTACAGTTCATCTCAGTGAGCAAGGGGCGATATAGCTCAGGTGGCAAATTATTAGGGTATGGTGGCAAAAGGAGATGAAAGGATCCCTGCCGCCACCGGTGGCCTCCTGCAGTGGAGAAGACAGTCAGAGATCCTCCATCTCTGCTGCTGGGACCACGGAGCCAGCATGCAATTGCTGAAACATGCAGGGAGAGGGGCAGCTCGGGGCTTGAAACTTGAAATTAAGATTCTTTATAACCCATCTTTTCCATTCCATTAGACCTTTTTTTCTAATGAGGAGACAAATGTCAGGCTTGACTCATTCTCCGTGAAATGCAGCCCTGAAAGAGAGCGCTCTATTTTAAGAACTGCCACCTACCACCAAGGCCTTGAAGGATGTGATGGCTCTCACAACCTCTTCGTGATCGCTGTGCGCCTCCTAGTGAAGGGAGAGACAATTCCTCAGCCTCCGCCACCACCAGCGGCACCCACGGCAGCACCCACCACCCCAGAGCAACCACGAGGTGAGCGGGGCAAAGTCGCCCAAGTACCTTCCTCACCAACCAGTTCAATGTGACATGGGTTAAAGCAGCTATGGAGTTCGTTAATATCAGCTTAATGAGCGTAAAGTGGTCAGAGCAAGAGCAAGAGTATGATTTTACTTAGAACAAACTCGGCTTGCACAACAGGCAGAGGTGCAGGGTGGATTTCTCCTTTCGTAGGAAGGAAGCTTTCATTGGCATGCAAAGTATTCCAGCCATTACCCCACCAAAGGTGTCATTTCCATGAGCATCAATAGGAGTTTCACCTTCAGGTTTAAGGGAGGGCACGTCTAAGTGGAGCGCTCTTGGGCCAGGGAGGGGAAAGCAGGATGGTATCCCTTATCTTAAGGTGTCTAGGTTGTGATGGATCTGTCCCTGAGGCTGTCAGAGGCTGCCTGGGATGACTCACCTCTGAATCTGGGATGAGAGCTGTCCTAAACACACCTGCCCTGCCTCTAGCTGCACAGCAGCGCAGAGAATGCTATGGTATGCAGTATATCCACACTGCATGCATCTCTTCCCCATGGCATCGCAGCTTAAACCTCAACCCTACTGATTCATGTAACAAAACCCCCACTCTCAGCTTAGAAACTAAGAGAAATAGGTGATGTGTGTGTCCCTGAATTCAGTGCTGACCCCCCCACAGCCATCCTGCAGAGCCCACTGTTTCTGTATAGGCATGGGGGCTGTAGCCAAGCTCTCTCCTATGCAGAAAAAAAACCTGGCTCAAGCACAGAACTTTTAATCCTCTGGCTGTGATGTGGATTTGAATGATCATGGCTGTGTGCTGCGTAATTAACTGCTAATTCATACTGGAAGACAGAAAAAACAAACCCAGTTAAAAACAGATTGTTACTTTTGTTTTCTTCACCTCCCTCTACCATCCCTGAGGTTTGCATCCCTGTGGCTGGAGTGCAGCAGCAGGTGAGTAGCACAGCTCCAGCAACAGACATCTCTACAGTTCCCAGGGGAAGAAATGTCCCAAAGCAGTTCTGTCACTTGCCAAGGAAGTCTGTCCACCTTCGCTGCTCTCCCTGCTCCCAGGCACTCAACTCCTCTGCCCCCATGTCTGTGCCCGCTGTCAGATCCATGTCTGCCTATGACTCTGGCTCCATTCAGGAGCACAAGCCTTGGGTGAGGAGTGTGGACATCCCTGCGAGCTGCAGGAGTGAGCAGCAAGGGATAGGAATCTCATAAAATGTTAATAAAAACACTGATTTATTACCCATTGTGCAAATAAATACCAGCTGTGGCCTGACCCTGAACTCTTGCTTTACTTGTGCTGGAAATGTCCCATCTTTGAGGAAGGGCTGTAGCAAAGAGCTGGCAATGCCTTCCCACAACATCCCCCAGACTCCTCCACTACGTTCCCACTTTTAATCTGGATGGGAGATAACATCCCACAGAGGTGGGACACCTCCTTGCAGGGGTGGCAAGTGCTTTTAGCAATGTGGTGCTTAAATACCAAGGGACAGAGGTGCCTCTTGCAGCTTGGAAGACAGCTCTTGCAGCACCAAGGAGCACAGCCTGCCCAGCTGCCCCACATCCCACCTACCTCCATGTGCCGCTCCAGCTCCTGCAGTAGTGTCACATATTTATCCAGCCTCAGGAAGGGTTTGCTGAGGCTGGTGGTTAAGATGAGAATGCCTGCGTTGGCTGCACCCTGGCTCTCCATGAACTTCTCCAGCTCATCACTATAAATAGAGACAACAACAACAAGGAGGGCTTGCCACCACTGAGAGCTGTGTTTTGCTGCCTCCCACACTCTCCTGATATCCAGTGCTCTGCTTCAAGTGGTGCCTTTTCAAAGGCAGGCCAGGCTCCCCTCCGAGCATCCACCACCACAAAGCCAGCAAGGTAGGCAGGGAGCTGTGAGCTTCCAGACAAGCAAGACCCTGCTCCCCAGGGACACAGAGGAGGATGCTATGTGATGGCAGGTGTTGGTGTGCACAGCCCCTGGGGTACATCTGTGCTGGCAGCTGGTCCCCCAGCACAGTGAGGTGGCACAGAGCCAAGCATCTGGTGGACAGTGTGGGCTGCAGAGGCTGATGGTGTGCTGGAGGATGCTGCAGCAACTTGCTGGGACCCTGCTGGGAGCCAGGATGCAGGTGTTAGCACGTACATTGCTCCAGAAAAGATGGTTTTCATGTGTCAGCACATTTGCCAAAGCTGACTCTTTGACTGATTTAAGAAAAGGGGTCAGGTTGAGGAACCACATGTCATTTACAGGAGCCAGGCTTTTCGTTAGGCTGAATTAAAGCTGGATTTCAGCAAGTAAGTAAATATATTGGGAGTTTTCATTACAGAATGGGAAGACTTAAAACAGTATGGCCTAGGTCCTGCCTTTCCCATCACTGCAGAGGACAGCTAAACTTCATTAGGGATGACACAGCGATAGCCTTTTGGGTGAGCTTGCTCTTTAGCATGACATTATACAAATTCAAGTGTCTACAAAAGTGCAATGTTGAACAAAGATGTTATTACTGCAATCTACTGACTACTCTGCAAATCAACCATTTAGGTGAAGAGCAGCTCAATTAATAAACTGGGTAACTCTGGGTGACTTGATGACCACACACTTTCTGCAACTATGTGCCTACACCATAGTACCACAGGGGAACATACTCCTATCTGCAAGTGTGTGAGCAGTGAGTCAGAAACAGCAACTGTGTCCTTCAGCAAGGAACCATCATAGGAGATGCTACTGCAAAGGCTGAGGCTGCCTCTATTGTACCCAAGGTAAGAGTCCTGTATGTGCAGACAGGACCTATAAGACCAGCTCTGAATACAAGCATCATAAGTTGTCTAAATACTGGAGATGAGTGATTACATAGAAGAGCTCAAAGCCCCAGCAGTCTTCCCAGCAGCGAGATCCTATGTTATCCCCTTGCCTTGCTGCCAAAATGCAGGTAAAAAGCCATTCTAGGCCAAGGATTTATAAAAAAAAGGAACTCTTGAAAGGAAGAATTTCAGTCTGACTCTTCTCCTCCATCACTCACCTGTGTTGCGTGAGGACATTGACTGCTGATGGGTGGTTAGCACAGTAGGTCAGGTACAGGGAGCGGAACTGGGGCATCAGGTTCATGAAACAGCCTCCCACACGCTGCTGGTTCTCGGGAAGCCTGCAGATGCCAACACACCAGCCACAATGTTAAGCCTCTTCATCTGCACCCTGCAGCTACAGAACTGTCAGGTATTTGCCCAGGAACCACTAGCTGCACGGGGACATTCCCAGGTCAGTGCATAACTGCAGGACTGAGCAAAACACTAATGCCTTGCACTTGGGGAGCAGGAATAAGAAGGTCCTCAGATGGGTCTGTGTTTCTTTGGTGCACATAGTGAGTATTACAACCTATTATCAGCCTGGGACTAGGTGTGACTCTGCCTGGCCTGTCCCACCCACTGTAGCTGATGAGGATGAGCTGGAAAGAACTGGGTGCAATGCTGGGGTGGTCCCACTTTCTGGGATGTCAATGAATATGAGATGGAAAGAGAAACCACAGACTGAATATATTTCCAATACGTGGTCTTCTCATCTCTTTTCAGCCTTTCCAAAGGAAACCCTGTGCTAAGGCTGAACATGTCTGCCAGCCTCCCTGCAGGAAATAATCACCTCTAATAACTTGCTCTTTGCTCCCTGGCAATCTCTATCTTCATGCCTGCCAGATCTCCTGCCTTGCATGTGTTTGCATCTTTGGTCTAGGTACATCTTCCTGTCAGGTCTAGTGACACTGTCCTTCAGCAGATGCCTTAACAGTACAAATGACAGAGTTTCTTCTATCTTCCCTCCTGTCCAAGCACTACCTGCTGCCTTTCTTCAATCCTGTTATTTTCTTCTACATTTAAGAAGGCTAGCACAGCAGCCAGGAGGAACATTAATGAACGTGTCTTTCTATTAATTTTAGCTGCAGTTTAAGTAGCTTAACAAACTCAGGGCTATAGCATGAACTTACTTTGCAACTTCTTCCAAGGCTTGGTTCAGTGTCTGCTGAAATGCAGAGATTTCTTCCACATTTCCCAGCAATGATGCAATGTCCACAGCGCTGAGCCTAAGAGAGCCAAATCACCAGTTAGCATCAAAGAGATGTTGACCTCGGAGCACCCCCATGGTTATTTGTAAGTGGTCCTTCCAAAAGGATCCAAGAATTTATCTTTCCCCAGCTACACCACTGAACATAGGAAAACAAAATCCGTGGTCTGTCAGCTACAGACCACAGCCTCCGGAGAAGATGTCTGCTGTCAAGGATTATCTTAATTGGATTTTAATCACACTAATCTTCTCAGATGTTTAGCTGTCTAATAGACACAGACAGATGGGATTTCAGCCAGGGTTGGGGAGGGATGTGTGTGCACAGACACAGACACAGCTTTGTCTTCAGGGATTCATGCTGTAGGTTTCCCTATAGGAGGAGGGTCCTACAGAGTGGCCCCTTGGGTAGGGTTTGCTTTGTTCCTTGAGTGAGTTTGGATTTTTTTCTAGCAGAAGCTAACATGTTCTCTTCTTTCATCCTCAGAGCCATCCCCAAAGTCACTCTCCTACCATCCTCATTTAAGCCACTTGCCATCTACAAGGCTGAAAGCATAAGAAATTTTCACATATCCCACATGAAGATTTGGGGAAGGGAGGAGAAATTTAAATACACAGGCCTTATGACACCACTGTCCCATCTCTATGGACTGGACAATGTCTAAACATCTGCCCTCCACCCATGATGCCCTGGGGCTGCCCTGTCCTCCTGCAGAGTGCTCAGCCACAGGAACCCTGGCCCCAAGAGCAGCTGCATGGACAGGGTGGCCAAGATGGCACTGTTTGGAAGAGGTGACTCTAAAGCTGAAGCTATAAGCAGGAGGTGAAGTTAACTCCACCAGGTTTTGTGTGAAGGAATCTGCCGATAGGCACAAACGCACTGCCTGTTGCTGCCTGGAAAAGGACAGGATGGTGTGTGCTGCCTCTGCACCACACCAGCCAGCACAGATGGAAAACAGATCTGCTTATTTCCACAGGTAAGCCCTGACAAAGCCTCCTGGTTGCCTCAGTGTTGCTCAGGCTATAACGGATGGCAGCATGGTCTTCCCAAGCACGGAGGTACTCGATGCTGATGGCCGCGCAGACATGGAGACAGAGGAGTCACCTCTTGCCCAGCAGCAGTTTGGATTCAGCAAGAGGCAATCTAATCGCAGAGAAGACGTGTGGTCACACTTGAAATGAAGAGATGACTAGAAGATTCCATTTGGGGCTGAGAAGTCACAACAAAGCAAACTACAAAGGGAGAAGCCATGCAAGGCATAGTGCCAGGAGACATGCATGCTGGGACAGCCACACAGGAGCTTGCAGATGGGTTGTAACAGCCAGCCCTCTACCAGATGGAAATGCCCGTCTCTAACGCAGCCCAATGCCTGCACGACCACTGAGGAACAGGAAAGAGCAGAAACCTGTACAACACGGGCCTTTTCTCTGGTTCACAGAGAAGCTGTGAGCCTTTACAAGAAGAGCAGTAACAGTCCCTAAACATTCAGAAGCAGGAAAGTAATGAACTATGGTCGATTTTACAGGGTTCTCTCCACCTCAGATGCCCTTATATCTTACTTATCATAAGACTGGAGGGGTCTTAAGTAAGTTCCCAGAAGTGACTGTAGTTCCTTCGCATAATCTCGTTCTGTTTCCAGAATATTTTGCAACACCTAGGGTGAGAGACAGAGCACTGAGTAGATCTTTGTACTAGTGACTAGTCAAAGGAACATGACATCAGCTTCCAAGTGTGGAAAAGCATGGAAGTGTATTTTAAGTCCATCAATTACATTTGGTAATGCAGAACCCAGAATGCTCAGGAAAGCCCTGTGGGGTCCAGTTTTGGGATTTTATTTTGCAAACTGGGGTGGGCTGGAAAGCTGGTGTTAAGGGCTGCTCCTCCTTCTCTGGCAAAGCATGAAAACAATGTCAGTTCGGACTTGAGTTTAGTATTTGACCCCCGAGAGGCCCATGCCTAACCCTGCATGCATAACTGGCTGCCAAGGTATGCAAACAAATGATTTGTGCATGCATCCTGGGAGCACTGTTTGCACGAAGGCAGGCAACAATTCCAATGCAACAGTGGCCGGACCAAGGACGGCTCCTGCAGCAGCTCAAGCCAGGGCACAGCTCATTTGCCACTTCAAGGATGTACCAAGTTGTGTTTGGTCCTGCTAATCCATCTCAGCGTCAATTCATCTCTGGCAGCAGGGGAGGCAAACCCACTGCCTGCACTCTCCCAGTTAGCACTCAAGTTTCCCGGTGTGGATGAGCTTTGGAGACAGTGGAGGTGGTTCTCAGCTCTCTGGACATACTGTTTCTGCTTTGCTTTGCTTGAAATATATTTAGACTTGCTGATGAGCATGTTTCATCTGCAGCACTGAGAGCCAGGGATGTTCCCATGAAGGCATTTTAACCCTCTTACACTGCAGGGTTCACTCTAGCCTGGACACAGTGGGAAGGTACCTGCCCCCCTTTGCCAGACCTCACCGCTCTGGTAGCAGGATAGTAGAGGAGGTGATGTTTCTCCACCCCTTCTGCAGCCACAGTTCATAGCCTGGCAAGATGAGCAGCTCCCAAGTCAAGCCTAGTTAACAAGCCAGGGTGTGAGCTGTGGCAGCTGCCCCTCCTCCAAGGGCTGCAGCTGCTGGCAGAGGCACAGGGCAGGCAGCTCGGAGTGTGACATATCCAGCCAAACCCAAGGAAGTGATTGTGGATCAGAAATCTAATTTGGTTTGGTTCACACTGTGACATCATCTCCCTATCTTTATCAGTGAGAGACAGCCCACAGTCAATGGCAAGGACTGGACCAGAGATATTGAGCCTTATTCCCCAACACTGATCTCAGAGCTTCCACCTCTGCTATATCATTTCAGTTGCCTACTTTTGAGTGTCTCCTTCTGACATCTTGCAGCAACTTTCATTTGTGGTTTATTTTCTCCACAGCCCTGAGTCAAGGAAAGAGCAACAGCTGCACTTAAATACAGTCACATCCTCAATTGTTACAAATTGCTTCACTGATTTCTAAGGGAAGAAGCTAGTTCAGAAGATTAATAATATGCCACTTATTAAAACGTATGATCAGCATTTTAAAACTTACCACAGGGTAATAATTCTTCGTCAGCTGAGTGTTTTCAAGTCCTTTTAATGCTTTAGGAGAGAGTGGTTTATCTGTGCAAAAAAATACATCAATAAATTACAGTGCACAGCTCTCCTTATTCCAGCAGGAAAAGCCACTGCCACATCATGTCCAGCAAATATAACTTCATCCCTGTGAACACAAAACTCCAATGGTAGGGTTTGTTCTCCTGCTTCAAGAGAAACCAGGAGCAAACCCAAGGTGTGCATGACAATGAAGGCAGCTGAGTGAGTCACACCCAAAGCACTGGGCACCTTCTGCCAGCTAACTTACAGGTTTGCTTTGAAATCCCTGGCAGCAGCTCTGTGTCTGGCACTGTTTGGAGCTAACAGTGTGGCTTCACCCAGCCCATAAAACTTGGGTTTTAAAACTGAGTGTCTATCAGAAACTTTGGATACAGCATTTTGTTCCAGGTGGTTCACAAGGCACTTGACACCAACACTGAACAATATGCTGAACCCCAATCCCCACAGTCATTTGTGATGCAAAATCATTCTCTGAATAAAGGCAGATATGAACAAAAAGCTCCTGCAAACCTGGAAGTCAATCCCATCTTCTTCTGCATTTGCTAAATCCCTGTGGATGCCTTCAGCGTGGTACACACCTTCACAAACACAAACACATGCACAAGCCCTGCTCCATTTTCCTTCCCTAGAGAACCCACTCCACTGGCAGCACAGCTTTGCCAGCTCTCCCACCTTTGTTACCCCTCTGGACTGGAGCCATTAACCCTCTGGACTGGGACAGGTTGGCAGCTCATGGCTGCACTGCTGGCCCTGGTCATGCTGCACACCTTGTACCAAAATGCCTGTGTGTCACACAGAACAGCTCATTTCTCCTTTCTCCCTGCAACTGCTCACATAAGGCAATTACTTTCACACAGGTAGCAGGGGAGAAGCTTGAAATTGATAAATTTAGCCCCTGGAAACCTCAGCTTGATGCATTGTCTAATTATTGCCCTTGTAGAGTTTCCTGTCACTTCCAGGCAGGAGCTCTGTGCCTCATTTACAGACTCAGAGAATCTTTGCCCCATGCAGACTTCCACCCAAAGGGCACGTTTAGGACACAGGGGAGGTTCGGTCACTGCAGAAAACCAAGTGACTCCATTTAGAGAAACAAGTCTCAGACTTTGGAGGTGAGGAAAGCAGCTCCTGCTGGCTTGCAGCAAGGGCTCCCCCCGGACTACATTCCCCAAGGAGTGGTCCTGAAGCAGGGGAGGGTTAGCTGAGGGGCCCTGCATTTGCAATACAACCACATGTCCTGAGTAAGCAAAGACCAGGGGAACGAACACTTCTCCCAGATGAAATGGGTGCTGGACTGAGGATCTGGAGGGAAAAGCTCTGCATATATAAAAATCTGATGAGCTCCTACATCAGGATCAATGGGAGACTTGCCCTTCACTTCAGTGAAGTGCCATTATCTCATGCAGCTCCTATCTGAATTTCCCCGTAGGACTGAATTTTGCTCTCCTTTTTTTAAAGCATTTTTCTTCTCCATTCACTGACTTAATTAGTGATTCCTGAGTTGTGCCAGACAAGCCTTCAATCCCTGCTGCAACCTCCTGCTCCAGCTCAGACATCATTCCCCCAAGAGGAATAGTGGGAGATGAGATATCCTAACAATGATTTTTTCATTTAGAATTAAATAAAAACTGGCCTAATTCTGAGTACTTCACTCATTAATTTTATTCTTCCCTCCTTTGCTTTTTTGCCTGCAAGTGTTGGAGCAAGGATGTCTAATAGCAGTTGTACACTTTGCAGACCACTGATGATGTCTCACAGTGCAAACCAGAGCTAATTCTAAGCCATAAAACCAGCATAAAGCACACAACAGGTCTCTGTCTAGGGTAAGCCCTCAAGGCACATTAAGGAATCAAAGCTGAATTTTGTTAAAAAAAAAAACAAAAAACCAAGTTTACTGCCACACAATGGTCTCAGAAGCACAATGGGGTAAGCTGCTTCAATGGATATGTAACACCATAAGGCAGTTAGCCAGGGGCAGGCTTCATGTCATCACCACTCCACATCTGGTTAAAATCACAGTGCAGAAAATGTTAAGGACACTCAAGGCAAAGCTCAGTAAAGGCAGATGTCATCAGATGGATCATCCCTTCCCTCTTCCTTTCTCAGTAACACAGTAGAAAATGCATCTGGGGAAAATGTACTACGTGAAATCAGCCATCACTATGGACAAAACCAGAGGACCATTCCCTGGGGCCATGTATGTTTTGTTGGTTTCCTCACTATGACTGTGAGCATCCATTCCACCGCTGCCAGGCCAAATGCAAATACACTGCCTGATCGAGGTCTTTAACAAAAAGCTAATTCTGTGCTCAGACACTGGAACAACCTGGCAGCATCCCAGGACAAAGGAGACCCATGCAGTCATCTCCAGCCTCACCCTCCGGTGCCATCTCTGCTCCTGCACTGCTGGGGCTTGGGGGAGTACTAGAAAGTCAGAGTGTGCTGGGGAAGACGGTGAAGCAGCTCTCAAACAAGTCATGCAAAAGACTAGGCTTTACCCTTCTGGCCTCATTCATCCTTCCATTAGCCCTGCTGCTCCAAGGACACAAGCAGTCCTTAATAAATAGCAGCAATTTCCCAAAGGCACAAGGATCTACACTGCATTATACTGCTGTCATTCCATCAGCCCTTGAAAGCAATTTGCTTACCGGTGGATTTGATTTCTCTGACGTAGTTGCTTGGGAACCAGCCTGTTTTTCCATTCAAGGTCCCTTCCCACCAGCCCCCTTCTTCAACCCGGGTGACATAAATAATGTCTCCTTTGTTAACGGAGAGTTCATCCTCGTTGGTCTGCTTAAAATTGAACCTGGCCTTTACCACCAGCTGATGAGTGCCATTCTCAGCCATCTCCTAAGGAAAGAAACGTGGAAAAACATCAGTAAACAGTCAAAAAAAGCACAAGCCACCAGAACAAGGCATTGTTCTTTGTTGTGACAGCTGTTTTTTCGGTATTGCTCTTCATAACAAGCAATAATGTCTTGCTTTTGTGTAAGCACTCCCACCAGAGGACTACAAGGGCCCTCCCAAACATTAATTTAGTTTCACAGCACAATGGATGGCAGATAAGAACTGCTCTCCCCATGTCACAGAGAGGAGCACCATGGTTTCGAGAAGTCACAGGACTCTCCAGCCAGGGCACCAAACCTGTAAAGGAGATCAGGGGAGGACAAGCCCCTCTGGTGTGCTTGACTCAGGGGAACCACTCATAGCCCTCTACTCCCACAGCCACAAAACCCTTGATGAGAAGTTAAATAAAGGATACCACAGGCTTGGACTGCGTCCTTAACACCCTTGCTGACTGTGAAGCTGTGCCGTTGGAGTCAGCGTGGGGATGGGGACCTCCAGCTGCAGAGCTAAGAGACGACAGATGTGAACATGGCCCTTTTGATGGCTGATCTGGTGAAGCAAAAACAACATCTGAGTCCTACTCAACTGTCCACCATCCCTATGCACCACAGCAAGACAAAGACTGAAGCCCATAAAGAAAAGCAGAACAGGACACAACATTTGAAAGAGCATCTGTCAGAGCAAGTGCACTGCATCTCCAGTGTGGGCACTCCTAGCTAACAGTGAGGATGGTGTTGCTGAGCTGGGTTAACCCTTCTATGGTTATGCTAGCTCTGCAGCCACACATCCAATCACAGGTTGGTTTGGTTTTTTAAATCCCCCATAAAACTGTAGAAATATAGAATAATACTCAGCCCAGTGCTGTCCAACTGGGAATGCTTCTGGCATCTGAGTAAGCACTGTTGAAGGTGTGTCAAAGTTTAGCTCACAAGTGAGCACTCTTAGGTCACCTCTGCAGCTGCAGCGTGGGCTGCCCCACTGAGCAGGGAAGAATGCTGAACAGCTGGTCAACACAATCACTTCTCTATTTGGACAAGTCCTTCTGGGTTCATTATACAGCTGGAAGAGGCTAGGCACAACTTTGATTGCTGTTTGTGGACAATTGCCATTGCCATGTGAGAGGGATTCAGACAGCACTGAGGAAGGACAGGAGTGTCACTCCCAGGAAACTGGCAGCCCACAAAAAGGGTCAGACCCTCCCAGCAGCTCTTGGAGTTGCCTCCTTCACATGCTTGAAGCTCACCCTTTTGCAATCTAGCCTTTGGGCTTATTCCTGCCACCACTTGCCTGATGCTGGAAAAAATTCTGCTGCTCTGACACTTACCTAGTTTTCCTGATTAAAGATTTATTTCTATATTGATATCAAAAAACCTGCCAGAGGGTAAAACGTTTCCTGGTCACAACTGCTCTGTGCTGAGATTGAGTCAGTGGCCTCATCACCACCAGCTGCCCCGGCTCATACAGGACCTGGCAGAAAGCAGTACCAGAATGCTTGGATGCTGCAGAGCAGTAAAAACCTGGGATTCAAGCCACTCACTAAACCCTAGTACTTCTCTGCTACTGCACCTCATATCACGCTGTGGGACAACGCTCAGATCACCTCCTTTCTATGTGCCATGGTGCTCAAATGAAGCAGTGGCAAACATTATCATTTCTGTAAACTGAGAGGTACTTTTGAGATTTGTCTTGTAGCTACTTCTCAGATTTAAGAGCACTTCTGTATTCAGAGCCTGTATTCAGTGTGGACCTAGCATGCCCATGGACCTCAAAAGGATGACAGAGAAGAGCAGTCTGCTGTCTGCAAGTGTCACTTTGCTGGGTGTGCAAGTCCCCTGGATAACATTTGGAGTTCTTCTTCGAAACCACTGCAAGATGAGACGGTGATTGAGCCACTGAGTGTACACAGGAGTCAGAAAACACAAACTCTTAAGATTCCTTCATTTTCCTCCAGTCTGAATGTCAACATGGAAAAATCATTCCAAAGGGGAAGTTTGGTGGGAGTTACAGGAACTCAGCTGGGCTTTTATTCTTCCCACAGGATTTCTGTTTCAATAGGAAACCACCTCATCCTTAGATTGGACCTGGAGCAACACTGAACTCTTGGAGAATGGAGTTGCTCTGTCAAACATGTTCATGACTCTGATTTCCAGGTGCTGCTGCCTTACAAACCCCTGACCATACCATAACCACACACCGGTCCAAATGGCCCACGCTCCAGCGATGGACATCATTCAGGGTAAATCTCATTTGCTATCAGTGAGGCAGTTTTCTCTTTGCCCTGCTTGTTACACAACCGCCTGATGACCACAGAGTGAGTTCCCAGCTCCCTGGGCTGCAGCAACAGCAAAACCCCTCTCCATGGAAAACCCACTCTGCAAACACAGAGTGGGGGTTTTTTCTCTGAAGCATCCTGATATTTAAGCAGGAGTGGTTTCGGCTGCTCCCAGTGGACTTACAGGCCAGGAGGGGTGGCCAGCAGCCAGTGTGAGATGTTCTTCCCCTGATTCCTTCTAAAAAGGGAGGGAGTAAACCACGAGTCCAGGCTTCTCTGCTTATTCAAGCCATCAGCAACAGTCCCACGGAAATGACTCGGTTACTGTAGATCTCATGCTTCTCCCTCCCCCTCCCAATCTTCCAAAGCTTTTATAAATATCTGCAGCAACCTAGAAACAAATGTAAAACTGACTTTGACAGTTTGGCAGGGAAGTGTATCATTTATATTGCATCATGACAGCATCCTATTTTATGCCTGGTCCAGCATGAAACACTGCTGCCATATGTTGCTTAAACTATGGTTAAAATAGCTGGGTTTTCTGCTCACATTCCTACACTATTTTTGGCAGATGAGCCTGGTCTGATCCAGCACAGCTGGTTTTCCTCCCCTGCCCTCTCTTTCAGATAAAAGCATCAAGCTTTGTATTGCTGTTATTTGATGGAGAGCTACTGAACTCTGAGTTTATCCACTACAAACAATGCTTCTAGTTACTTGCATAACACAATCCACAAAGACACAAGGATTTGGACTTCAAATGGATGCTCAGAAACACATTCCCATACTGTTTCCTTAGCTCTCACCTACTTCCCTTTGCCTCCAACAAGGGTGCTGGGATGCAGCAGCTCTGGGGGTGTCGGGATGTGCAGGCATGCCAGAGCCCTGGGCACAGCAGAAACTGCAGTAGCTGGTACCAGGCTTTTCCTGATCTGCCATTCAGCCCTTGGCCTCTGACGAGACAGACAAACCTGACCATCTGCAGTGGTGGTTTGTAGGACACAGCTCTCCTGCCTCTCAGGAACTTGGCCAAGCCACCAAAAAGCAAATGTTTCAGACATGTATTTATTTTACCCTGTACTTTTCCCAAGGGTGCTCTCTGCCTGAGCAGCTAATTATATCGCAGGCATTGCGCTTTTTAACATTTAAACAAAGAAAGCATATGTTCAAACAGATGTTTGCCATGAAACCAAGAGGATTCCAGCTTCCCTATAGCCCTGTTGGCAATATGTGATAGAAACTATTCTCCAGTAAAGCCTCATCCTGAGCCTCACCTGCACAGACTGAGCTGGGACATGGGTGGCTGCAAGAGTACAGTTGAGGCAGTAAATAAGTGGACTCCTGTGACCGTGGCCTCACTGCCCCATTGGCACACACCCTATCACCCCCCCGGGTCCAGCAATGGACAAACACAGAGGCAGTAAAGTTTCTCACTCTTTTTGCTTTCAGAATAATGAAGCTGATGTCAATCATAATGACAGCATTTGCAAAGGTTGCTCCCAGTCTAGGGAACCTGCATTTTATACCCCTCATCATATTGAGCAACAGCTTTCTACCGGGGTCACCAGGTGCTGTCATTTAAGGAGCAGTAAGAGACTTGCAAGGAGATGTGCTGAGGCTGAGCTACCAGTCACTGACTTCTATTGACCAAGCTGGTGGCAGAGCTGAGTGCTGGCTGCAGAAAGGCAACCTAAGAACCTGAACTTCTTCAGAGCATTTTAAACACATACACACACACACACACACGTGCATGTGTACACATACACAGAAGAGACTAAAAAGGAAACTCAGTTGAAAGAGAAGTGAAACAGCTGAGAAAACCACCACAAACCAAATCTAGGGAAAACACAAAAAGCCAACAGAAAAACCTTCCCATGAAAGCAAAATTGTGGGTTTGGGGTTTTTTTCACCTTTTAATTGCCTAAATGTCCTCTCACCCCTCTGTCATTGTCCTCCCCATAAAACTTCTCCTTACACAGCCTATGTGACTCAATATGACTTAAAGGCAGCCTGGGGGGAGCAACTACATATTTGGGACGTATACAAGAGGATCTGATTTGCTTTGCTTCAGCAGCCTGCTCCTGCACCCAGGAAGGCAGGAAAAGCCATCAGCTTGATTCCCAAATTCAGAAGCCTACTCCATGGACACAGGGAGAGGAGAGAAAGAAACATCAATGGCAGCGATGTTTGTTTAGACATTCAGCAAAGATACAATGCAGATGGCCTCTTTTTTCCTTTGGCTTTAAAATGCACTACTTAAAACCTGCTATTTGCATTTTTGGAGGTGCACACTCATTTACATCAAGGTTCCTTTACAATGACCTAATTTGAGATCCCTTAATACTGCCAAAACTTAGCAGAGCCCCTTTGTGTAAAGCGATAACCTACCTCTGTGAAGTGCATACAGCAACTCTGAAACACCACATTTAAACCTAGAGTTAGCAGAAGCATGAAATGTTGATCCCACTGTCCAGCAACAGGCTTTGGTGCTGGCAGTGCAAATTACCAAGCCTCCAGACATCATAAAGTAGGAATTACCAAAAAAAGAATTCCCCATCCTAGCAGACACACAAGACAGAGCTGGAAAAGCAGCAGAAAAATTCCTTTTTTCTTACCTTCAGTAGCCTTATTTACAGCTGTTAATGTACTCAGGACCTTGGAGAACTGTTCTCCTGTGTACAGATCATGAGGATCAAAGACCTGCCAAAGAGGAACTTGGTCAGTTGAGCCTGAAACATCTTATTCTGGCCATCTGAGCAGCCCACGTAGAGGGTGACAGTGAGGATTAAGTGGCCCATATGTCTCTGCAGGGGAAGGGTGTTTATTCGGGGCTGACAGGTCCCATCTTCTTTACAGGGAGTGAATTCCTAGGGCAACAGTAGCAGTCGGCATGGGAAGGACAGGGGGACACAGCAGCACTCTGAGTGTAGCACTGGGCATAGGGAAGGAAGGAATCAGAGCTACCTGCAGAGCAGGGACTCATCTCAAAATCATGGTGAAGGTTATTGTTTGCCTTGAGGGAGGGAAAGATTTTGCTGCTATTTTTGTTATCAAAATCTGAAGAGATTGAGGCTGTGCATCTATATGTGTATGTACACACTCATTTTTCACAGCAAACACACACACAGAATTTTCTGCTACTGCTGCATGGCATATATAACACATCTACATTTTTACAGGAAACCAAAACCAGTTATATGATGTGTAAAAATTCCACTCTAAAGAATTTTGTGTTGCTAAGCCTCAGTGGCAAAACAGATATACACAGTTAGCAAGCGTTTATGTTCTATGATTGGTAGCCTGGATCTCGTACATGCAGCCCTTCAGAAATCACCACCAGCACAATGAGGGGCAATGTGAGTTTCCAAAACACTGCAATCCTCTCTAACACCCGAGAAATATCCTCAAGTTCATACAGGCTATAAAATTCTACCAATAATGAAGCAAAGATAAGTGACATAAAAAGCCCTTGTTATTGATACCAGCAATGTACCACCTGCTAATCCCCATATACAGGCTGTCTTGCAGATGAAGACCATAGATCCACCAATCCAGTGAACAGAAAAGATGATTTTAAAGCTCTCTTGGCAGTCACCATCTACTTACAAACATCTCCAATGTACTAAAGAGTGTATCCTGCTAAATAAGTACAGTATTACCTTTAGGGTAGTACTGCTCTTTAAAGTGGCCCTTTCTTGCTTTCCTCATATAAGCTCCTTGAATACACTTGGCATATTTCAAGTAGGAAGGGGACTGGCCTCTTCCTCAGCCCTTTAGCTTGTCTCTCAACAGAGACATAAGTAGAGAAACAAAGTCCAACATGGGCAGTACAAAGGCTGCTCTTTGTTGAGAATATACTTAAAAATGGACTCAGCCACTCAACACCGGGAGCAAGGCTTTAGCCTAAAGAAAATCAACCCACGCTCAGAGGGGGAACAGCCTGCTGTCATTACAAATAGTAAAATCAGCAGTTCTGTGCACCCTACTGCTCTGCAAGTTCTGGGGACGTGCTGACCTACCTTGGACTGCTTCTGAGCTGTTCTACTGACCACAGTCACTTGGGTTTGCCCTTTTGGACCACACAGATGCCATCTCCTCTGCCAGCTGCTACTTGAACTAGTTTTCCTGCCTTGCAGCTGCAGCCAGTGCTATCTGAGCATCGCTTCCAGGCCTTAGCAGCAACGTTAGCATCTCCATGGAAAGCGAGAACGTAATGGAGAGCCAGGGTGTGCACTGACCCTGTTGCCAGCTGCTTGGAGGCTGTTACAGCAACATGTCTTCACTGTCCTCCCAAGCAGGAGAGAAAGATAAACAGGGAGGCTGAGATGTTTGCGTGCATCTCTCTAGTGTGTCATTTTCTCAGTCATAACCTTTTTCTTCCACTTCAGTAAGTCCAGAAAAACAAGTCCTGCCTTAAACAAACGGCATCTTTCTTTTTTTTTCCTAAAGGACCAAAGTAGTAAAATACATTCCTGATCCCAATGCTGTAAGAATGCACAGAATAATGCTGTAAGCTCAGAGCCATCAGACTGACAAGCTCCAGAGGAAAATGGTGGTGGAAGAGATATGCAAAACATTCTAGCACAAAAGCAAGCTATAACTTTTAGGACTTTTCTTCATGAAGAAATTGTCTGGAATAGCGACTGTGGAACAATGACTATGTGGAAAACTCTTCTGGATCATCCACTGTTATGTAAATATGCTGTGGCTTGTTCCAGAATAAACTCATCACGCAAAAAAGTCCTCATTTATGAACTAAAAATTACTTTTTCCAGGACAATCCACCCATAATTCCATTCCTCAATAAAAGACAAACTGTAAGGCTAGAAGAAGCATAGAGGTGGGAAAGCTTTTTTGCTTTTAGCTCATGGAAGATCTGGTGATGTAAGTAAAACCCTACTATGGCTGTCATCTGAAGGTCTCCATTTCCGACTTGCAGGATCAGAGTGCAGCTCCCCTTAGTTAATCACCGGCTCCTCCATCGGGCATCACATCGGGAGAGAGAAAACCTGCACTGCTGTACTGCCAGCGCTCTGACAAACAGTCAGAGAGTGAGGAGGGCCTGGTGTTAGCACTGACCAGAAGAGCACCCAGCTTCTCAGGAAGGGTGAAGTATCAAACCCAGGTCCATCTAGCGATGTATCAACACCCAAAATCCCAGTACCAGGATAGGAGCTGCAGAAAAGTTAGGGGAAGCCGAGCTGGTTTATCCGCTACAATTATTTACACGGTTAGACAAAACCCCTGCAAGCTGCAGGCTGGGTGCAATGCCCAAAGCGAGGGCTGGAGCCAGATGGTCCTACGCCCGCCCAGACTGCTAGCGAACCGGCGTTCCGCTAACCCCGGCTGCTCCCGAAACTCTGCCCTCAGCCGGAGCAGGCAGACTCTGCCGGCGCTCTGGGAACCGGCGAGACGGAGAGATGCCGGCGGCTGGGGAGAGGTTTCCTAGCCGCAGAGCCAGCTCTCTGCCGCCAGCGCCCGCAGCGCAGCGCAGCCAGCCCCGGACCCTCGTCTGCGATGCCGCGACGCGTTCACACTCCCGCACCAACCTCCACATTGGGTTTGCTTTCTGGGCAGCAACGAGCCGCGCTTACACCTCTGGCCAGCTCAGCAGGGACACCGCGGAGATGCCCGGTACGGGTTACATCTGTGGGTGCTGACTGGAGACACCCCAAGGGACCAATTGGGGACACCCACAGGACCACCTAGAGAGACCGGGGGGACTGCCAGAGAACGGGGACGTCGGCGAGGCTGGGCTGGGGACATGGCAGTGCTCCCCTAGTGCCGGTGCCTGCGGCGCGGTCAGTACTCACGGCGGCGGACGGGCAGTCGCGGAGCCCCGGGGCATGGCGGCGGCAGCGGCGGCGGGTGATGCTGCGGAGCGGCCGCTGCGGCTCTGACCCGGAGCCGGATCGCTGCACGAAGAAGGGAAGGGGAAGGGAAAGGGAAGTGACAGGCGGTGCCACNACCGTGCGGGAGTAGCTCCCTCCGCCGGCCGCGGGCGGGAGGCGCTGGGCAGCCCGAAGAGGAGGAGGAGGAGGAGGGAGAGGGGTTGGGCGGACGGCAAAGGGAAAAGGGAGTTGGGAAAGAGAAGAAGAGGAAGGCCAAGGAAAGGGAAAAGGGAGGGAAAGGGAAAAAGTGAATCAAGGAAAGGAAGAGAATGGAAAAGGAGGAAGGGAAAAAGTATATTAGGAATGAGGGCTAAGAGAAAGTAAGAAAAGTAAATGAGAAGAAAAAAAGGAAAGACAAAAAAGGACAGAAGGAAAAGAAAAAGGACAGGAAAAATGCAAGGGAAAGGACAGGAAAAGAAAGGAAAATCCAGGCTACTGAAATGGTAATTGCAGTGGGTTTGCACCAATGAGAAGAGAAATGCTGCAGAAGACCTTGTAGATGAGAAGCACAGTTCAGTGGAGGCAGCGAGTTCTTGGAGACAGCATGTCCTCATCATGGCAAGCACGGTGGCTGTGCCACGTGTGCCCATCTGTTGAGCGAACACTGCTGCAAGGAGCATGAAAATCCCCAGATGCTTTGTGCATGACAGAAGTCTGCAGCCTAGAAGGGGAGCAAAGCACTGTAGTGACATCCAAAGTGTAACAGTTCCCATTTGTGCCCTCAGGAACAAGCTAGGCCAGGAGATTTCTACACAATTTTTCTCTTTCCTCATGATCTTTTCCCTGTACCTTCAACACCAGACTCCACCTGGCCATTAGGACAGAACCTCTTGCCTTCCACTTTTCACCTCAAGCCACTTGCATCCAGCTGTCACTGCCTTAGCAGTGGGCACTAGACCAGATCTTGGGTCATATACTCAGCTCAGAGATTGAGACCATAGCGTAAATTAAGGACAGTCAGGTTATCTGCACTATTCCTCAGTCCAAACCACTAAAGAATCCTCTAAGGACACTTAAGCTCCAAAGTCTTCTGTCTAGTCATCTGTCACAGCAGAGCTGGTCTGACAGATGTTCTTATGACTTCAATCAAATTCTAGCACTGAAAAGCAGTCAGAAAATTGTAGACATGGTCTCATTTTTTCACCTCATCACAGCACTTACCCAGCTACACAGAATCATTCAGGTTGGAAGAGACCTCTAACATCAACGAGTCCAACCATCAATCTATCACCACCATGCCACTAAACCACATCCCGAAGTACAATATCTATAGGCCTTTTAAACACCACTAGGGATGGTGACTCCACCACTTCCCTGGGCAACCTGTTCCAATGCCTGATAACTTTCAGTGACAAAGTTTTTCCTACTATCCAATCTAAACCTCCCCTGGTGCAACTTGAGGCCATTTTCTCTTGTCCTATCACTGGTAACTCAGGAGAAGAGACCAATCTACCCTCTCTGCAAAGCCTTCCCACCCTCAAGCAGATCAACACCTCCTCCTAACTTGGTGTCATCAGCAAAGTTATTGAGGATGCACTCAATCCCCTCATCCAGATCATTGATAAAGATACTAAAAACAGGACTGGCCCAAATAGTGAGCCCTGGGGAACACCACTCGTGCCTAGCCACCAACTAGATTTAACTCCATTCACCCCCACTCTCTGGGCTTGGCCCCTCCAGCCAGTTCCTTACCCAGCAAAGAGTACACCTGTCTAAACTGTGCACTGCCGGCTTCTCCAGATGTTGACTCCCCTTCTTGTCTTCTATTTTAGGATTAACATATTTGCAGGCTTCCTGGGCTGAAGCTAAGGAAGAGTTTGGTTATTTATACTCTGCAATGAGATGGACTCACAACACTAGCCTGGAGAGCTGCTGCAACTTAATGGATCCATATCAAAGCAGGAAGGTCAGAGTGTCCTCCCTCCCTTCCACTATGTCCAAATGTTTCACTGTTCCTGTAAAAGGCAAGAAGGTGCTGTTTGCCTCACTGTGTGTTTCTTCCACTTTCTAAGACTGAGTTACCAGGACAACAAAGAAGGGTAGGAGGGAAGTGTGTATGTGCAGCTCTGCAGGAGTAACGACTTTGCATGCCCTCCCACTGAGGAGACTGGCAAGCAGCATCTGTTCAATGGAAGGTGGGACTTAGGTTTCAACTTAAAGCTATTGGAAACCCAACCTTCCACATCTTCCCTGCACACGAGCAATGCCCAGCAAAGTGATGTCTTCAGTTCCAAAGGTCAGCTGGACAAATGTCTATGACAAAAAATTTAAAGCATAGTATGAAGGTAGCCACTGCTTTGGCAAAGTACAGTGAAGCCATGGGATGCTAGGGTGGGAAGCTAATGTCATGTTTGAAGTTCTTCATGCTTGAGATTCCCTGGGGTGAAGCAGTCTTCTACATGCCAGTATCCTGAGTAGAACTTGTTGAGCTCTGTCTTTCCTTAGAACATCCTCTTTTGCTCACATCTGCAACAGGAACAGAATCTCTGACCTTAACATGCACTTGTCAAGTCTCAAGACAGGAGAAGTGGCCTCAGATCCAGCCTCAGGCTACTTCATATCTAAGCAACAAGACTTCTCTATGGCAGAACTGGACAGAACCATTAGGATTTTTTTTGTCAAATCAAAGGTCTGGGTAAACAGCAGGATGGCAGGCAAGGAATTCAAACCTATCAAACCAAGAGCTTTCCTAATGTTTCTCCTTTCTCAAGCTAGGTTACTAGGGCTATTCTATCCTATGCTCATCTTTCCTAGAAGTAACACCAGTTCACTGCAACTTCCTTGCTGACACATATCCTGGAACCAGAAAGTTCCCTGCCTCTTCTGGTGCTCCAAACATCTTTTCAAGGTAAATGAGCTACAGAGAGAGCCCCTCTCAAGAGCAGTGGCCCTTCCTAAGGCAAACTAAGCATCAGGGAGGACCACCTCCAAGTATGCTGCTTAGAATCTCTGCCAAGAAGGTCAAGACAGGGCAGCATTTAGAAGGAACAGATGGTAGAGGGTTTTCAGATCTCCTCTGGCTTTGCCTTTAGAGCACTCAGAAAAGCTGGCGATACAGGAGGAGAAGAGCCACAAGGAAGCTTGAGCACTCTGACTTGTGCCATGTTTTGCCCATCTTAGCTGTCCTACATCAAGTATTCCTCTGCCTGAGGCTACTGTGGGCAGCCAGGAAGCAGCAAAATTCCTATCTTCAGTTGGCCTTCTAATATGGCTTCATATTTTGTAAAAAAAAATGAGACAAAACAATTTTCATTTCACTGCAAAATTTAAACTTAAGCTTGAGAGATTTGAGTTTTTATTCAGCTTTTGAAGTCTCCTTTCACAGCAACTAAGACAGGGGCAACCACATTAGTACTTAGGAAAGTTGCTGAAGGGTCAGAATATTTCAAAGACTAAGGGGGTATTAAATTAGGAGAAAAAAATAAGTCAGAAGCCTTTACATACAAATCAAGGAAGAAAAAGCACAGTGAGCAACAGAGCAGCACCCAGAGATGGGCAAACAATGGTGCTAGCTGCCAGTATCTGAAAATGGTGGAGTATGACTGCAACGTTGCAGAACTGGCTTTCAAAACTATGAGATGTTAAAGCACAACAGTTGAGGACTGTTCCTTTGTCCTAATTTTTAACTGCTTAAGACTCCTGGGTTTTAATATTTTTCACCACAACCACTATGATTAGTCTTGAAATAGAAAAAAGCTCTCTGAAAAATGGAGGAAGTCAGATGGTCAGTACCAGAAGACTGGCAACAACTGATAACTGATGTGATAGGCCTTCAGTGATTCTATACATACCTGCTCCTAAAACTGGGCTGCTGCAGCAGGCTTTCAGAAATGCATTACTGGGGAACAACAGGATAGTGAAACAGTTCTTGAATGAGTGAATTTTCATGCTGGTTAGCTAAAAAGCTCTGAAGAGAAGAAAGACTCTTTTCTTGCTTAGACCTTCAAAGGAAAAGCAAAAGGAACAGAACTACCATGGGTTGGACTTTTCTCACTGTGGTGCATGAATATTCTGTGTAATGCTCATGGATGCTGTCCCTGCTTCTGGCAGAATTTGTTTTCTGAATATATTTTTTTCCACAGTGTTGAGCATATTTCCAACAAGACAGTGATGGCTCTTGGTTACAGATTTCTTTTTTACTATAGGAATTTGTGTGATACAAATGTCTTTATATTTTAAATCCATATGCACTCAGTAAAAAGTGTAATGGCAAAATTAGCTGAACTCTTCAGTGATTCATTCAGTGACTCTGATCCTGCAAATATGAGCCATGCTTAAGCATAAGATTCAACACATAGATAGGATCGGGAACAGCCACTGAAAAGGTGTCTTTTGTCTTCACTGGGATTATTTTTATGTTTAAGGATCTGTTGAATATGTTTGGCAGAATCTCACACAACAGTTGCAAGGGGATGAAAAATACTGCAGTATTAAGAACATTTCTCCTTCATATTAAAGCAAGGCTAAAATCTACAATCCCATCTGTCTACTGATGAAAACAAAAATGTAAACAAGTCCACACTGCTTTACCTTTGTTTAGACCTCCTGTTGTTGCTGCACCTATTTCTACCTGACCGTCTGGGTTTGTCTCAAAAGACAAGAGAGAATATCTTATGCTCACAGTCAGTGCACTCTGTTTCCAAATCCTCCAGACAGATAATGAATTAGCCATGCTCTAGTGTGTTATTAATACAGAAGATGAGGAATGACTACCAATTTCATCCCTGTGGTATCTGGCTCCCTTTCAGAAGGCTGATTAAACAAGCATGTTGTGATAATAAAAGAAAGGATCCAAGTTGACTTACCTCCACTTTAAGGAGTGCACAGCCTTTCAAGAACTCTTGAATATTACTGATGCAGTCAGCTTCACTCTTAGGCTCCAGGCAATACTAAAGAAAGAAAATCCACTGAGATCATTGCCTTACCTTCTGTATAGCCTCTATTCAGAAGGCCTGCATGGATATTGACATGTGCGTTTTATACTGAATTAGGGAAGCTTCTTAAGGGGGCGGATGGGGGTGGCAGGCAAGCTGTCAAAGCAGGAAGAAAGAGCCACTGGAGGAAGTGATGCATACATCAAAATGGTCGGCATCTTGTTCTGAATGTCAACATATGACACTGCCCCAAGTGACAGTGGGAAACTGTTGACCTTTTAAGAACACATTGCCCTCAGCCATCACAAATAAACTAAAGATAAGGAGCTAGCAAAGCTGATTTTTGCATAAGCAAAGGCTCTTGGTTTTACATGACACAGAACCTGTTTTTTTTCTTTTAATTAAACAGCTTCTCTTGTGTTGCCATATCCTGTCTTTCATTGGATTCCTTCCCTTTTTTTAATCCTGCAGTTACTTATCACACTTCTGAGCTGTCTGAATATATGCCTTGTAAAGCTGTCTAAATGGCTTCAGTACCAATGGCTTTGCTGACCTCAGGACAGTTCGAAGTGGCATGGATGCCATCATTATTTATTCCAAACCTAATCTGCTTCTTTAGCTTATTTCCTGGTTAACAAAGTATTTTACAGTAAGAGTTCTGAGGGAACATATTTACAGTTGTAATCAACAATATTTATGTAAATACAGACAAACTGCATATTCTTCTATTCAAAACCAAGGTACTTTTATCTCTGGTAGGCCCAGTATTTCCTGCCACTGAATGAACATGCCCAACTCGGCCAACTGCAACCTCTGGGGTATTTTTCTGGATGCAGACACAAAATCAAAGAGCTAGGCTATAATCATACACTGCCCTCAGTCAGATACAACTGGTAACTGAAATGTAAAATATTTCTCTCTCTGATGCTCCTTGCTCATCTTACTTACCAAAGAAAACCATACCTTGAAATGACCAGAGCAGTAGTTTACCGAGCAGTGCTCTGCTTCAGGCTAGCAAAATACAACTTGAAAGAGTTACCTTTTCTGCAGATCCCGGAAGAAGGCGATTAATGAGTTTACAAAGCACAGTTCCATCTTTCAGAGAAGTTTTCAGGAACTCCTCTGGATCATCTACTATTTTCTTAGGGGAATTTAAAACTCCTAATGAAATCAGCCACGTTACAGCTTGTTCCTCTGGATTCATGGCAGAGATCTCTGCCGCCACTGTTCCCTTGTGCAGCAGCTTGCTGGAACCCACATCCGTGATTGCATCTTCCTGCTTCTGCTTGCAAGAGCTCAAGTGTGAAACTACTTTTTTTTTTTCTCCTTCCCCCCACCCCTAAGCAGAGAAACTCACCAAATCTTAGGAACCAGAAGTAGTTACTCTTAAGAACTTTTGTTTTAAACAAAATAATATCTAGCACTCTGTAACTTTAGAGAGACAATGAAAGCAAATCTTTTAACTCCTTATTTTCAACACTATTGAAAATAGAAGTGTTTTATGTGGATGCATTTTGCACCAAAAAGATCTTACCTAGTGAATTCCTCCTTGGGGCAGCTGCCAACCAATCATCTGGTAAACGTGGTCTTAGCTTGTGGCTATTACCCAATGTAAATGGAAATTTGTCTTTAGCAATGTAAATCATGAGGTATGTGCAGCATGAAAATTGAACTTCACACTAAAAATGAAGTGAAACCTCACACTAACGGTAAATTTCATGTGGCAAACCTAGTTATTAAAATTGCCTTTGACAGTAGCTTTCTACTTTCAAGATCTTGATTTTGGGAAATAAAACTCTGATCATGCAGTTTATATAGGAAAAAATTGGGTTTTTTCAACTAGTTTAAAGAAGTTCATATAAAATCCCAAGAGTTTTTGGAAGGTGGGAATGTCTCAAAACAAACCTCTAGGTAACTTAGTTCAAAATATTAAGTCCCCTAAAGCTGACACTTCCCAACTATTTCACTTGTCCTACTAGAAAGTCCCCTTCTACTAGCTCTTCAGGATCTGTTGTAGAGAGTAGTGTATGTTTTGCACCCTGCTCTGGAATTGTATTAACCATCACTACTGATTGTTACCTAGTCAGGAAAATCCAGTTAGTTTGCCATTTTCTACTATTTCTTAACAACCCTTTCACCAGAACAGATTGAAACATAAGAAATTCTGTGTATGATGCCAAAGAAGTTGGAGTATCATGGATTGAAGCAATACAACAGGAAGAAATTATTCTTGGTAACAATATTCTCAGCCAACTCTGAGCCCTGCTACTTGAAGTAACTGTTTTCAAGACATCAGCTGTTTGGGCTAATAATTTAAAGGGTCAGGAGCAACAGAACAGCAAATTGTACAGTTACATACAATTTCCGGGTTTTGGTAGTGGGTCCTACATAAGGGTAACTTTTAACCAGTGAGAAATAAGAATTGCCCTCTTAGGGTTAAACACTTAGGGTTAAACACTTTTGACCTTTACAAGGATGCAGGTACAGTTCCAGTTCTCTGTTGTATGGAAATACTAGAACACATAGCTGCAGCCAGTGTGAAGAGGAGATAGCTGAAGCTGCATCACAAAACCCATTGCTATCTGAAGTACATCTACAACTATCTGTATGTGTGTAAAACATTTCAAATTTGTAACTTAATTGAAAGAACTTTAGGGCTTTTTTTTTCCCCCCAATTCTCATGAGCACTACTATTTTGTAGAAATAAGCATTTGCAGTCTCCACTTTCATATCTTGCTGCTTCTTTTTCAAAATCTAGGAGGAAAGACAACTGCTAATGCTCACTCACATACTGGGGACAATCATTTGTATATGGGAGACGTCCACTTCAGTCCTCTGATCACAACACAGCAGCTTCTGATGTAAAGAGCAAAAAATATTTCAACACAGAGAAAATTACACACCTATTTCATGAGACTCAGCATTACAAACCTGAACACAGAACAGTACTTTATCCACCTTTTACTGTGGACAGGTTTAGTTTCATGACTATCTCATACGTAGCTCCTGCAGCATGCAGACATTAATGGTTAAAGAAGAGTTCCCACATCTTGAACACTTACCAACTGCTTGAAAGACCTGGAAACATATGCATATTCATAAAGCTTCAATAAGAGCATCTCCCATTCGCCACCTCAAGGCCAACCTTACATCTTTCATAAAGGGCCCATCTAATGTTCCAGCTTGCTCACCCACTCCTACACCAAAATGAATTCTGTGGCACACCCAGGGTATGAAGACACAGCACCAAAGCAAGGAACAGTTTCTGGTCTGGTCTTTGGCAAAGACTTCAACTTTGTTACTTACTGACAGGGACAAATCAAATGAATTGTCATTCATCTCTTGCAGAGTCAACCTCCAACCCCAAGCTGCAAATACACTTTATATACAACCTGACTTACACCAGATTGCTGATACAGCACAGCATTATTTTAAGAAGTTTAAAAGGGAGTTGCAGCAAGTGGTCTCTACTGAATTATCAAAGGACTCTGATGGCAAGTGCATCATTAACAAGTGTTTTAAGAGAAGAGCATTCAGATGTTCAGAAAAAACATTCTAGAGTGACTCTCCTCAAATTCACTGACTTTGAAGTAACTCACTCTTTTCAGCACAGATGAGAAACACCCAATACAAAGAACAAAGCTGGAATACTTTTCTGCTGCAGAATCTACTGATGCCTTACATTTAAGCTAGTGTCTTTGAATTAAGTTCAATTCACTACAGGAGCCAATTTACATTGGTGGTACACTCTTGTAATTGAGCATTAATCATTCTTCATAATTAGGCAGGTATCTATAGAATGCTGCTAAGAAACGAGTCTTACTATTACAAGCACATTATTTTTTATTGCAAGATAAAACTTGACACCTCTTTCTTACAATAAACCTCTGTCAGTAACACCAGTAGTCTTTTCCACCATGTAAGTGTTGCTGAGTAAAGGTTTGGGTTTTTTTAATTAAAAAACACAAAACTCATAATGCTTTTGTTTAACAGAAAGTTTATTAGCCCTGGGAAATACTACAATTCTGCCCATCTGCTACATGCAGGCAGACTTACCCTCCAATCTGCAGTCCCTAACGGAACTGTGAAGTGACAGTCTTATCCCAAAACCCAAAGGTAGTTTTAAATCCCTAGATGAGGTATGAATGCTTTCTCTTCCTTAGCTACTCATTATAAACTTGTGTGTTGTTTAAATGTAATCAGTCTATGTCTACTACAGAAAAAGTCAGTATAAAATTTATTAGCCATGACTATTTTAAAGTACTTCAGCCAATCTTAAGTTGGTTTTCTCTACGATAAATATTGGTGCCCGAGGATTCCTCTCACACACACTGGCACAGTTACATATATGCAAGATAAAAATGCATCAAAACCAAGGCAAAGTTTTGAAGAAATCACCTTGCAACAAGAGATGCAGTGTTGTCTGGAGTTTTGGAAGGAGCTAGTACATAAAAGGACACTAATTATTGTGGGGATTTATCACTAGTATCATCTCAGTACATCAACACTTCCTTCCTCTCATCCAGAAGACCTGATTAATTACAAAACTGTTAGTACAAGTATATAGTAAAATTGGCTTCACAGCTTCTTGGTGAAGAAGAATTTGTATCAATTTAGTCCTCTGTGCTTTAAGGACTAACACTCACTTTTATGTCACTTGCGCTTTTATCAGCATCAAAGGAAAGCACCCCAGACAAAGGGCAACCCTGGATTATTCATCTGCTGCAGAATCTCCTGATACATGTACACTGACTAAAACCGAGGCTCACTCTTGACTCTTGGAAGATATTAGCTATGGCAAACAGCAACTCACTTCCATCCAAGATTTTTTTTTTTTTTGGGTATCCAAGAGATTAGTAGTGCTACTTCCAAAGGCAACTCCTGAATAATAACACAACCCTCCACAACAAATAGCAGGTAACACCAACTCAAAAGCCAAGCTCTTTTTGTTATCCTCCAGTTTTCCAATGCATATCCACTGCTGCACTTACGCCTTCAAGTCACCGTAACTGAAAAAAGGAAACGTAAGTTAGTTCACTCTCAGAAACGAAGAGACAAAAAGATAAATTGAGTTGGTTTTATATACACAATGCATACATTTGGACTATATTCAGTTTGTCTCAACAGTATGAAAATACATCAATAACTAACTCCATTAATCAAAGCAATCCGAGGGCTACTTGTACTTGTACTACTTCTTGTACCACAGTGCCTCCAGACCAAGTACTAAGTAAAGCCTCTGCAATACATAGCCTCTGTGTATTCTGACAAAGGTGTTACAGAGCTATTTAGATGCTGTTGCTAAGACTCTAAGAAGAATAAATTGTAAGTCAACTGAGACCACACATCGCACAGTATGCAGTAAAAAATATCCTTCATGCACAATGAAAATTCTCTGAAATCAGATGAACAATCCTGTATCAACCACAGCTTTTTATTTTTGCCATTTCAAAGCTGGTTCTCAAATGCAGTATTTGCAACTAACAGCCAAAAATATGTTCTTATAAAGTACTTCGAATTTAAAAAGTACATAAAAAATACAAATGCTTCTTAGAAGAACAAGTCCCTTTGAAAAGACTATTCTTCATTCTATACTAGATTTTACTAACATTAAAAAGTTAGTTCCTTTTTTCTTTTTGTAACAATTATTTAGTACAAACCTTTTCTTAAAAGCTGTATTAGACTAACAGCCACCACCAAATTTCTTTTTTTCCTGGGGAGTTGTTAAAGAAGCAGGAAACAGTCACTATTCCACAGAGTCTGAAGATAGTTGTTCCCTGTATTAACAGGGTAGGCTTTGAAGTCATGAAACACAGCTGACCTACAAAGTTTTACACCATTCTGCAGATGCCTGGAAGTCTACAATTTAATCCTAGGACCTCCACAGAGATTAATTCCTCATCAAAGATTATACTCGCTATAATCACTGCATTGCATGCTCTTGCACATTTAACAAGACTGATTAAATAAATCTGTCCTGACATTTATTATTCCTATTCAGATTTTTATGGTCTGGTCTTATAAAGCTTCCTAGACTAAGTACTCTCAGTTAACATGACACTCTCTACAGCATGATTTAAGTGCATTTGTAGTAGTATTTTACGTTCACCCATACCCAAAATGGACCAATTTCTGCAGATGAGAAGTCTCTCACCATTACTCCTAACTGAAAAAGCCTACACAAACCTCCTCTTCCAAAATTCAAACAGGAAGCTGAAAAATATATAGTGATTAAGAACGTCCACAGAAATCTATCAACAGAACTATGAGAAGTTCTTGACAGCTCTTACAATAGTATATTTACCTTATGTATAGGTGCAGGCACCACTGATCTCCATCAATACAGATGAACCAGCATTACTTCAGCGCTATCCTCTAGAAGTTATCAACCTGCAACCAAGAGAAGACACAACAAATTGAGAAAAATACATTTTACAGCACAAACCAACTACAGTACTTCCCCCCCATTTCAAAAAAGTCACAAGCTTGGGTTTGCAGATTATTCTGTTGCAAGTTTCACTACTTCTCTTTTAAGCAGTAGAGGATTCACTGCCTTGGAATGGACCGGAATGGCTCAGTGACAGGTTGCATGGCTTATGGATTCTCATTCCTTTTCAGTGGTGCACTGCCATGTTAAATGCGTACGCTGAATGACAAAATCTACTCAGAACTAAGCAGTAGTACAAAGATCTGGGTTTGTAGTTTGGGGGTTTTTTTGGTGGTTTGTTTGTTTTTTAGTTGGAGGTCTTCAAGTCTACTATATTCAAGAGCATCTTTTGAACTTCATGGCTTTACCTGAGTCATTAACAACTTGCCACAGGTTTTGCCACATGTAATCTCTGTAATGCAGTGTCAAACTAGAGTCAGGCATCCAACTAAACGTCAAGTTTGCAATGGCTTGCTTCAAACTCCCAACAGTCGAGCTGATATTGTCAACCTAAACCAATTCCTGATTTCACAAGGCTGAAATTTTGTTAAAATACAGTATTATGCAGCCTCCTTAAGCATCTTCACTGAAAGATACTGGGCACAGAATACCCCCTCCCAACCCTACTTGTTAATATTCTGTCTAGAGTGAGCTGCATTGTCTTTTGTTTCAAAACTGGTGCCATAAATGCTTTTATCCAGGAAGAAATGTTGAATTTGGAGAACTTCTAAAGCATTGGAGGATTTCTTTTCCTTTTTTTTTTTTTTTTAAAAAAATTTAGACAGCACTTCCATTGCCATGACGTGCAGCTTGTCTTACTGTACTAGAGGAAGGTAACTTGGTTCAATTTTGACTTAGACTGAAAAACTAGTTTGCTTTGCTTACCATCTTTGCTGTTTCACAGGCATTTGATGCTTTAAATCAGCTGTGGAATGCTGAAAGATTCACTTGTTTTTATGAAGCCATAAGCCTTTGAGAAGTTGGAGAGAAAGACTTCTTTGCTTATCTTATTTTCTCCTTTGGAATCAAAGATGTTCCTTTAAAAGTGAAACACTACAGAGTTGCAAAAAATTTGAAACAGTATGAGTAAGCATCGTTTTGCAGCTGCTTTGATGGAATGGATCATTTTTTTTTTTTTTATTTTTACAGTATTCTGTAGCTGACCTACATGTACATGATCTATTTGGAGGGGAGAGCCTTTCAAACTCCCCATGTAACAGCAGGAATGCAGCAAATAGTATTATCCACTTGCTTTTTCGGGTTAAGTGAATGATATTCTATTTTTCTCTACACAAGGATCTGAAGGCATTTTGTACTGGTAACACTGCAACTTCAAATTCTAGGCACAACTGAACTGTACGTGGAATATCCCCACCACCCTCCAAGCAACAAGCAATTCTTTGTTTAAGAATGAGATGCTGAACATGTAGAACAATCCATCTCCATGTTAAATGGTTGAATGTTGTGTGGAAGATCTTAAGAACTGCTTGTTTCCATTCATGAGGAAAATCAGATGGGAAGTGTGGCATTTCAGGGAAACTTTACTTTGAAAATTACAACACTAGTACACAGCTCAAGTTTTATACATTTAACATCTGCTTTTTGAAAGAAATGTTAACAATTTTGAAATGAAACTAAACATTGGTTTAACTTTTCCTCACAAAAGCATAAAAGTCATGGAGGGGAAAACTTAACAGGCAACAATAAAAAAAGGTAAAAACAACTTTTCCTTTTAGTAGTCCTCTGGTAGTAAAGATAGAACAACTTCCACTTTTCATGGTTTTTGAGAAGTAATCTGTCTTGGTCCAAAAGTTTTAAGTGTTTTTAGTATCTGCTTCTGCCTCCACCTCTATCAGATCTGCTTCCACCGCGGCCACCACCTCTGGGCGCTCCACGGCTTGAACTACTATAAGAATCACGAGGAGGAGGATAGCCCCTTTCCATGGATGGGGGAAGACCCCTGTCTTGTCTTCCAACACGATCACGGCCACTTGAGTAGACATCACTTCTGCTGCTTGAGTAACTTTCTCGGCTTCCATATCCATCTCGTGTGCTGCCGTAATCATCATATCGACTGCTTCCACCATAAGATGGCGGGGGCCCTCGTGCAGGTGGAGCACTACGTGAGTTACCTGCAGGGTCAATGGTCAGGTAATATGGCAACACCATAAGTTATATATAACAATTTCAATCTGAATTTACAGAATTGCTGCATTTAAATGTTTACTGTTACTCTTTTGTATGTATTGAGATGTTCTTAATATTATCTGCCATATTAATGGTATTTTAAGTGGGGATTGCGTATCAGGCAGTGAGTGGATTTACAGATTCTGAAGGAATGAAGACGGTGTTTATTCAGGCAGGCTCTTTACTGGGTATTCCAGAACAGCTTGTTATTTTAGAGAAGAAACTCAGCCATATTTTCCAGAGATAGTTGCAATTCTGAACTGTAGACTTTGCTTCTTTAGCTTATTTAACATGATGATCAAATGACAACCAACATTTGCACTTTCACTGCAGGGGGGAAAAAAAGTGTGCCACTTCCCCCTAAAACATGAGCAACCTAGTACAAGACAGAATTTATGACACCTGTAGAGATTACTACATGGCCCTGAAGATGGATTCTTACCGTAACTGTCATAGGAATCTCTGTAGGAGCCTCCACTTGGATGATCTGAGTAGTCTCTGTCACGTCCTCCACCGTATCCATCACGATCACTATAGGAGGAAAGACTACTAAGACTTAGTACAAATCAGTGAGATCACAGCAAAAATAAAATGACAATGAGAAAAATCCAACAATAGGTACCTATAACCCCTAGAGGGGTATTCATCACGTGAACTGGAATGACCATAGTCACGATATGCGTAGTCTCGTGGAGGTGGTGCATAGTCTCGTGTATCCCTGGAACTGGGGTAATCTCTGCTTGAGTAACTACAACAAACAAGAATCGAGATGTTAGCCATGTCATATTTCAAAAGATCAGGCATCAAAATCCTTCTGTGAACAAAAGAAAAAGTCAAATGAAATTTGTAAAATAATTTACCCATCTTTCGTGCTATAGCCATCATCTCTCGGAGACATGTAGACATCTCTTCGTGATGGCATTGGTTCTCTGCGTGGAGGACCACCGTAACTGTCTCTTCCACGGGACACAGGGGCTTAAGAGAACAGACCAAATTTAACTTAATTAGTATTTATCCACACAGAAGACCTCTAAAAGGCAAGTATAAGCAGGCAGTTTATAAATAAACTATCTCTGTAGACTACATTTGTAATACTTGACATTTCTGCTTGTACAGTTTTAAAGCGGCACTAAAAGGAACACAGTCATGAAATCACACCAAATTTTTCCAAACAGCTGCAAAATGGTATTGTTATGAAAAAACCCAATAAACAGAAACACAATACACTATTTCATACTAGACTTAACTTAGAATCAATGATCTGCAACAGTTCCTGAAGAAAGAAACTAAGGTGCTACACCTGACTAAGCAACCAAGTAATTCAGAAAGTCCTTACCTCTTCCTCCCATACTACTGCTGCGCACTGGTCCTGAAGGTGCAGACCTTTTAGGTGGAGGGCCTCCACTTCGTGGAGGTGGACCTCTCTTCATGGGAAGTGGCCCCCGAGAAGATCCTAGAAGCATAAGCCATGAACCAGTTTGTTATTTCTGTGATATTCACCTAGGTATGCCCCTAAGGCCTGAACTGCAATAACCTAGGTGCTGTTACTGCCACCATGTGATCAACAGTAAACTTTTATAAACTAGTCTTCAAAGTATTCTCTTGTGTTTTGGCTACTGCCAAATGCTACTGGCAGCACTGAGATTCCACCAAAAGTTAACTTTCCACAGCCTAAATTCCTATCAAGAACTGTCCTTTAGAACTTATCCAAAAGCCACAGGGTGTGACACAAGGGAGAAAGAGAGCTGATATCTCTAATCAGTCATAGCTTAAATGCTTGACAGGTTACTGTTCTCAGAAGACAAGAGCCACCTGGGAAGATGTACTAGAGAAGAGCCTACACAGAGAGGGAACAGAGGCACTACAGAGTCTGCAGAACATACTATACAGACTCTTCAAGACAGCAGTCTTCAGTATTTCCAGGTTTTTTTCTGCATTACAGCTTTTACTCTTATACCTCAGGTGCTGCTTGTTTTTCCTGTTAAGCAAAAGTTTTGTCATGATACTGAAAAGTCTCTGAACAGCTATATCTTAAAGAATATCCAGTATCAAGTAACGTACTATCCTTCCACTTCAGAAAGCTTCAACAACACACTACTATTTTAAAACAAACAAGACTTAGGTTCCCTAACTCCTACTATGATCTGAAGGATCAGTCCTAGAATTGACTTAAGTTTAGAGCTCTTGCTAGTAAGACTGAAAGGTAGTTCCCTTTCCCTGGTGGAAGAGAATCAGTTTTTTCAACTTGAATACCAGAAAGCTTCCTCTCTCACGTGCAGGGTAGGAGTTTTGCTTTTCTTTCATAGCCAAAAGTCAAGTGGAGGCTTAGTTGTAGCAGGGAATCTTCATGTTTGAAAGCTTTTTCTTAAGGTGTACTTGCCTAAACAAAAATTTGACTAAACTGCCAAGATCGCATTTCATCATAATTAAGAACAAGGAGTGCACTATTCAGCTGTTTGACTTTTATTTTCCAGTAGGATTATTGTCATCTTCCAATGGGATTGTCTTGTATGTTGTCCAAGTATATAATGAGAGGTAAATACATACCCAAGTGACTCCCTCTTGAAGGTGGTCCTCTCGCGCCACTTCCGCCTCTTCCACCTCTAAGGCCCCTGGGAGGACCTCTGCTTCGTGGAGGGGGTGGCGGCCCACGCCTACCACCACTTTCAAAGGATGGCTTGGTTGCTTGTTCCACTTTAATTGCTTTCCCATCTAATGACTAAAGAAGAAGCTGCTTTACTTACTGCTCAGTCATGTTTGTACTTCTTAAATTAAGCCCCTCTTGCTTCACTACTATAGGGCTTCCATTTTAAAAAGTTAGAGCAATTCTAGAACTGATTTCAGTCTTCAGTATTAGTCCCCATGTACTCAGCAGCACGTTGGGCCTAATTTCTACAGTACTTCATTCTTGTCGTATTGATGAAAAAAATACAGAGCAGCATCAGAAAGCACTTTCAGTGAAAACACAAGCGTCCAATGATTACGGCAGCCCCATGTCATTTATTCTGTAAATGAAACATGATTTATGAGCTCCAATTTACTTTCAATTGCCATGGACTTTTGTACCAAACTAGGACTGCACTAGTAGTTACACAGGATTAAGCTGAAGGTATCTTAGCATCAGTTGGGATTTCTGGCAATGGGGAGGCCGTTTAGTACAGTTTCTTGATGTCCTGATACACGGTGATCACCGAAGTATTTAGAAGTAATTTCAGCATCTACAAAGCAGATCAAGTATGATCATTCACCTCTGTTTTCTACCATTTCAAGCTGGGTTTTCAAAAAAGGCGACTGTCACAATTATTCTATTACTTGCTTTTCCAGAGTGGAGGTGCTTTGTGGTTTGGTTTTGTTTTGTGGGGTGTTTCGATCATTTTTGTGTGTGTGTGTGTGGAAAACGTAGCAGCTTTTTCTGGAATACAGACCTGCAATAACAGGAACTTTGCAGCCAACTATACTTCAAACATGAGCAGGTGGTAAGACACGCTGACTAACTCAATTGAATTCCTTTATGATTTCAGGCATCACACATTTAGTAATTATAGCGGAGCTAAGATCACAAGCTCTGCTGAATTTAAGTTACTACAGATCTATTCTGGCAAGTATGGTTTATTTGCCTTTTCTTAGCAGTTAAATATTTAATTGCGATGACAACTAATGAATACTCTATATATAAAGGCAGTGTTACTGCACTTCTTCGCTGCAATAAATGAACAATGACTGCTAGTAATGTCTTACTCTGAACTGCTGACAATGTTTTACTGCTGTACTGATTTTTTAATTCTCCACTGAACTCTAGTCCTCTCTGAAATCATCCACTTTAGAAGCTCATGTCATAAGCCACCATATGTAGTCATAGCTACTGTTTGAAAAAAATTACGTTTATATTCAGAGGTCAAATTTGATCCATTGTGAGGAAAAAAAATAGCACCAAAATCATAGTGGTCTCTGCTTTGACAAAAATATTTTACTTACAGAAGGTTCCTCAAAAAGCCTTTTGGCTTGACAAGCTGAACATTCCAGGAGCGAGCATTAGTGCTTCTAATCACTGGAACTTCACAGTTTGTATCATACTGTTTTGCCAGCATCATCACCATTCATCTGTCTCAGTCATCCTTCTCAAAACAGGAAGAGTGGGCTTGAAGCCTTAGCCTTAAGCTTTGCCATCATGACCACTGCTGTCCTCCAACTTCATGGCAAATTCCTGGCAGCTTGTTTGAGGCTTGGAAATCAAACACCCTCCTCTTCTGCTAGCATGGGTTCTGAAAACCTGGATGCTAGATCCAAATTCTTTCATTTACGTAGGAGGTACAGTTTTCCTTAGAATTTGTCCTCCTATTTCCTTCTGCCTTGCACTTATGCTTCTTACTTAGGCAAAAGAAAACTGCCTTTTGAAACTGCTTTATGCAAGCAGTCTTGATAAGTTATGCCTAAGGTCTAAAAGGTCCTGTCATTAGGTCCAAGATTGTTTTTTGGTTAGCCAGAAGATATTTGCAAAATCTGTCCCATTTTAAAGCAGAAGGGACTTCATTTAATAGGTTCTTAGCTCAAGAAAGGTCTCATTTCAATGAGCATAAAACTCACACAAGCCATCTGAGAATAAATTTTTTTCAGTGAGCCCAAAGCACCAGCTATCAATATGAACACTCATTAGTTGGTGTTTGTAACCTTGATTGAGTGTTACAGTTGCATTTTTAGTATGATATGGGCATCACAGAAGTGGAGTCACCTTGGTGTTAAAAAGAAAGTAATGATACAAGTCATTTAAGGACAGGAATAGATTAGCAATCATAAAAATTCCTCTATGTGGAATGAACAATCTATACAGCTTTGACAAGTGAGTCAGGGAACCTTAACCAGACAGAACTGTCCTGTAAACTGCTCCACATTGCAACTGAAACGACAAATGAAATTTGGGAAGTTGAGAGTGCGGCAGAAATCATGTATCCTGAACAAACTGTTACAGAACTTGCACGGAGCTGCAATCTACCTCCGAAAAGGGCTTTCCTCTCCAATGGACCAACTTTAATGTTGATGCTGCAGTGACTCCACCATTTCTGCAATCTTCTTGATGGCACATCAAGTGGGCTTCCTTTCAAACATATTCAATAGCTGTTGAGCTTCTACATACTGTACTGCTTCGTCACCGAAGGAACTGGAAACGCTTTCCATTGATTAGAGCAAGGCAGCCTTCTGTAGCTGAGTACAGTTTAGACTTATTTGGATTGTAGTATTTGCTTCCAATCTTTTAACACAGTCCAGCTGGCTTGGTAGGTCTCTGGAATTAAGTCTTTGGCTTGTCTCCAGTGTTTCCTCTAAGATCAATATCCTTTCTTTAATTATTCATTTTGTCCTCAGGACTTAAAAATCAGAAGATCATGAGAACAGCCTACTGCACAGAATGACCATTACAGACTATCACTCACACTTGTGTCCAAGTAAGCATTTGCATTTCATGACATCAGGATGTAGACCAAACTACCATGAAGGTTCTTCTTAAAGAATGCTCGCAATTTTCTATGAAGTACTTCTAACATTCCTTTTGGGCTGCTCAGACATGCTAACATGGATCCAAATCTGCAGAGAAAGTAATTTAAGTGAAAAATCTCCACCCCCGCACAAAAAAAAAATCATTATCTCTTGACCTCTTTCTGTAGAACTGAAATTAATCTTCAACAAGCAAGCTCAGACTAGTCTATATTTGTCCCATTTTAGAATTAAATATAATTAACCCTCTTCCTTCCTCCCTCCCAGAAAAAAGCCAAAACACTGGGTATACATTTTTGATTTTCTGCTTTGCAAATGTTCAATTAAATGCAAATTCACTCTTGTAGAATCTACTTCAGCTCCTTCTACTGGCTGCAGCTCTAAATTCCTTCAGAATGACAGAATCCACAAACTGGCAATGTAGAACTCTTCCACCTGGCTAGACAGGTCAACTAACTCTTTACACACTGCTCCAACTGTTGTTTGTACAGTGCTTCTGTTGCTGCTGCTTCTTTGCCTGAAATCATGAGCGCTCCAATCCATCATTTCCAAATGCACAGAAAATTGCAAAGTTCTGATTTATTACAATTATATCTTCCCACAGCATGCCTCAAACATTGCTTCCTCCTCAGATCTAGGATGCAGAGTCTTTTTGAGGTACAAGCAATAGTTGTTCTTCAGACAGCCTTCTGAAGATGAGGATGAGTGACAACACCATGAACTTCTTCCACATCTTTCAAATCCATTGTCAAACCAAGCTAGACCAGGACAGAACTGGAACCATACACAGCAACACCTCAAGGTTTAAGTCAAAAAGGTCATTCTAAGTCAAGTCCCCAGTGAGGATGTTCTTTCCATAGATTATTTGCTGTTCAAATTTCAAAGCAGATCAATGTACTTTCAGATTTGTAGTGTCAAACACAGTGAGTATGGCGATCCACCAGGCTGTACTTTCTGGTTTCTTCAGAGATGAAGCTGATACATTCCAGAACATGTAGACATTACCTCAGTCACAAACATTCAATCTCATTGAGTTGCTTTACTAAGCATTACTTCCTGAATGTTTCCAATGTGACCCAACACATGCCACAACATTCAAGATTTAGAACAGCTGGTAATTATTTTCAGAGGGATTTTAGTTTAAAAGCTGCACTCCACAATGCTTAGGATTAGTGACTGCACTCCTTTCAGTCTGACTATTAGTTGTTGGTGCTTTAAGTTAACTTATGTTTGGGTTCAGTATAATGACTACTTCAGAGCATTTAAGAACTGCAGTGAACAAGTCTTCAGAACTGTAGCAAACCACAAAATGAAGAAATAAATCCAATGAAAGGAATACCTTTAAGGATGTTTAGGCTGGTACAGAAAGAACATGACCTGACTTGTCACTCTCTGCCTTTGACAAAAACTACTAACTTGTTTAAAAAGGAAGCAAGTCTCCAAAGAAAGTAACACTAATAGTTCTAAGGTTGTCCTGAAGCACACAGAAACTGAGTACACACAGCAAAAAACTTGCTGCAATACAAACCAAGGAGGTTTTACTCTTTGCATTCACCATGAATACCACAGCAAGCTCATTTTCCTGTTACTGAAGTGCAAGTATTTGTTATGCTTTACTTACTGACTGCAAGGACTGACATTTTTCTTTCACTTCAATGTCTTACGCTAACAAGAACAGCTATCAAAACCCCAAATGTTACTTAAACCAGAATCAGCAGAGGCTTCTTCACCTTACATGAATGGCATCTTCACCTTACATGAATGGCATCTCAGAGACTCCTCAGAAAAAGGCCAACACAGCATGACCTTAACATGACCATTCAGATTATGCATGAAAGACCAGTCTGAAATTCAAGTTAACCAAGAAGACAGCTTTCACTGCCTGAAGAGACAGCATTTCTATGAAGATAAGCAGCTGTTGACCAAGAAGTTGCAAGCCTGTATCTAGCTTTTCAAAGACGCCCCAGTACAGACACAGATGACAATAGCTTACAGTCCCTCTGACAAACTATCCTTGTCTTTATCTTACAAGTTCTGCTCCAAATTCCCATTTCTTTTTCAAGAAATTACATATGCGTTTTATTTTTATTTCCTCTTAAAGTCATGCCATTGCACTGTATGGTCTAAACAAGCAAATTCAACTGCTGGCTAACTGCAAAACTGTTTCACATTAACTTACAAGATACTACTCATATATGCCAAGTAGACTGACGATGCAGCTCACGTGTAGGAGGTTATCAAGAGATTACCAGATAAACACATCAACACTCCAGTACAGTAGAGAAGTCACATTAAACCCATAGTAAGGGAATCATTAATAGTTTTCAGGTAAGTCACTTCCCTAAAGTCTAATTTACACAGTACTGCATCCAAATACGAAAAAAAATTACAGGAAATATAAGAGTGAAGAGGTGACTACTAAAAAGCCCTCCATCACCAACTGAAACATAAAAAAGAGAGTATAACTGAAGGCCAGGCTTTGCTTTCTACTGCCAAATCCATAATCAGAAGAAAGTGATTCCAGCTTCATGGAGACAGACATTTTGCTAAATTTAAAGTTATGACTTGTCTCCAGGATCTTCTAACCCATTGCCTTTCACAATTTTCATTACTAATTTAACCCAAAGATCAACACTGCTGGTCAGGAGCAACAGCAGCATATAATTAGTGTTAATCCTACCTTTCCATTCATATCTCTGGCAGCATCTTTTGCATCTGCTGGACTCTCAAATGTGACAAACGCAAATCCTCTGGACTTGTTGGTTTCCCGATCTTTCATCAAAAGGACTGCAGAAAAAGAGCCAAGTTATCCTTTCCTGTAATCAGGCAGCAACACTTAACCTTTATTTAATCTTTTAAGCTCAGAACTTCTTAGAGGACATGAAAGCACTATCATGTCAGATGATCAACGCCAAGAAAGTCATCATAGCTATGCTGTTGCTTGTTTACTAGTATGTTAAAACAGAAAGGTTTTGGTTTTTGGTTTAGGGTTTTTTTTTTTTTACCTTCCACAATGCGTCCATATTTGCCAAATACAGTCTCAAGGGCTTTTTCATTAGTCTCTGTGTTCAGGCCCCCAATGAAGAGCTTCCCAGGACGATCTGCTTCAACCATTTTGATTCTGCAAATGGCCTATTAAAAGCATAAGGTTGTCATTAACAAAAATTACAACTGAAACTTCCATACGAACTCACGGAATATAAATTACTTCCTTCTTCAAGAGTAAAAGCAAATTTGCTCAAGCAAGATGTCATAAGAGATCTAAAGCATAAAGAACAATATTTTTAGACTGAAGCAACTAGAAGTAGTATTGCCCTCAGTTACTTCTTCGTATTCAGAGAATTACACAGTCTATTCTAAATAGATTAAGGTAATTTCAAACAATGGGATAAAGCACTGATGAGAATTCTCTTAGGACCAAGCTGCATCGGTCATTATGAAAAATCATTCAGGGTTACTGTCCTTTTGCCCTCAATGGCAATGCTAGCACTCTCTCCCTTTAATTTCTGCTGTAGATGTTTCAAAAGTTTACTTGGTATGTCATAGTAATATAAAAATACTAATTTTGAAGTCAGCTTAGGCAAATATTCCAAATGAAGCTCGTATTTTGCACGAGACTACATTAAGTCCTGGCCAACACGATGGGTCAGCTTTAACAGATACCAGACCATCACTCTAAGGCCGTGGCAAAGGCAAGGCAGCAACGAGAAGACTAAACGATAAAATAAAAAAAAAAAAAACAAAGCCGAAGACAAACCAAAGCCTGGAAGTGCCTGGGACAAGGTCTGGCCCTTGTGAACAAACGCTGCCCGCACGCCTCTAGCCCAGTGGCGGGAAAGCCCACAGCAGTGAGCAAAGAGGCCCTGCGGAGCTCCCCAGAACGCAAGAAGGAACAAAGGGCCTCCATGAAGCATCAGACCAGCGGGGGCCCGGCCGCCCGGGAGGCCGCGGCATGCACAGGGCCACCTCCTCTCTACCCCGCGAAACCTCGGGCCGGAGAACGGGGAAAGCGCGGGGGGGATGTGGGAGGGGGCGTCAGACCCTCCGCGAGCTCCAGACACCTCCACAAAATGGCGGACACCTTTGGCAGGGATTCTTCTCCCTCCCAGCACCCAGCGACGGCACCGGCACTGATCCAACCGCGTACCTCAACCCCGTTTTAATCAATCTGCCAGGTCCTCCAGGCGCGACCGCCACCCTCCCTTCGTCCTCCTCGAGGATGCAGAAGCCCACGCACCGGGACCCCGCACACCTAAAATGGCGGCCACCGCGCCCCACGCGGCTGGGACCCCCTCCCCTCACTCCGCCACAACTGCACTGCTCCCTCCACCCTACACAAGGTCAGGCGGACGGACAGGCAGGCAGGTCTGGCTCCGCCACGCCTCGCCTCGGGCTCACAGCGACGGAAATACGGGACACAACTCCCTGACGCACAGGCCGCGACTTTTGCCGCGCCACCACCTCCGGCGGCCCGATCCTGCCCCCCTGGACCCCGCTGCTCCCCTCCCCAGAGCACCCAAGGCCTACTCACCTAGCCTAGCGGCACTCACCTCCACTTACCCCGAACTGCAACTACGCAATGAGAGCGAACAAAGCCTCTGCCGGCCTTTATATGGGTGACGTCAGCAGCCGGCTGGAGCCCCGGATGCAGTCGGCAGCGAGCCCGGTAGGGGGAGGCCGCAGACCGCCGGGGTCCCTTGGGGCTGGCGAGGAATCTCCGCTGCAGGACAGGGCGGGAGGGCTAGGCCCTACCGTAGCGGGGTGAGGAGTGGCTCGCTGCGGGATTCGGAGATGAAGTGGAATCCGAGCGTGGACGCGAGCTCCGATGAATGAGTGCGGCTTGATCCTCCCAGCTGGGATGCTTGGGATGAGGCCGACAGTGTGCCGGTCTTTGTCTGTCGGCTCCTCTGCGGCAGCGCCTCGTTCCGCTTTTAAGCGGGAGCCCAGAGGAGAGGTTGCGTCACTGCCTTGGAAACAAAATAATTCACAACGGTGTCAGTTTGACACTTAGGAAGTCTCTGTGAGGGAGGTTAACCCTGTTCAGCTAAAACAGTCTTAAAGACTTTTTTTGTTTAATTGGTATGTGTACATATCAATACCCTTTCCTTGGGAGACTGTACGGACAGATGAAAGAAGTGGGTTTAAGGTGAAATACCCTGTTGATAGCATAAACTTTTGCACTGGTTCAGCTAATTCAGTTTTTTTAATTAGACCTCATGTTCAGTTGTTCAATTCAATTTTGTTGGCTAAACCTGGCAGTCTGAAAGGTAGGAAGAAGTCTGTGCATATAAAAAATGGCTAAGCTTTCATAATTTGAATTTGTGGATTAGCTAAACTGGTATCAATCAGTCAAGAAGGCCTATTCTCTTAGAGTCACCCAGTCTAATGACACAGTCTTCAGGAACAAAACCTGATTTTTCTATTACCTTCTTAAAAACTGACAAATCCAAAAGGGATGTTGTCTTATCATGTGTTCTGTGTGGTTTTCAAGCAGGGTAGCTAATTTGCAAGTCTGTCTCCATTCACTACCTTTTACAAAAATTCCAGTAGCATGGTGAACTTGGTCACTGAAAACTGGCAAGCAGGACCTGTAAATAACACCTCTTCCTACTCCTTGAAGAAGGACCCTTAGAGTTAATTCCCACAAGATGCAAAAGGAATTACAGGTTCCTAGAATATTTTAGGATTAAATGTTCCCGACTCAACCTCGTGCAATATGGGAGCAGTACCAAGATGTATCATAGGTAACTTATTTAATACACCTGGTTCCCATGCTGAAATCCCACTAGGATTAGCCAGAGGACTTGGAACCTCAAATGAATCCCCTGATCCCAGGTCTGAGTAAGAGGATACCAGTAGCCAGGCCCTGTGCATTCCCGGGGATCTGTGGTGCTCAGGAACGCCTGTCAGGTCTGAGGAGCTGGTCTCAGAGCCACTCCATATTCCTGTACTGCAACTGTATCAGCTGTGGCAGGTCATCCAGTAGTTTTACCAGAGGCTTTTCAAAGTGTATCCATGCTGTACAGCAGGCAGGTACCTGGTTCCAATTCAGTCTCTTGCCTGTACGTACCAATCCCTTTCCTTACAGACACCATAGCATGCCCTCATTGGGAAGTCCCACAGGCTGCCAGGGCTCTACAATGAACCTGTTGGGCACTAAAAGGACAAGAATGCTGTCTTTCCCACCTTTACCTACTGCCTTTCTGACTTGTTCCCACACTGTTATTTGTACCAGCAGCATGGAGTGGTAGGAGGGAATGGGTGAGGTTGAAGCAATCAGAAACAGTGGTGTGGTTTCTAGGCTGTGTTGTTTTGTAAGTCATAGGAAAAAAAGAACAGGGTCCACCAAACTATTACCTCTTCCACTTCCTTAATGCATGGGATGAGCATTGCCCAATTCCTCTGTGACTTCTGTTCTCCCTCGTTGTATTCAACAGACTTCTATTTCTCAGAGGTGCCACAGACTCCACTGGTACTGCCCAGTGCTGTTACAGTCACAGAGCTGCATAATTGCCACATCCTGATAAGAGAACATCAGACCCTATCCTTATCTTCAGTTTTTCATCCTGCAGCTGCTGATATTCAACTGCTCTTTATGTTAGGGAAAGCAGAAGACAACACTGCTTCAGACCACCTCATAGATCTGTTGAGAATACAAAAGAAGGTAGCTCTCAAACACTTCTCTAGACTGAAGTGCATACTTAAAGATGATCACCTTTCCAGCATAAAAGCTAAGAGTTTGTGGATGCTGTTACTGTGCATGGGAAAAAAGAAAGATGACCTTCAGTAATGAAGTGGGAGGCCACTACACATGATAGATAACACATTTCCTGAAGAATGCCATAGCTAGATACTAACTCAATCATAATATGAAGAAAAGGTTCAAATTCTAGTTTCAATACAGAAGAATTTAAACCTCAGAATCTCCCAGGAATGGACAGTGAAAACTAAAGTAAATTGCTGGTCCTGTAACAAAAATGCTAAAAGCAGTCTCCATTTGTGTGAAATTTCTGTGTGTTTCTATGACCTGCAGTAGTCTATTTGCTGACTGCCTCAATTGGAAAGAGAAGCAAATGCAAACCTTCCCTTTTCAAATATTACAGAAAATATTTCATTGGTAACTTCAGGCTTCATTTTATTAATATTCTGTTAGCATGTGCTGTACATGTATGGTCTTGCTCCAAGTTCAGTGAGACTGATCTTTTTCATAGAGGATTAGAGGATATATATTCTTCTAATTCTTCCTCCTTTTTCTTTTTTGTGTTAAGTTTGAATTTCTGTAGAAAAACTAAAGAAATCTTCAGGGAACAAACTGCAGTCTGAATGGAAACTAATCCCTCTTATGCTTCACACAGTAAGAAGTTCAAGGCTGAAGAGCTGTGACATTTTCTTTTCCAAATGCTTTGAATTTTGCTCAGCTTTGGATCTTCTGATTGGAAATTAAGATAGTAATAAGAGGTCCTAATACTGGCCCCTACAGAATAGGATACAGACCTTGATGGGATAACTGAGGAAACAGAGACCAGGAACGCTTCACCAAGCTTTACACAGAAAACCATTGCTATCTAACTAGCTGTACTTGCCCTTGCATTATCACAGTTTAGAACATTTCCCTTACATTTTTAAAAGCAGAAAAAAATACAATTACGTATGTTACTTACAAACCCACATACATATAAACTGATCCCTTTTTGCCTTTTCATGGCTAAGCATAAAAATGAGCCTGCTAGATGGGAAAGTGGATGACATTCCAAGAGGATAATACTCTGATACTTTGTGGGAGCTTTCTTGTAAAATGCCACTCTCCTGAATGACTCCTGTAATGTTTAACAATGTATTTGAATTTACACTACTGTCCACATATAGGACATTACCTTGGATCTTCCTCCTAGCATGCTGCATATTTTCATCAAGTGTCTTGGCCTTTTACCAAGTTCATCATACTTTGGGTTAAAACTGGATAAAGGGTTCAGGAGAGCTGGGGGATAAGGACTAATGAATACATAAATAATCTCATCACATAAGACTCATTCAGAATGAATAAGAAAGGAAATGTAATTCCCTCTAGATATATATTCAAAAACTAATAACTGAAAATACTTCCATGACAAAAAGCAATTTTCTAGACAGGTGTGACTTGATAGGTATTTCTAGAAATTCAGCATTTTTCCTCTGTAAGATTCAGACAAGAGTGGATTGAAAGTAGCACAAAATAATTGTTTCTGGCACTGACTTTGTCAGCCATTTCCAAACTGGAACTCCCTAATGTGCTTTTCCCAAATTACCTGTTTGGGATCTATTTGTGGCCCCTTTCAGTTTCGCAATACAAGGTGGATCACAGGTGCCTAAAACATAGCTGGAGCTGCCTGAAATGACAACTACAATTTTCCATGCTCAAATGAAAAGACACAAGGTGAGCAATTATTATGCATCCTTTATTATTTCTCCTTTTGCCTGGTGCTGTCCTATGGTTAAAGGAGACTCACTATTGATTGATAAGTTGGGTAAAATTGTTGGACATGGATGTTTTGCAGTGGTAATACAAACAAAATGTCATGGGTTGGAAACCAGGGTGGCAATGCCTTGCCTCAATGGGAACTACAGAGAAGAAGATGGAGGTGGTGTCTACCTGGTACTGACACCTATGCTTAGTGCAGTGTCTTAGACAGCAGTGAGTATCTGTCTTGCCATGGTAGCACAGAGCTTGGCTTGCAGCCATCGCTTGTACTTACTCTGCTTCTTAGACAGGTTTTGCAGCTGTCCCTGAGCACTGCTCCTGCCACTGCCATCTGAATGAGCAAGCCTGGAGCTTAGCATTACATTTGTGGCACCACTGTGGCTGTGTTGTAGCAAGAAGGCACAGGACATGAGCTGGTGCCCATCCCACTGCTATTGGCTGCAAACATCACAAGCTGCTGAATCAGACGTTCAAATATCATTCTTAAAAGTTGCAGGATTGCAGATAAAAGTTGCAATATAAAATCTTGGATTTCCCCCCCTAATTTCTGAACTGGTAGTGTAATAGATAGTACAACGGGTAACAGTTTTAAACTAAAAAAGAGTAGATTTAGATTAGACATTAGGGAGAAATTATTTACTGTAAGGGTGGTGAGACACTGGAACAGGTTGCCCAGAGCAGCTGTGAATGTCCCATCCCTGGAAATGTTAAAGGCCAGATTGGATGTCACTATGAGCAACCTGGTCTAGTGGAAGGAGACCCTGCCCATGGCAGTGGGGTTGGAACTATATGGTCTTTAAGATCCTTTCCCACCCACACCATTCTATGATTCTTTTCATGCCATGTTAGGTGCTAACACCTGAACACAGATTCTGTTACGAGTCACCAAAAGGGACTTCAGGAAAAAAGGCTGAGGTGAAGGCGGAAGACAAAAAGAGAAACCATTTCCCCACTGAGAGGAAGGCGACATCCCGCCCAAACATCCCGCAGCCAACAGCAGCTTCCGTGAGAATAGATCCCGTGCCTCACAGTGCCCTGCCTCAAGATGGCGCCCAGGGCCCCACCTCTTTACCGCGCAGGCGCTGCGGCCCCAACGCGATCGTGACGCCGCCGCTACCGGCCTTCGCCTCAGCTGAGGCCGTTTTGCAAGGCTTTGGCCGAGAGAATCGGGGCTGCAACCTTGGCTAATGGTGCCTTCGCTTCTTCAGGCTGGAAGATGAGGCTGCTGGCGGCCGGACTCATGCTGGTGGCACCTCTTTGCGCCGCCTTTTACCTGCCCGGCTTGGCGCCTGTCAGTTTCTGTGAGGAGGGTGAAGAGAGCGAGGGCTGCAAGGTGAGAGCCCTCACGGGAGGGCCCGGCCCGGGCGCCACCGTCCCCCAGCCGCTCGGGGCTTCCACAGCGAGGCGAGGGACTGCCGAGTATCCCCCGCCGCGGTTCGCGCGGGATCTGGGCGTTCTCTCTCAGGCGGCAACCTTCGCTCTCTGAGGCAACCACCAAATCTTCCCTCTTTCCGCTGAACTTTCCATTCAGCGCCGGGAGAGTTCTTCACCGGTGCTTCGTTCCTTGCTGCAGCCTCCCTTGGCTGTGGCGCTGCCGAGGGAGGGCGGCTCTGGCGCGGCCCAGCGCCGCGGCCTGTCGGAAGTCTGTGGTAACTCCGCTGTGGGATAGTGACCGCCGAAACTCGCACAGCTTTTGCCAGCTGGCGACGCGTTTCGTGTCGGCCGCTCATGTCTGTTTGCAAGGCTGTACTTTAATAGTTTTCCTCCTTCTGTTCTTTCCTCTTTCAGTCGTTAATCGAGCTCTTCGTGAACAGGCTGGACTCGGTTGAATCCGTTTTGCCGTACGAGTATGATGCGTAAGTACACTGCAGCACATAGAAGCGTTTGGAGATCTCTTTTCAGTTCTCTGTGCGGTGATGCAACTCCTGTTACAGCATACGTGATTCTTGTAAGCAGTATTTTGGATGTAGGCATGGAAGAGTAAATCCAACACTTGGTGCAGGAATGAAGTACAAGAGGGAGGAAAAGCACGAAGGCCACACCTGTGCCTCCTGACCGTTCGTTCTTTTTGTTAAAACAAGGCTGCTGGGTTTGTAATGGGTGCATTTTTTTGAGCTCAGTACTAGATTTAATGTTGACCTTTAGATAAATTTGAGAGTTCTTCCTGTTAGTTACATTTAGGAAGACAGGAGCTTTGTGTTTCTTATTTCTGGCAACTAAAATAATTTGGAAATAGAGTAATTTTTATTTCTACTTTTTCCACCAAGCTGTGTATCTAATTCTTTGGGTTTTTTTAATTTTGATTCTTGTCTGGGAAAACTGTTACATGCTTTTGGAGATATTTGTAGGCCTACAAAGCAGTGATACACAATAGGATTTTTCAGTCTTTCTGTTAGACAACAAAAGAAACTTGCAGGTGTTGTAGGTCTTACCCTGTGCGGTGCAACAGTATCAGCAAGACTAGAGACTAGCTTGAAAAGCACACCATGTCTCTATCTGCATAAAACTTAATGGAAGCAAATTGGCACCACTTATTGAAGACAAGTGCTTATTCACCAAAGATAAGTGATTTTATTTTTTTTTTCCCCCATGACCTACTGCTAGCTATGTTTAAATAAAGATCCAGAATGGTTACATTCTTTGTCCCATATTCAGCTGTTTCAGACTGTATATAGTGGAAAAGAATTGGTGAATGTACTTGGCAGTGTGGTACATTAATAGTAAAAGCATTTTCCTTCTTTGGAATGTTTCATGTTAAATACTATTTGTAAAGATTCCTTTAAGAAAGGGATGCAGTTGTTTTTCTGAAACTTTTTTGCAAGAGAAATGGCCAGTCTGTAGCATAGTCACTTTTTTCCTAATACAAAACATTCTATTATTTTTTTAAGTTGCCATTTGAAAAGGATGCTTGTGCTAAGCATCATCCATTTTGTTCAAGATACTTCAACTGTGATATATCTTGGTTAAAATAGATATCCAAATAGAAATAGTTCTATAAAATATTTGCAAAGGCACTCAATTTTTTACTAACACTGACTTGCCAAAAGAAGCGTAAAAGCTGCCATACTAAGGACATAACTTCAGAAATTATTTTGGGGTGATAGTTACAGTTAAAGATAAATTAAAAATTAAAGGTTATCTTTTGCACTTTTTTTCCAGTTTTGACTTCTGTCAAGATACAGAAGAGAAAAGACCATCAGAAAATCTTGGACAAGTGCTGTTTGGGGAGAGAATAGCATCATCTCCATATAAAGTAACTTCATCCCTTGAAGTTGATCCAGTTTAAATTTGCTAACCATCATTCTGATGGCTGTAATTCATAGATAAGCTGAAGATATGATGATTGTGTGGTTTATTTTTATTTCTAATACAAGCTTTATAGTGTTTATGTAATAAAATTAAAACCCCTCCCACCCCAAAGGCATCTTAGGTTGGCTAATTAAAGTTAGGAAGCTGAGCCAGTAATCAGTCTGCTTTCCTGTTCCTCTGTGGTAGAGAAGTCCAGAAACTATATCTTAAGCAATTCTGTAGCTGCTGGACATAACAGTGATCTGAAATCATTAAGTTGTTTTGATGTAATATTGAATGTTGTAAACTGGTGGTTCAGGAGCTGTTTCATATTTGATTGTGCTGTTGGGCAAATTCTGGAAGGGGAAAGGGGAGTCAAACTAGGGCTTATGTTCTTCCAGCTCTTCCCTTCTTGTAGACACTTAACACCTCTTGCCTGAACACAAATTTTTCATTGTTGATGCATGTCACTTTAAATCTTCTGTAAAACAAATGTAGCATCTCTAAAAAGCTCTACAATCACCTTGGGAAAATTATTAGCAATGAAGGTCAAACACTGGCTCTTAATGCTTGAAAGCTGTGTACTGTTCAAGGGCAGTTTCCAGACTGGGATTTGCTGGTGAAAGTGAAAACTGGGCTATGTTTGTTTGTGAGGGTTGCTAGATAATCTAAATCCCTGTGGGAAAGAGGAAGCAGAGTTTCTGTGCCTACTGCTGCTCAGTCATTAGGGACCTAGCCACATCTTTTCATAGGGCTGTTAAGGAGGTGATGCCTTCTCCTTTGTGTAAACTGTTCCTAGAAGTCTCTTTTTCTTTGAGTCTCTGAGCTAATGTAGTTTTAAGTCTTGGGACTCTTGGCCAAGAGAAGCTTTTAAATGTGCAGTATCATTTGGGCTGGATATCCACTGAACAGCTTTACAATAATTACTTGTTTGAAATGGCTGCACACTGCAGTAATTTGAAAAGTAGCTCTTGGGTCTTGATAATATCAAAATTTTCAGTGATGTTTTAAGTAGGTTAGCTCACTAACAGGTAGTTCCTAACTAGGTCAGAATACAGGGTTGATATACTAACAAAAAAAATATATTAAAAAGGTTTTTGAAGCAAAACTGAAATAACTTTCTCTGTGCTTTTATAACAGTTCACCTTTAAAAAGCAAGAAACATGCAAAAAGGTTTGTACAAGATCATATGACCCAGGAAACAGTGCTGATAAAAGCAAACTGGCTTTTTTGAAGAAAGGAATGCAGTTGAATTATCAGCATCACTGGTAAGCTGAGATATGTGCCTGAGGTTGGGTTGGGGTATTTTTTTTGCTGCTTTTTTACATTTTCATTTATGTTCTAAGTGGTTGCTTTTCTCCATAGTTGATGTGATAGTTGTCCTCTCCTGTGCATCTTGTGGGTACTACTGAAAACTATGTGCATTACATGAATGTTAAATGTTAACATGAAATAAGGTAGATCCCTTTCTGAGAGCATGTTCTTTGATGATTTCTGTCTAGGATTATCGATAACATGCCTGTAACATGGTGCTATGATGTGGAAGATGGACAAAAATACTGTAATCCAGGATTTCCAATAGGGTGTTTTGTTACTCCAGACGGTAGAGTTAAAGATGCTTGTGTTATAAATGTAAGTGGTGGAACTTTTTTCGTTAGTAGAGCAGACATCATTTCATTTACAATTTTATTTTTAAGCTTTCTTTTCCTGAGAAGGACCAGATACCATTGTAAATATGATTAATGTTCAGAGCATGGGCATTGACAAGGCTGAGTGTTGCTTCTGTATGCAGTGTCTTGCTGATACCATTGTTCAATAAAAACGTTCATGCAGATCTCTTGATCAATACAGACAAAGTCATAAACCAAAGTATTGGTATCTTAAAGCCTTAGAAAATTGCCTCTTTGTTCTGAAATTTCAGTTGTATCCATCCTTTTACCTATGCATTCTCTGTATGCAAGACTTTTTATCAGCTTCATGTAGAAGCTTTCTTGTGAAGACCTAGAAATGAGCACTGTGTTCTAGTTGCAAAAGTTACGTCTAGCACAGTTTACAAGTTAAATGTGTCGGGCTCTTCCCAGATGGCTGGAAGAAACACAACTGTAACAGGGAGAGGATTATATTGACAACAATTTGAAATATGTCAGTCATCCTGGGAGTTCCCTGGTGAACTAGTACAGTTACAGATAATAGTGATACAGTTTTATCTCTCTTGGGGTGAGGGACCACACTTCTCTCAGTGAGGAGAGAGCTCTGTGCTATGACTGCTCTGCCACATGACTTGCTGCTTATTTGCAGTGCTGGTTTGATGCTTCTTGAAGTGATACATTTACCATGCATGTTCAGTTCACTCTGTTTACAGTCACCCTCCAACTCAATTACTTCTCAGGCTCCCTAGACTACTAAAAATGGTCTGTGAATTGAATAACCTGTTCCAGCTAGATGTTCAACTTTATTACTTTGTATGTGAGGTTGTTTTTATGTTAACTTGCTACTGGTGTATGTTGTATTGGAAGCTACCTGGTACACAGAAAACAGTTCTACCAAAGTCAGCAACTTGGATGAAAAGTTGTTTCTTTTACAGAGAGGCCTTCACGCGTAGGCATCAATGGTTGAATTTCCTAGTGAGTGCATAAGGAGCTTGTACTGTGTATCCACAAAGTGCTGTGCAAACTGTGTGTGCTTGCTGTGGTGTGGATGCTCTGCCAGTGTAACTGTCATGCCCGCTGTCAATTTTAGTCTGAATTTTGACTGTGATGGTAATGTTGATGGGCATAGCACTGGAGGGATGATCGTTACATGGGCAAATAACAATGTATTACCATGGATATGACTGTAATCTCTGGGCTGGGTTGGAGAATGTTATCCTTTTAGAAGCAGACGTTAATTATGTCTCTTAAAAAATGGGGGCAGGAAAAGGGTTACTATGATGCAGTGGCGCAGCCACAGTTCATCCTTGTGTTTATGCAGCTGGTAAAGCTGTGTTATTGCTTCACTGCTACTTTGAAAAGGGAGAAAATGGATACCCAGAGATGGGGTTATATGCACGTTGCAGGTATGATTGTAGTCCTCTTCTAATGGGAATCTTGATCACAGTGAAAGAAGAGAAATCCTGATAAATTTAATGCAAGACACCTTCCTGTTTTGCTGAGAGTGGGCAAGGGACAGAAACTGTATAGCAACTGGAGAATGGCAATAAATGAAGAATTTTTTTTACCTGGAAACTCAACTAGCAGTCAGTTATCCTGGTCCCCTAATCCAAATTAAAGTGAATAAATAGATCTTTGAACTTGTTTTGGTAGCTTCTTGTGGTAAATGTTTAAATTTTACTAGTAACACAGATGTGATACTTTATTTTGTGGGTTTACATTTGTCTCCTATATAAAAAATATAAATATTTTATACAGGTATATTAAAGAAATAAGTGAATGTTGAAGTATTTCCTTTTCTTACTTGCTCCTTCTTTGGACAGTAGTCTCATTTTAAAGGTTGTCACTGCTTGCGCCCTCTCCTGTTGGAGAAGTTTCTCAATCTCTTGATGATATTTTGTAGTCAGAGTTTAACAAGAAGAATACTTTCTACCTCTTCAACCATGTTGACATAACAATCATGTACCATAGTGGGAAGGATGAAAACTGGCCTGGTGCAAGACTGGTGATGGCGAGACTGAGACCGCAAAGGTAATTTAAAACAGCAAGTTCTAGTCCTAGAAAGCCCTAACAGTAGTTGCAAACCTAGAAATGTTTCTTGGTGTCTGTAAATTCTGAGGAACTGGTTATTCTCTGTTAGGATAAAGCTTTTTGGTATACTGGTTTGAAACAGGCTGCCCAGAGAGGCTGTGGAGTCACCTTCTGCGGAGAGATTCAAAACCTGCCTGGATGTGATCCTGTGCAACTTGCTCTAGGGAAACCTCCTTTAGCAGGGGGCTTGGAGTAGATGATCTCCAGAACTCCCTTCCAACTCCTGCCATTCTGTGGTTCACAGCTGGAACTGTATTTACAAAGAGCAGTTCAGTGACTGGAAGTGCAATTTAACTTTGCTTTTAAAATATTCCCGAAGTCCCTCCTCATAGAAAAACTGCTTATGCAAACTCTTAGAACCTGACACAAACAATAGAAGCTTCCTCATATTTTTATTGATTTGCATCTGGGTGTGCATTACTTTCTTTTAAAGGAAATGTTTTCAGATGTCCTGGGAAACATCCTTCAAGTGACAGTCTCCCATGACATCTTTCTAATTGTTGCTGCATTGCCTCCTAAATGTACTTTGTATAAATGTACAGTATTTGTACAGGTGTGCTTTTTCCTGTGTTGGTTTGGATACTGAGGTTTAGGAGAAATAATCAAGTTAATACTGGCGTTCAGAACAACAGAACAGGAGATAATGACTAATTTCTGAAGAGGATTAACTTATTTACTTAGTGGCTTTGTTTCTGTGTTGACCAGAGAGGAGATGCAACAATTCTGTTGTAGAAGCAGACTGAAGCGATTACTTTGGTCTGTTGGTTTGTTCATGCCCAGTTCATACTTGCATACATTTGAAAACCGCAGACTGTTTATAACATTCCAAAATAGGTTGCTCTTTTTTAGTTAAATTCATTCTTTCTTTTCTGCAGAGATTAAATATGTTCTTAAATTACACTTCCACAGTGTTTAAAGTCATACAGACATGTATAAAAGTGCAACATGACTTGGGTATACTTCCTTTTTTCGTTGCAGTGGTATAGTTTATTTGTAGTGAATTCTGCTTGCTATGCAATTTATTCCTTCCATTTACACCTGCTTTGAGATGGTGGCAATAAGATTCCACCAACCTTCCCCATTTTTTTTTTTTTTTTAATAAAGCTTTGTCAGTTGCATCCTGAATGGTTAAAAACTGAGACATTATTCTTTCACCAGTAATGCAGACCACAAGGTGGCACAGTGAGGTTGCACATAACCTCAATTCTGTTATTCCCTGACCTGGTGTTTTGCTTGGTGCTTTGCTTCGAACTTGAAGCTTTCCTGATGGGGAACAGTTCTGGGTGGAGCACTCACTCAAAGCTTTTCATGAAAGTTTTTATTATCTTATGGATTGACTTAGTTTTTGACATATAATGATGCACACAAGGTAGAATTGTTTGTCTAGGTTGGGTAAATATGTCCTGCCCAAGAGGGTGTGAGATGGAAGCTATTTTCTGGTGTTAGAGGAGGTTCACAGGAGTGAATTCAAGCAAACCTTAAGGTTTCTTTGTGCTTCTATAGCTGTTTTTGTTCTAATAAAAACTGGGTTTAATTACCTTAGAAAAGAATTAGTGACAATTCATCCTGTACAGTACATGCAGTTTTATTTAACTTTTTTCCCCTTAGCTACAAACATACAGATGAGAACAACTTAAATTGTGAAGGTCCACCTATGGAAATTCCTGGAGAATTCACCAATAAACTGAATTTGATCTACACTTACTCTGTGACATTTGAAGTAAGTAATGAATCTGTTGCATCACTATGTAATTCACCAAAAGAATGAAATAAGAACAACTGTATAATTTGCTAATAGCCATAACTGGATTAAAGCAGGGTAAATCAGTTTTCCCAAAACCTGTTACTTTTCTATTGTTATAGTGTAAGTGACTATTGGAATGTATACAAAAAGGTTGGGGGTGTTTTTCCTCTTCTGTTACTAGTGGAAAGGTAGGGGATTGAATAACTGCAAGAGTTGTCTTCCTTGAGGTCTGCTCTGTTTTTAGAGTTCAGTTAGGGTACTGAGCGTCTCATATTGAAGAAATGTTTATATTTGGAGACACTTTTATATTAAATGCTGATTTTTAGCCTATTGTAAAGCTTTTTTTTCTAGTGAAATTGCAGGTTTCATTTTGTATTGCCTTTATTTTGTTCACTAGTTTTTTTTGAGTGGGTGGCCATTTATCTTTTAGAGTTACTACTCTAATGTTTGCTAATACTCTGATGCTTTATTCACCCTGTTGTGACTTAGGAGGAAATTAGGCTTCCTTCCAACCAGGTCTTTCCCCCAGCATGGGCAGTGGGCCTTCTGTGGGGGTAAGAATAATATGATTTAGGCTACTTCAAACCCCTTGGTACCCTGGTTCCAGTCTGTCCGAAAGCATCATTGTTTTTCTGATGTAAGACCCCCATCTTACAGGGTTTGGCTCAAGACCACCAGCTTGTTTGGTATAGGCAGTCAAGCAGCTGTCATGTGGTAACACCTTTCATTCTACCAAATTGAATTTGATTTGAACCAATGACCTTGAGGTGCAAGGCCTTATATACCATTACTTTTCCCTTGAGATACCCAGTCCTCCTTAGACTCTCTAATTTTACTACATGAATAAGCCTCCTGTCTATTAACATTTGTGTTTAAATCTTGATGATCAATTGCCATGTAGAATTGCAGCTTTGTCCAGTTATTCATGTGATGTGTTATGCATTTGGACTCCCAACTGCTTGCTTCTGAGGAGTTGCTGCTGGGTGGGGTTGGGTGCTGCCAGCAGATGGTGCTCAGCCCATCTCAATCACCAGTCTCAGCAAAACTGCTCATCCTCCTGATTTGAAATAATACCTGATATGCTTTTATTAGTATTTTTTAAATAACTTAAGAGGGGGGTATTTATCACTGAAAAGTATTTTTAAGCAGGAGAATATTAGTTTCAGTAAGCCAGAATGGATAAACCAGTAAGATGTGGTTTTGGTCCTTTTTAATAAGGCAGCTGACTTCCAATGAGAAAGCTGTGCTGTCTGCTTTAATTCATTGAGGGGGGCAAGGTATTTAGCTCTGTGTATGGGAAAAGTGTACATAATTGTGCCTCTAGTGGTTTGTACACAAGCCTGTGCTAAATACATTAAAGATTATAAGAGAAAAAAATTCCAGGGGAAACTAGAAACATCTTCAGAGTGTGTTTTAAAAGCTGATGTTTCAAGATTGTTGTGCTGTGCTGGGAGTGCCTTGTGCTGATGGCATGACTGTTTTTCAGCATGCATTTGAGAGCTGCAGGCAGCTGTGTACCACATTTTGGAAAGATGAGGCTTAGTGAAGCCGAAGTTGAAGGTAGAATATCCGGATAGGAGATTTCAATAGACAAGATATTCTTTGAAAGGCTCTGGAGATGAATTAATGCAAGAGGGAGGTCTAACCTCCAGGGTTGATACCAAGCTTAGATATTAATGCTGAATAGAAAGTTTGTGGAAGTCATTTGATGTGCTTATTCCTTCACAGAGATTGCAACAAATTTGTACTTGTTTCTATTAATTGCTATTTAATGTCTTTATAGGAAAAGAATAATATTAAGTGGGCTTCCAGGTGGGACTATATTTTGGAGTCCATGCCACATACAAACATCCAGTGGTTTAGGTAAGAAGTGCATTTTTTCATTGAATAACCTTACAGGGCAGCACAAAGATTTCTTTTTCATCCTCCTAGGCATATAGAAAGTGTGCTAGTTTTCAGACAAGAAAACTTTCTTGTTTTCATATGTGAAGTAACTTCTATCAGTCTGCTATCTCTTGAGAGCAACTGTGATATTGCATTTCAGCAAAGGAATGCATCATTGCCATCCAAAAGGAAAGAAGCTTCCATCATTTTAATCATATTCATTCTGTAGAACTCTGAGACATTGCTGCTCTGCAGTGTTCTTACTGTCTGGCTTTCTCTGAAAGCCAAGTGAGAGGTACATGTATGTACTGCATGCTTTGTACTCAGCTGCTGCTTGTGGGTAAAAGAAGGGCTGCTTTTACAAGTAAAAAATGTCTGTGAAAAGCTCTTATTTCCCTCTGTACCATGCAAACAATGTCAAGTAAGTGTGTAATTTCTCTTGAAATGTTGTTTGCAGTACTGTGTGTGTAAAGGCTAATCTGATAAATGTCTCTACAGAATACTGAAAGATGTGATGTAGATTTCATTGGTTGATAAATACTGTTCTCAATTCTCTTTCCTAAGAAATCATAAAGGCACACAGAAGTTTGTCCCCACTAAGTGGGAAAATGCTAAAAGGTCTGAATGACTTAAGTTTGAATATCTAAGGCTGTTCCTCAGGCTTGAGCTGTACATGTGCTGTGAATTGGAGTGCATGTCCTGTAACCTGAATTTTTCTTTATCCACAGTATAATGAATTCCCTGGTAATTGTTCTCTTCTTGTCTGGCATGGTGGCTATGATTATTCTGAGGACACTTCATAAAGACATTGCAAGATACAACCAGATTGACTCCTCTGTGAGTGAGATTTACAGCTTTTATGTGTGTGTTTTTCTGCTGATGCTGGTGTCTAGCAATAAGTTTTGACTGCAGCCTAAAGACTTTGATACATGCTAATATATCTGGGGGTTTAAAAATAGTTTTATTGCTATTTCATCTTTTCTAACAGCAGGAATATATGGACAGATGTGACAGATGGTACTTTGCTAGCATCATCTGATGAACTTGTAATATGAAAGGACAGACCAGGTTTTAGAAGTCTGTGGAGGGATACACAGGAACTTTTTGGTAGTGAACAAACTGGTATTTGAAATGTAAGTCCATTTCTTAACAAGGTCTCAACAAAGGAAAGTCTCTTTTTCTTAAATACTTTCATAGCATACCAGCAGCCACAAGACCCAATGCTGACATTGAAGAGTATTCTGGCATTGGTTCAACATCAAGATGTGACCATTGCTCCTGCGTCCTGTAGTTGTGTTATGGAGTGAGTCTGGACACGTAGCTAGTGGTATGACACTGACCTAAGCAGCCAGTGTGTTATTTATGGAATCTTCATCCTCAGAGATATTCTAAAGCCATCTTACATGATTCTGGGTAACCTGCATCAGATGTCCCTGTTTGAGCCAGGAAGTTGGACAAGATGACCTCCAGAGGTCTCTTCCAGCATTAGCCATTGAGTGATGCTGTGACTCTGGCAACCTGGGGTTATATGTAAGATTCCTTGTCACTGCAGCCCTGCTTTAAGTCATGTTCTGAGGCCTTAGCACAGGACATGCACTTATATCTGTTACAGAGATATTTGTAGCACAGAAGCAAAGTCTTTGCTACCCACTTTCAGAGTCTTGAATAATCAAACTTTTGAAGAGAACAGTTATTTTTATTGCTACCTGGATTTTTTTTCCCCCTCTTTAGTAGATCAGGTTTAAAATTACTGTAGCCAGATATTGTCCCTATTGTATTGTAGCTGTATTAGGAAACTCAGTTGCTGTAATTTTTCCAGTTCCAGTTTTCCAGACAATAATATTGCATTTCATGTGCAACACAACTTCTGATCTCTGTCAGTACTAGAGTCACTTGGGATGTGTGTAAATGATATGTGTATATATTTTTTTTATAAATCCAATTCTCCTGAAGATCACTGTGTCAAACAGCCTGGTGTGTGTGACTTAACATAGTGGCTGAAGCTTGCTGGGATCTGACTAAACCTGTTGTGAGTTCTTCTGAAAACTATACACCTTAAAATGGGCAAGGAACAGGTCTCTAGAGTGGCTTGCTGTCTTGGTGGAAGAGAATATAGCTGATAAGTGAGTTAAAGAGACTTGATCAGTTGACTGTGAGTGAAAGGCTGAGAGAAAAAATTACTCATCCTCATTGGTAAGATGAGAAATAATGTCAGATACTACAAAGGTTTGAATTTTTACTCTTGTTGCCATCTGGATAAATAAGTATTTTAAAGTCCACAAAAATGTTTCATATTGAAACTAAAACATCTGAAAGTACTTTTATTCTTCTTTGTGTTTTTGATATTTAATATCTTTTGTTAATGCAAATCCAGACAGTAATTAAAGTGGAAGAGTTTTTCCACATTCTGTAACTGATTGTTTTTGTGAAGGTCCTGTTTGATCTCTCAATTCAATTATGTTCAATATATATTATACTGTGTTGTATAAACTTACACTGTTTTGTCTTTATTGGTCATTCTTAACGTGGTAAAGACCAAGACTTGTAGAAGCTTGATTAGTTCTTGTGGATAACAGCAGGAATAGGTGTGACTTGCAAAAACACACTCTTATTTTCTTGTCAGTTTTGAGGAACTGATCTGTTGCAGTTCAAGGAGGTGATTTAAAAAGGTGTGAAATAGTTGTGCCAAAGAGGACATGGGCTGAGGAGTGAAGCAAATTAGTATCTCATGCTTAAGGAGTGCTGGTGAATCTACTTGAAAAAAAGAGAGAGATGCAGAAGCCAGTGACTGTGATCTTAGTATTTGCAGGTAACATTCAGCTAATACCAACTGGCTTTTAATGTGATGTACATGTAATGAGACATAAATTAATGAAATGTTTAGAAAACATTAGGTTACTTTTAGGGTTTTATGACTAAGAGTAGATTCCTGAATTGAATTTAAGAGAATTCATGTCAGTGTCTTTTCAACAGTGAGAGGTAAAACTCTTGTCCTCTTTTTTTTAAATCTCTTTGATTGTGACTACTTGAGGGTAGAGGACTTAAATATTTAGTAGAATATTTTGAGAACTAGGCTAAATTGAGGGATAAGATGAGGGTTACTGCACTTTTTTAAAATTTAGAGTAATGTTTAGCATATTGGCCAAGATTCAGAAGTATCTCTTTATACTTTCCTTATTTTTTTAATGTTTGGGTTTTTTTTTTTTTTACTATGAAGTGTAGCTTCCTACCTGGATTAATTTTACAGTTCTTACCCTCATAGTTAAACAGTCAAGGTTAGCAATAAAATATACTGCTAAATTCTTTAAACAAAAGTCTGAATAATACTGACTCATAGCTAATTGATCTGTGATGAAAGACTTCTATTAAAAATGGAGCTTTGAGACAAACATTCTGGCCTATAGGCCCATACAGGATAAATCAGGGATGTCAGTGCGCCAAGCTTGGTTTCTCTTTGTTTTTCTTAAACCTAGCTGTTTACCATGTAGCTGTATGTTTTAAAGTTTGTATTAGAACCAGAGGGTGTCCCTTGGAGTGCATTTGCCAGATCAGGTGTTGATAGGAAATTTAATAGCAGCCATTCCAAATTTGTACCTTTTCCTTGTTCTGTATGGAACTAAAGTACTAAGCATTTATTTCTGCCTAGTGTTCACCATTTTGAAAACAGATTTACTTCGGATGGTAATCTTTAAAAACTCTTTCATTCCTTGCAACTCCCTGGGAAGTCTGGTTTCTGTCTTATATCAATAATCCTCTCATCATCATCACAATTAGTTCAAGTTCAGACTTACAGGAAAGTGTGATCCTTATGCTTCTAACCAAACCTTTCTTTAGTGGGAGAGCACTGATATCTTGGAATTATATCTAGGTACTTGGTATAATTTTCTTTGCAGGCATAGTTTTCGGTTTTGTGTTGGTTTGTGTGTGGTGTTTGTTTTGTGTTTTTTTGTTTTTGTTTTAAATCAGTGTCATCTTGTGTCTTACTTCTTAATTCTTGTATTAGTATATCAGACTTCTGACACTTTCTAGCTGACAAATGGAAGCAGAGTTATCAAAATGGGGAAGGCAAAGATAATTTTCCAGAACAAAAAAATACAATTACATAGACCAAACTGGTCAATTTGTGAAAGACTGTCTTACTCTATTTTTTGTGTGCTGTAATCTAGTCCATTGAACTAAACTTAGTATTCCTAGGTTAGATGAAACCTGTAGCTTTTAACTTTCTGAGGAAGAGAGTGGTCTTCTTGTGAGGTTGATTATTTCTGGTTGAATGTTTAGGATTTTTTTGTGAGGGGGAGGTGTTTGTTTTGAGTGACTTGATTGAAAAGTTTTATTCCTCAGCAGTGGTTCCTTAGAGCCACTGGTCTGAGGATTCCCCCCCAGTGCCATCTGTCTGTTCACCTCTGGCAGTGGGGCAGAGAATGATTCCAGGGAGCAGACTTTTTGTCTGGAGTACAAGAGACCATTTCCTTCTTTTCCAATATTGTCATTGAGACTGATGTGTTTTGTAATGGTAGTAAAAAAAGATAAAAGCTTGAACTGGATTGAAATGCTATAATCCAAGTTAAATTAAATGGAATGCTTTGTTTTAGTTTTAAATTTAGAATGATGTTACATGGTTTGGCTAATTACATTTTGGTTTTTCTTGCTTTTGAGATGAGGATTTTCTTGGTAAATCCTGCCTTTTTCTTTCACTGAACCATTAGGGGGTTATAAAATCAATGAATGATGAATTGCATGCAATTAGTCTGTCTTTAGATCTAAATTGGAAGTTAATCAAACTTTAAATATGTATTTTGCATCTTGTTTGTGTTAATTTGCTACTGCATTATGTATCTTTGCTAAAGACATGGTTGATTTTATACAGGAAGATGCCCAAGAGGAATTTGGCTGGAAGCTGGTTCATGGAGATGTGTTCAGACCTCCAAGGAAGGGAATGTTACTATCTGTCTTTTTGGGCCAAGGAACACAAATTTTCATTATGACATTTATTACTTTATGTACGTAACTTTATTAAGGTGATGTGTTTGTAGTGTGATAGTGTAAGAAAGCTGTTATATTATGAAACAAATACTATAAGCCTTCTTTTGGAAAGTCTTCCTTTGCTAAAATGAAATATTCATGCTGTTTCAGAACAATAAACTAGATAGCTTCAGTCATGCTGTTGTAAGTGGAGTTGTTCAGAACACTGTGGTGTCTGGGCTAGTTCAGATTCTTCATGATTGCAGAAATGAAGCTTCCTTGTCACAAGTTTTATTTTTAAAGAAACAAAACCAGTTTGTCATGGTGTAAATCATCCAAGGATCCAGTAATGCAAGTTCAAAGACATGTCATCAAAGCTTTAATGTTCTCAGAACACTTTCTGTCTAATACATTTGACACAACAGCCTGCAGCCATGCAGAAATAAGACCAAGAATGCATGTCAATGAAATAATACTGAGATAATATGAGAGCCTACTGTAAATAGCTATATATATATATATATATATATATACACATGTGATGATGTAACCTGTCACAAGTTGGTGTTTTACTGTATTATCTGTGAAGTATATGATCATTTCTTTTCTTACTGTTCAGTAGAATTAGGAAGTATACTGATACTTATTACAAAACAAGAATTTTTCAAATTCAGCTCTCTAAGTTTTATTCTGATTTTTTTATTTCTTCTTAGAGGAGCTGCTTTTTTCTATTAATTACATGATGCTATAAGATTAATAGAATTTTCCTGCTGGACTTGTCTTTCACTGTTGATCACAACTCTTTGTAACTTAATGAACTGTGAGAATTTCATGTGCAACCAGTGTAGTACAAAAACAACTTGGAAGGGAGAGGGAAATCCTTTTTCTGTTTGAAAACAAAACTTTCCACTAGAGATCACTGACAAGCTTCTTTCTGCAAATATCTCTGAGCTGGCTTCTAGAATTAGTTCAGACACAGGCAGCCTTCAATAAAGAAACTTACTTTCAAGAAAATGCATTCTTTAGTGAAGTGTTGTCCATCATGGTATTTGAGAGCCTTTTGTGGGATTCCAAGGAATTGATTCCATACCTCTAAAATCTATCTTCACACTTATTTCTACCTTAAAACAAAAAAACCCCACCAAAACCTAAAAAGAGAATCCCAACAGCTTCACCTCTCAACAAAAATAACCCCTTAGCTCTGTCAGAGTTTTTGACTTCTCCGGAGTTACTGTTACCACATGGCCTTTATGCTACATGTTAAACTTCCTTGTTACTTAGCATGCGTAAGTATTGACCATGGATCCTTACAAGGAGGACTGTAGGATTTTGGAAGCAGACTTTTTCCAGCTGAGATTTGGTTCATGTTCATTGTTCATATCTGTGTGGCATTTTAACCTTCAGTCTTTTGGCCATGAAAAACTTTCTTTTGAAAATCTGAAGTAGAAATGGTGCTTTGTTATGAATGAAACAGTGCCATTAGGGGTGTGGTGATGTGCTGGGGGTATACGAGAGCTTATGCATGTAGTCTTCATTTAAATATGTTAGTGGAAAGGATAAACCTCTGCAGTGATATTTGTTACAGGGGAATTTTGATGTCCAAAAATCACTAAATCTTTTTGTCTCTTTAGTCCTAGCTTGCCTTGGTTTTCTTTCTCCTGCCAACCGTGGTGCTTTGATGACCTGTGCAGTTGTATTGTGGGTCTTACTGGGAACTCCAGCCGGCTACGTGTCTGCTAGAATGTACAAGAGTAAGTACATGCATTTGCTTAATGTGACACAGCAGGTTAAATTCAGAATTGCTCAGCTTAATGTAAACTTCAGACTGGAGCTGGTGTCTGAGACATCAAATCTGCTTCTTGGTGCTGTCTTGCAAAACAGAAGTTCTGAACTTGAAATTGTTTCTTCTTTTTTCCTCTAGCTTTTAGAGGCGAGAAGTGGAAGACAAACGTTCTGCTTACAGCTCTGCTTTGCCCTGGGTTGGTATTGTTTTCCTTTATTCTTTCCTTTATTCTTAAGTATAAATGAATCTGAGGTGGGTGTGTGTGGGAAGTAAATGATGATGCTTGTTTGTGTGACTATTTTCTGTATTGTTCACCGAGTTGCTGTTTCTTTTATACACTGCCTATCTGTGAGTATAAAGAAAAGTGAACTTTGAGAAGCTAAAGCCTAGGTAGGGCAGCTTCTTAGGATCTTGTTTTGTAATCAGCTGTGGGGGTAGGAGGACTCTTGGAAGGTCACATCACAGCCTTTGAGAATCACTGCATTAGGCAGTGATAGGCTAATTCCAACTTGGTACTGCAGCACCACAGGTAATCTTGTCTGAACTGGTAGTAGGTGTGGTCACTTTATTAGGTAGTAAGTGTTTTTGTGGTAACTTTGGAATGTCTGTAGTACTGTTCTGGAAACAGGGAGAGACAGCTTTTTAGACAGAACCTCTTGTTACCTTAGTTACAGTATCAGTGTTTTCTTACAGCTATGTTATTGGAAAGGACACAGGATGTAAAATTTAGATTTTATTTAAGTAAATAGCTATATACTGTTGTACTAAGCAGTAGATATTTACTATTCTTTTGGGTGAGAATGATGCAGAGATTTTCTTAAATGGATTATAATATTTCATCTAAATGTTAGTGTCCAGTTTCAGATATGGCTGTAGTGTGTATCATACTATGGCCAATACTGTCATGCTTCAGAAAGGTGATAGATCTCCTACCTTTCGTTTTCTCATAACTTCCAAGGCCTTCTGTAAGAACTAGGTGAAGAAAGGGAACAGAAACTAATTTCTTCTGCAACTCTTCTGTGTTTCTTGATTACAACTTTTTAGGTACATGAAGTTACCCTTTGACAAATATCCTTGGCAAAAGTAGAGGAAAAGGTTATAAATAATTTCTTAAGGTATCTCTCCCCCCAAAAAGCCCAGAATTAATAAAACATAACTTGGTTGCGAGTATAGTAGAATTTCATCAAATTAAATATCATGCATTCATGAACAACTGAGTGTAGTATTTCTATGAGGAAATCTTATATCTAAACAAAATGTGCTTCAGTTTCCCTGCTGTCAACTGAGATACTATCTTGAGAGAGAAGAAAATATTTCTCAGTGAAAGAGATACTGTGCTGATCATTTAAACTCCCAGATAAATTAAGTTTCACAGAGGAAGTAAAATGACTGGGGATGGTAGGATAGGAACAGATGTCTTGATTATGCTATGCTAGTTCAGTGAATTTGCATAATATCATAAACAGCCTAAGGCCATTATGGTCTCAGTAGACTGATGGGAGTTTACATTTGCCGTATTTTTTTCCTAACTTTGGAGGGGGAAAGAGGTGTCTGTGTTAAGAGCTTGAGCAGATGATAAGGATTAGCAAGACTTCTAAAAAGGATTTCATTTTTAGTTTTTGTTCAACAAATGCTTACGCCAGGGATTGCTTGGGTGTGCTTATTTAACAAGTCTATTCCTGCAAACAGTCTTGGCAAGTGTAAGGCCTCTGCTAGGAAAAAAGGAGCCTGCCTATTGCTCTAATCCTCCCTCCTTCCTTTTTAAATCAAATACTGTGGGGGATGCATGTTCACTTCAGGGCAATTTAATTTCTGCCTCAGAAACACTGTTTTAACAAAACCCAGACAATGGTGGACTTCCAAGGGGCCCTTCCTGAGGCTGAATTTTCTGTGATACATCTCTGAATCCATGAATAATGGAAATTCAAGCAGGCTTTTATATGAGTGTTCCCTTGTAGTACATTGTGCTTTGCTTTCAGAATGGGGTGGGTTTGAAATCTTTATCATATGTCTTGGAGTTGTTTTCTAGTGTTTTCCCATGATGTTTAGAAAAGGAGGCAGATGCACTGAACTGGGGAGGGAAGAACAGGTCTGGAGAGATGTCAGGACTGTTGCAGTCTTTATTTACATTCTCAAATGATATGGGCTACTTAACTGTGTAACTGCATGAGGTGTTCATACAAAGATTGTTGTTCTAGGGAAGAGACCTTTTTAATTCATCCTTCTGCTAGCCTGTTGCTTTGACACTTGCTAGAGCAGGTTATATGTTTGTTTTGAGAGTGATGTGTGGCTTCCAACATACACAGTTTTACTATCACTGTTTTTCAAGAGGGAATTTGGCTGGTTGGAAAGAACCTTTAAAGGAATTAAATGACTGGCCATAATAGGAAAGGTGATTCAGATAGGAGCACTCCTTGTATGAAGTTTTACACTTGAATCTTTCTGCTACTTTTTGAGTTTATGTGCTGAGTGTTTGGGATAGTGACTTTACCATAGATACTTGCATTAGAGGCTTTGGAAGTTACAAGCATTTTTACTTTAACTGCACTATTGCTGAAAGCAACTGAGACTGTTAGGGAATGAAAGGTTGCAAGAAGCTACATTTTTCTGATACAGACTTACCTGGTTTATGTTTTTAAAATTAACTGGTAAATACTCTTCTGAATATTTAAATATCTTTTCTGGTCTTTTTTTCAGGATTGTCTTTGCTGATTTCTTCATTATGAATCTCATTCTGTGGGTGAAGGGATCCTCAGCTGCCATCCCTTTTGGCACTTTGGTTGCTATCCTAGCTATGTGGTTTGGAATTTCAGTCCCACTAACCTTTGTTGGTGCATATTTTGGCTTCAAAGAGAAGGTAGGGCTCTTCGAATGCACTTTTGAAATATGCCTGTCTTTTGCAGCTGAGCTAGTGGACCCCTGATCATGTACAAGAACTGGTTGGATTGAATCATGTATGGAGTTATGATGGTAAAATGATGTTGACTTTGGAATGTCACATGAAGCTTTTTTCCTGTCTATTCATTAGTATCAGATTTTAATAGTGCCCTTGGAGATCTTGCTTTACTTTTGTACTAACTTCACTTTTGAAGTAGTATATACTTCACTAGTTGGAGATAATGCCAGAAAACTTAAGAAAATGGGGTTTTTATTAAGGACTGAACAGGTTTCTTTCCTTTTGTTCTGACCTGTTTATTGACCAGTAGTTGAGTATCTCTAATTTTGGATATCGATTTTGTGGTTTACTTGGTTTGGTAACTTTTAATGGCTTATGGATGAAAATAAAGTTCTGTTGTGTTTATCAAATCTTTCAGTGCTGATGTTAGAAAAACACAATCTTACTTGTGATGTGACAATTTATCTTCATTTCTTTCCAAGCCTATTGAGCATCCAGTTCGTACAAACCAGATTCCTCGCCAAATTCCAGAACAGTCCTTTTTCACAAAGCCATTGCCTGGTATCATCATGGGTGGCATCTTGCCCTTTGGCTGTATTTTTATTCAACTGTTTTTCATTCTGAATAGCATTTGGTGAGTATCACTTTGTTGTTTTTTTTTTTTGTTCTAGTTATGCTGGTTTGATAATAAACACAGTTCTGAGTTGGAACATCCCAAACCAATGAATATGAGGACTTTTGTGGAATATCCAGTGTCTGCATATTTATTCCTGTGCTTAGAAATTACAAAGCCAGTTATTTTTATTGATAACCACAAAGTATGAAACTTGAGTCCTGTATTCCTTGTTTTATCTCTTCTGGCCCTAAACAGTCCAAACATGGTTTCATAGTGTTGTGGTTAGGTGGAGCCTAATCTGTTGTGGAATTATGATTTATGAAATGAATGTGATCTGGCAGTTTCATCTGTTAAATTAGAATCAGGTCAAGAATTTGGGATTCTGTGTTCTGCTTCCCACACCACTCCTTGTCAAAACCTAGTCAAGCAGATACATGGAGAATTAAACCAGTGCAATCTTTCATGGCTTTCACATTTGGTGTTTGATTACATTGTATTGAAGTCATACTTGGTCTAGGAATAGACTGGAAGTGGAGGATCATCTGGTGGGAGTGGTGAGGAGATGCAGAAACACTTGGAAAACCTAGCAGCAGTAGTAGGAAGGAAGTGGATATTGTAACTGGGGTGATGCAAGTGTTGGGGAAGCTGAAGGAGGTCTGAAGTGATAAACATTTATGGAAACTGCCCTGAAATGTTCTCTGCGAAAGCTGATTGAAGAAAGGTAACATTGAGGACCTTAAGCATTGCTCTGTTAAGCAGTGGTTTTATGTACAAAGTGTATTCAGATAGAGGGGAAAAAATAAAATCTTCTGCATCAGTCAGGAATGGAGTAGTCAAAGTTACCCTCATGGTGTGGATTTTTCTTTATTGGCTTTGCATCTCAATAGGTAAGACAGTGAGTAGCTCACAGAGCTTTCATGAAAAAATAGACTCTTATTTTTATTTATTTTTTATCTTAGGTCTCATCAGATGTACTACATGTTTGGTTTCCTGTTCCTAGTTTTTATAATCCTTCTCATTACGTGTTCCGAGGCTACAGTGTTGCTCTGCTACTTCCATCTATGTGCAGAGGTAAAAAGTACAGTTTTGAAGTAGCTTGTATCATAGAATCATGGAATATCCGGAGTTGGAAGGGACCCACAAAGATCATCAAGTCCAACTCCTGCCTATGCACAGGACAACCCCAAAAGCACACCATGTGTCTTGTAGCTGGAAGATGTTAGTAGAAGAGGTGAGGTATTCACATGATGTGCTGGACACTGTGGATGGATTGTATTGTCAGCCCTTGACGTGCCTTAGCTACTCTTCAGATACTTGCTGTTTGCTTCAAAATCCACTGTTTGCAGCAGATAAGCAAAACCAAACAGCCTTGGTCTTAGAATAATTTCACATTCATCTGACAGGGGAGTTGGACTAGATGATCATTTGAGGTCCCTTCCAACTCCTAACATACTGTGATACTGTGAAACACTACAGCTGCCTGAGAAAAAAAAGAGTAGCTATGTGATATGTTGGACTTCTTGTTTTGAGATAGATTTGGGGTAATAAATGTATTTCCTAAAACGATGTTAATTTATAACCAGCTTGCTTATATTCTGTTCTCCCTGTGATGTCTGTTACCAACTGGTTTATTGGTTCTTTCAGGATTACCACTGGTGGTGGCGATCGTTCCTGACGAGCAGCTTTACAGCAGTTTATCTCTTTATCTATGCAGTTCATTACTTCTTCTCTAAACTCCAGATAACAGGAACTGCTAGCACCATTTTGTACTTTGGTTACACAATGATCATGGTCTTGATTTTTTTCCTTTTCACAGGTGAGTACATTGTTCAAACTAAAATGAGTGTGGGGTTGCCATTCTTGAAATGACAAACATCAAGTACAATTTATGACTCTTTAGACAGTGTTACTTTTATGGTTTGTGACACCGCATATCACAGGGAGATACTTTTTAAAGGCTTTTTCCTAACTTGAAATTACATTTTTTATAGTGTAATTAATTTTCCTTTATTGCATATTATATTAGCAGTGAGTTCAAACCATTATACTTTCAATGTGCTGTTCTTGTTCACTTTGATGTCGGGGTGTTTGACTTGTTCTGGATTTCATAATTGGTGGTAGAATCTCTGTAGTTAGAGATTTTGCACCCTGCATCTAGAGAATAGAAGATGTTTTCAGCTTTCGCTATTAGCAAGTGAAGCAGGTTGACCCTGGGAAAAAAAGTTGATGTTGAGAATAGAGAGTTCTAGTGCTGTAGTTGTGGTCTTACCTGCTAATTAAGCACCACTTCTTAATGACAGGAATGTACCTTAACTGGAGGAGCCTATTTGAAAAGTGGCTCTCCATTTTAGCAGTCCAGCTTTTCTGATGTTACTCATGCAGACTAAATGTCTTCTACAGAATTACTCTAATGTTCATAATCACTTGGATCAAGCTATAATTTCAAGGTTGATTTGATGTGAAATCTATGCCAGATTTACCATGTGTTAGGTGAAATTAGAAGCTCTTTGAAGGGTACTGGCCCTTAAAAATAGCCAGGAGCATTTTATATTGGTTTTCATCATACTGCTGCTGTTGTGTATATGTAGCTTTAACACATGAAATCAGATCTTTTATGTATTGCTCTGCTTACCATCATGAAGTACTGCAGAGGTAGAACCAGAGAAAATGCTAGTTCATGTATAATGGATTGTTTGTAAAACCAACCTTTACATTCATACCTAAGATTTATAATAGAGGGTCTCTCTGTGGATGGCTTGATGGTTCAGACTGTTACTTCTTAGGATCTTCTTCCTGACTATTGAAACCTGCTGTAATTACTTTGTGTTTGCTTTATGAAATGCATCACTTAACTCCCTTGATGCAGTTAAAAAAGAAGACTGGCTAAAGTAAGTAATGAAAGTCTTAGCATCAGACTTCAAGTTTGTCAGTTCAGTTGTGAGAAGGACCTCTTTCATCTTTATTGCCTGTAATACTGGCAAAAATAAGCACTGTTGATAATAAAACACTGAAGATAATTACTGTATGTGTTTGAACAAAGCAATTATGTTTAATAACGTTAACTGGCACTTACTGGTAGATTTTTATTGTTGATTTTTATTTAGACCTGTGTCTCTTCAAAAGAAGGTAAAAAAGGGTTTTAAAAAGAAGTGGCAAAAAAGAAAGAGGATTTATTTATAATTTTTAATGATTAGAAGGCAGACATAGAAGTTGGCATATTGCCAGTTAAACCCCTGCTTAAATCCTGGTGAAACAGATGTCCTCTACAATATATAAATATTAACACACGCCCCCCCAAAACTATAATTAAAATGTTTTAATTCCTTTTAAACTAAAGCAATATGTTAATATGTGTCTGGGTTTTAGCACAGGTTAGTTGCTTTTCTGCAAATTTCAGTTTCACTTACAGGAGGCAAATTGGTAGAATTAAAAATATCCCTTTCTTATATAAAATGGTAATTGAAATTGTCATGGCAGTTGCTGAAATGATATTAAAAGCTTCAGATGTGCTGATCCTACAGTGCTTGATGTTGGAGGCCAGTGAGGCCCCAGAAGTACAATAATAAACTGCTGCTGTTACTTTTGCAGTGGTTTGGGTTTGTTTTCTTTTGTTGTTGTTGTTTTGTTCTGTTTATTTGGAGACTGTTTTTCCTTNTTTTTTTTTTTTTTTGGTTGGTTTGGGTTTCTGTCTGTTTTGTTTGGTTTTTTTCTTTAAGTAGGACCACACTAGTGATGGCTGTGCTGCACTTAAAGTTCATGAGGAAAGCTACTACATGGTCCTTTTATTTTTACATTTGGTGGAATAGCTAGTCACTACAAAGCTAGTGGGTGTAATAGGTTGATGGAGTGTGTAAGAAATCCTTGCTGATGTACAATGCTGTGATAAATTTCTTTCCTATGTTTAGTTTGATTTTTTGGGGCTGAAATGTAAGCTGTTCTATGTAGATGACTTAAGCAGAAGACACCAAATTTTGCTTTGTTTTGTAAAATATTCTTTAGTAGCACTTGCTTTGGAAAATAAGGGTTCAGTCCCTCACAAGTTTATGGAGGTGAGGAATTTGCTAAAGTAACTTTACAGACTGGTTGCATTAATAGTGTATGTTCCCAAAATGGGACCTTGATCTGTTCCACTTTAGTTAGCACTAGGTATTTTGTTTTTTTCTATTCTTGCCTATTAGATCTCAGCAACTGTGACAGAAATATAAAGGGCAGTGTTAATACCTCCTACGTGGCAGTGGGTTGTGTTGCTGTGGACATCACAAAAGAGATCCTAATGAATAAGTAAATAGGAACTGAGTGCTTGTATGGCAGCACCAACAGTAACAGAGGCTGACTGGTGAAATCTAACAGCTAATGTGCACAACCAAACAGAATTTTATTTCATGTACTGAGTGTGATTAATCTTTCCAGAAATAAGAAGTGTGGTTGAATGGGGATGGCTACATGATTACATGCGTTTTATGCTAGGAGACGAAAAAATGCTGAACATAGTCAAAGCATGTTGCTTTACAGTGACCTCTATTTTTGAACAGCATTTTCACTTGTGAGTTAATGCCATTTTCAAAATTGAGTTTTGATCTTCTGGGTAGATTGTGTTTAGAATCCCAGATTCTGAAGCACCCACCACTGTGCAGTGATTGAAACCAGTATGATACAGAGAGCTTTCAAGGTACATAAAAAGTATCAGCCAAGTGCAGAGTGCTTTTCTATTTGCTTTCCAACAATCAGTTCGTGCTTTGAATTCTTTTTTCTTCATTAAACAATAAAGCTAGAAGAGAAGAACAGTCTGGCTAATGTATTTTGGTATTATTCTGAGCAATAACCCTTGTTTTTAATTTTGAATTCCAAGTAGTTTCCTAATAACTTTCCCTTAGCCAGTTAGATGCTGGCTTTCTGTGTCTAAGATCTTTCTGTGTCCAAGAACGCTCTTGCTGAGTGGTAGTATATATAGTGCAGACCAGAGTATTCAGCAGTATATAAACTGGAGGACAAAAAGATTTAAAAAAACCAGCTGAGATGTCACTGTCTCCCTAATAAGCATAAATTGATGTATTCTGTGTGTTTTGCTTCTTGGCTTAGAGAAAAGACTGGAGACATTTTCACAACTGGGTTCTTGAATTTTAAATAGTTCCTGCAAAATCAGTCTCCCTAGGGTGATCAGTGATATACAGTCTGCTGCAGTGCACTAGGATGGCATCAGTTTCCTAGACTAGTAGGGGTTCTTTAGAAAGACAGAATTGTAAAATGTGAAGGTCAGCCACTTGGGGAAAAATAAAGGTCTACCCTGCAAAAGTAAGTTCTTAGATGTATGTCAGTCAGATGCTTTTTCATTTAATTGAAGCTGTTGAGTGATTGGGATTGGTTAAAGTAAACATTAGCCAAAAAATTCATTTGTAATATTAGATTCAAACAAACAGATTTTGCAGGCTTATTGGAGGAATTGTTATCTTTGTGCTGTGTTGTTTGGTAAGAGGTCTGCATGTGAAAACTGAAACTGTAAAATCTTTGCAGTGGAAAGGTGTTCAGACCAATAAGAAAATAATTTTGGAGGTCTCAGCTCTTTCAAGTAGTGGAGGTTTTTTTGCTTATTTTTGGGGTATTTTGGGGTTGGGGGTTTTTGGGTGGTTCAAACTGTTAGAATTTTTTAATGGCTTTAAAAGAAAACACTTTTAACTATCTGTTTTCTGTGTTGTGTTCATTGATGTCTGTCAGTGAAGCAATAAGCTGAAGAGGTGTGCTCCTTGTTATTAAAACTTTGAAACTTTGATTTCAGTTTCAGTGCATTTTGAAAGAACCAAAATAAAACCAAGATCCTAGGGTGCTCTTGTGTAAGACATTAGATAAATAGCCCTACTATTCTAATGAAAGGTGCATTTGAAGTAAGGAACGATCCTAATTTTGTTGCAAAATGTGCTTAGTAAAGTGCTGAAGATTGAACACTTGGGTGTACTTTTCAAGAAGACGCATTTCAAGTCATGCTACTGGGGATGACGAGGTTGTATTTTAACTAGTGCAGCTAATGATGGCAATTTTACTGGGTAGAGCTACAGCTATAGGAAGCTGATCGTGCACTTACCTGTATTTTAAGATTGTCCTTAGGCAAATTAGCTAAAAGGGGAATCTGGGAACCTGTTCTATTCATCAGTATTGGCTTAAAGATCCAGTATTGATGATGCTTTTCTGTACAAAGCACTAAAATTTGAAACAAGTGGCAAACTTGTGAAATGGGCTAAAATGTAGAAAACATTCTAGCTAGAATTTTCAGATAAGGTGAACTAGTTCAGAGCTATTCTTCCCTAATCATTATTCATTTGCAGATCCTTTTTTGATTGGGATATTTACTCCTTTATAGAAAATGACAAGCTTTTGGAATCAATTACCTTTTGGGAACCTCTTTGCAGTTTATGGAATCACAAGCACACCCAGCTCTGAGGTGGACAAACCACTAAGTTTCAGTGGAACCAGGCACTGTACTGCTTATATTCTTTGAAAAGCAGTCCTGTAGGTAAAGCAGCTGTACAACTTAAGGGAACATTATTTATAAGCAGCTTTAACTTACATTAATTTCTGTCTTTTAATTCTGATTTTGAATATCAATGCAAGTCTGTGCTTACTTGAGCTTTTGGAAGTTCCTAGTCTGTGTTTGGCTCATGTTACTTCAAAAAAAAGGAGGAATTTAAAAAAAAAGAGACTTTTGGGGTCTTTAGGTTGATGCTCTTTTTGAAGTTTCTGCTCCATAGAGCTATCCACACCTGGAATTTGTAGGATACAGTTGTTCATTGCAGGGAAGAAGTAGTTATGAGTGTGGAGGTAACAGAGGGGAGCTCTGCTGCCCAGGGAAGGTAGCTGCATACATAAGGCTGTATCTCGGCAATGGGCCTGGCCTTTCTCTCCTGAGCTTAAGTTTGTGGTTCGAATCTGGTGTCTGACAAACGTTACTGCTTGTGGTAGGAAGCATAGTCTTATTCTACTTCCACTACACTGGCAAAATTTTTGATAAAGTTTAAAAAAGGAGCTGGGGGTACTTGGTCTTTGATTTGCTAAACAGAGGGGGGGTTTAGGAGGCAAGCTGAAAATCAATATTACTGAAACCTGTGAAAATCTGTTTATAGATGAAACACTTGTTCACAGTGTGAAGTCTTCAGATTTTGCTGTGAATGAGGCCATGTTTTATAGAAAGCTGCTGTATCAGAAAGATTCAGAGTGACAAGGATTGGAGGTGGATTTAGAGTATGTTCCCATATTAAGTTATGGCATGCTCAGAAGACTGTGGAAAATCTTCCTCTTGTGTAAAAGTTATACATTTTTGTTACAATGTTATCATTTTGTTCTAGAACAGCAGATTGATTTTTTTAAGATATCTCATTTGTTAAACATTTGAAAGAAACATTGCTCTCAAAGCCATAAAAGGCTCAAAGTGGGCTATATTATAAAAACAACTAGAAAGCAGATGCTGAGAGCCATCATTAGGAAAAAAACATGAGAGTAAGGCTTAGAGTAACAATGCTTATTGGAGTATTGGACACAGTAGGAAGGAGTGCGAATTGACCATAAACTGCAAAGATTTAGTGATGTCAAACCTACAGAGGAGTTAAATTCCTTCTGTGGTTGGTGTCTGATCTCCTATCAACAGCAGTAAATCTGTTGTCTCCTACTGTTCTGGAGGATGGTAACTGCAAACTTCGAGGGAAGTGGTAATCTGTGGCATATAATAATAGGCTGTCAAAAAGCCTTTAGCTGCAAATATATCTGCTAGCACAAAGAACACAAGAATTGGCATATAGATAATAAGCATCCAAAGATATGTTCCTCACTGATCAAATATGTAGGTGTGGTCTGAAAGACAAAAATGTAATGAAGGTAGGAAAGTGCTTAATAAAGAACCTCCTAGTTAGTAAAGGTTTGTTCTTCATCTTAAGAATAGAAAATTGGTATAGATTAATCTGATTCGGTGTCGTCTCCTCTCTCCATCATCTTACTCTGCACTGTGCTAACTCGAGCTACAGATTTGGCATGTGGCTCAGAGTCCCTCCAGAAGGTAGTTGTGAAGGGTTTTTTTTCCTCTTACTATTGGGTTGAATGACTAAAGAACTGTATTGATAAGAAATCAAGCCAGGCTATACCTAACCAGACTGCAGGTCTGCTACCCAGCACAATGAGAGCAGTACTCCCAGGAAGGTGTGTGAGAACAAGGCAAGCACGTGCCAGTACTTTTTTCCAGCCTCCAATCAGCTGTGGCTCAAGGGCCTATTTAGCACTTTAAATGGTGTCGTTGTAATTAGTAGCCTTTGGATTTCTTGAATTCATGAACTCAAATTCACAAATTTCTTCTGTTGCCCAAACTACTGAGTGTGTTTTATTATCTATAGTGACCTGTGACAAGAAAATCCACAGCTTGAAAACACATTACACAAAATTGTGTCTTAGTTTGTGTCAGTGCTAATTTCATTTGATGCTTGCTCCCAACTTCTGTAGTACCTAGAGCATTCCTTGAGCAAAAGGAAGTAACAGGACATACAGAGTAAGAAGTTCCCTGTTATTGAGTATAAACAGAGCAAGATGAACAGAAAACCGGGCCAAGTGATTTTTCCCAAGGCCTTGTTTTGTGTCCTAATTCATAGGTGGCTGTGAACAATTGTAGATGTAAAAAGACCAGGTGGGTGTTGACTTTGTGTGTCTATGAAAGTCAGTTTCTTAAATGGTGCTGTGTGCCTGCTAGTGGTGATAGCAACATCACCTTCAGTGGTGTACATGAAATGTACATCAAGCAGCCTGGTCCTAAAAGTCATCTTGATCTAAATCAATAACTTAGCCTAGGGATGAATGTGTGTTGTTAAATTTAACAAGTGCCGTTATTCCGGATAGTTAGCAGGATTACAGTGTTATCTGCTGTCCTGCTGGGAAGTACTTGTTAGGTTTTTCTCTCAGAGCAAGCTGGAAGATAAACTAACCATTTTCACTTTCTCATTTTAGGGACTATTGGATTTTTTGCCTGCTTCTGGTTTGTAAGTAAGATTTACAGTGTTGTGAAAGTGGACTGAAAAGCTTCAAAGTGTCTTCTGAACATATCTCCCTTGCTGTTTGATAATTTTTACCATGTATTGAAAAACATCCTGTGTAATTACTCTAACTTGTAAAAGCTGAGGAGCAGACTACAGCATAAAATACAAATTTTTATGCAAGGAAATGGCACCATTGGAAAAATGTTTACATCAGTATACTGGTTGAATATTTTAATTCTAATCTAAAAAATACATCCAGAATTTGATTTTGGGCAACTAAAAATTCTGTGAACTGGTTTATTTGGAAATGAGTGCATTATACAGTCCTGCAGCTGAAATTCCTTGTGATTCTTATTTTGGTTACCTCTTTTAGCTACCATTTGTATACCATGAAAGCATAGGACTGTCAAGTAAATCTATGTAAAATGTGAATTTTTTTAACTTAACTATGATTGTACATATTATCCTGCACCTTCTTTACAACTAGATATCTTCTTACAAATGTACATGCTTTTAGTGTAATGTAGACTTTATTAAAAATATTGACACTGGTTTTTGTTCAAATAAAACTGCACAACTCTAGCTGGCTTGTTTCCTTTCTTGTTAATTAGGTCTTCACTACTTGGACACACAGATCACATTAGTTTGACCAGTTGATAGCTTTTCAGTTTTATATTGTTTATAAGCAGTTTGGAATTGTCTATGCAAGAAGAAGGACCGTGGTGGTAGGATAGGCAGGGGCTTCTGAAGCTGCTGTGCTTCAGCTGTGTGCTTACTCTTACTCTGCCCAAAATATTTTTGGCTGGACAAACTACTACTTTCTATCAGAGTGAAAACCTTTCTCTTCTTTTAGTCCTCTGAAACATACATCTCATTGCTCTTCATTCTGTGAAGACTGTGTAGCATGTTGGGAAGCTTATCTGTGAATCTAGTGGGCTTGGAAATGGGTGATTCTTAAAGGTGAAGCCTGTCTCCCTGCTCTGCAGAGCTTGTGCTTAAATGCTGGATTACATGAGATGAGTATCTTAATTGCCTCTTCAGTTACAAGACTGCAGGCATTCTTTCAGGAATGTCAAGGCTTTAAAGAGACTCCCCAAAATCTTGAATTGCACTTGAAGCTGAGCAGAGTCACTGCAGACACATACTTCAGTTGGCTGTGCTACTGCACCTGTTGGTGATGAATAAGGGGATATTGCCTCAGATTAATGGGTGAAATGCTCAAAGCTTATTAACTGACATATGGAAACATTCAGTGCTGGAAGCTGCTTTTCCATATCTAAGCCTGCAATTTAACAAGACCCAGAATGACTCTATCTTTTCATAGTCATACAAATACCAGGTAATTGTAGTTAATGTTTGGTATCCTTTCCAAAATGTAATCTTTGGTATGAGGATTTCAAGTCTTGCCTCTGTGTACTTGTTCATTCAAGGTTACTTCAGTGTGGGAGAGATCTGGCTAAGCTGGAACGAGTACCAGGCTACAGCATCTGAACATTGCCTCTGGCCTAAAAATGAGGCTTTAGACAACTTAATAAAAAGAACCAAGCATGAATGTACCAGGAGGAACTGGCTACTGCAAAGATTGTTTCAAGTGAGGTTCAGGTGTGCTTGTGATAGCAACTTGGCCCTCCATGTGTTTTCTGATCCTACTACCAAAATCTCCTGTTTCCCTCTTCCCTCCAAGAGGTGGAAAACTACAGAGTTGGCATAGAGAAATCAGCTCCTGGTTATCTGCTGGTTCAGGAGCACCACTGGCTCCATTAAAGATTTCATGCTTGTATTGAAGTTGGTACTACTCTGTTTAAAATGGTCCTTCCAATTAAATGTTATAGTTGAAGTTTAGGGTGTATTTTACTGCTTTTGAATTTTACATGCTCAAAGGGAAATAAATTCATGAGAGAATTTGGAGCTATGATTGTTGTAAACTCCCAGCAGGAAATGTTGCCAGATTAATAAATATGCATTTCACAAGAGGAAAAGTGAAATGAATTATAAAATTGTGTTCATGGTGCTTTTACTGTGATTACTAGTCAGCTAAAAAGTAGAAACTGGGTTAAGCAAGTTTCTGAAGCTTGTCAGTAGTCTGGAGCCAAAGTGACAAAAGTAAAATCAGTCATTTTCAAGTAGTCACCAGAGAACTTTGTTGTTGTTTGTTTGGGTTTATTGTATTTGGTTTGGGTTTTGTATTGGGTCCCATTCATGCAAATCTGGCATAATTCATAACTCAGCAGTCTTCGTGGCAGAGACAAAATGTGGAGTGAGTGTATCTAAAGCAATCAGAAAAAGGTTGAATTTTGGTCTAATTTCTTCCAAATAAATGGATATGGTCATGGCAAAGGCAATTATTTTGCTGTAATGATCTGTCATGGCTTGTACATTTGAGTATAATTAAAGTGAATTTTTAAGGATGGTCTTTATTTATGTGCTACAGGGATGAGCTGGGGCTGGCATCTTTTGTCATATTTTAAGTAGCACTTGACAAGTTACAGCAGAACCTCAAAGAAAGGAGGGATTTCAGTGCTGATGTTTTACATTTCATTCTGCTTGCTTCAACAGTGTTGAACAGGTACAGCCTCATCTTCATTCCTGAATGTAAATGCCAGAAACTGTAAGGAAGGAATGATTCCTAGACATGTGATTTCCTGATGGAGATTGATCCTCTGTAGTCTTACACCAGATGTTCAGATGTCCAGTTCTGTTCCCATGAGCTGTATCACTGAATCTAATGGAAATAAAGCAGTAAAGTTCAGGACAGATGTCCCTGTTTCTCTGACCAGTCTTACATTGCATTTTCACTTGCAAGCAGGAGTGAAATCACTGCATGTCTACAGAACAGCTGCTGGTGCTTCCAGGCTCAGGAATGGAAATGTGAAGCTGCTGTGCTCTTTACCTGCAACTCTGTCTTCTTTAGTTCAAATAAGCTTAGATCTGAGTCTTAAGAACAGTGTCTGCTCAGCTGCAGTCACGGAGCAGAGTTATTTCAGTATTCCTGTTCTTATTACATATGAACTATGCACTACTCATTTCTTTTAGAAAAGGCTACAGCCTTTTCTGCAGCTGTACTGTTTCCATACTGATAATGAGCATTAAATACCAGGCATAAACCTGGTACTGTGGAGCTGTAAAATCTCCCAAGAAGCAGCAGTTCCCCTGGCAGCACCCAGCAAGGCATGCAGGGTGCTGCAGGTGCCTTTGGGTTATGTGGCCTTTGTTTTCCCTTTCTCCTTCACACTTTGGGACACCTGAGCAGAGCTGCTTCTGCCAGAGAAGTGTGGAAAGGTTCTGACAACATTTCTTGGGGCTTTCCAATGCACTCCTGCAGCGACCAAGCCTAGGAAGGGGTCCAAGAGGACATAGTTCTTGCAGCAAGTGCCTGATGGCCCATGTACATGAGAAGAGATCAAACTGTTTTAGCCTCTTTGTTAAGGCCAAAGTCATGACTTGACCACTCTGTGATTTGCTTGTGGATAACAGACTTTTTTTATGGCAAAGAGTGGGTGGGAATGGGCTTAACAACAGCCTAGGCTTTCCCCTAGGATCATACCCAGTGATGCAACTCTCCTCTAGGCATCTTAGTACTGTTTCTTTACTCCTGGGTGGGATGTCTTTTGACTTACATCCAGCCTGCTTTTAGCTCAGTGTATTTCATGTTTTGTTGAGGTGCTGCCAGCCCATACCCAGACCTTCAGGGTCACCATGTATTTTGATATGCAAGGTGACAACAGTTAGGGAGTTTGAAGTACAGAACTTTATCTTCCTAATCTAGATGCCTCTTAGTTACAGCTACACGCACTAATTAGCTTTGCTTATACAGAATAGGAAGCCCTTAAGACTTTCTGTAAAGTGCCAAGATTTTTATAGATAACATTAGCATCTGCAGAGTTTACCCAAGGTAATTTATGTTCTATTTGCAACTTGGGGAAAACTCTTAGATGTTTGTCATCATAAAATGGTAAAACAGGGAGATTTATTAGAGGGGCAGAGAGAACAGGGCCCTTGAGCTGCTTTGTTTATCATAAGAAGTTGGGTTAATCAGACATGCACATGTGCCTCCCATATTTTCTGGTTTCATTTCCCTCTTGTGCTGCTCCTTAACATGCTCTGCAGTAAGATAAAATGGCATAGGAGCCCTGGCAAAAACCCTTTGGACTCTATGAGATAAGGATTGTTTTTGTACATCCAGAGGATGTTTATGTCCCTCTTGAGCTACTGTTTACTAAAGAGTCATACTCATCTGAGCTCTCAGTGAAGCTGTGACTTCTCACAGAGAAGGGCAATGTAGGAAATCCCACTAGTGCAGTCAGTGGGTGGGTCAAGAGCTGATGATCCTGGAGTGCACTGGAGCTGCCAGTGTGATGTCAGCACCTCAGAAATGCTCATCCCAAAGGATGATGGCTGCAGGCAAAAAGAGACACAGTAATGATACATTTTGGGTACATGGCTGGACCCTGCACTGTCCTGTGGCAGTGGACAGGGCTGTGGCTGCTGCAGCATCCTTGGCAGCCAGGTCAGTCTGCAGCTAGATGTCCTGGCTATGTTAATTGGATTAATAAGACATAGTCCCTTTGCCTGGGGACCACCATGGCTGTAGCAGCCCTGCCTCTTCCTTTGGGGTGTTTCTGCCATAACAATGTGAGTAACATCTGTGTGTTTTGGGAGGGTTTGCAGGGAAACCCTGTCACCATGGAGGTGCTGTGACCAGCAGAGAGAAAGTAGCTTCCCCCAACTGTGCTACAGCTGAGACTACATTTGACCTAGCTGGCAGATGCTGCTTCTGTCTGTGCATTCACAGGTCCTCACTTTGTATGGCCTGGTTATGCACTCAAGGTTAAACTTAATCCAGATTAAGAGAAAAACCATCAGATTGGGAGGGACCAATGTGTAGGTTCCCCTGCCAGGGGAACTTTTTCCAACAAATTTCCTACTGATGCCAGCCCTGGGCATCTCAGGATGATCCCCATCACATCTGCTGTAGCTGCTCAGCTTTTGGTCTTTGTTGGCTAGTCTCTTTGCCATGGATGCATGAGATGCATTGAGTAGCTGTTCTCACATGCTCCTGGGCAGCAGCAAGAGAGACCCTCTGGGTTTTTCAGTGGTATTGGTCTGTGAGCAGAAAGAGATGTGTTGGTCAGAGGAGGGCCACAAAGATGGTGAAGGGTCTGGAGGGGAAGCTGTGTGAGGAATGGCTGAAATCACTTGGTCTGTTCAGCCTGCAGAAGAGGAGACTGAGGGGAGACTTCATTGCAGTTTATAACTTCCTCAACAGAGATAAAGGAGGGGACAGGTGCTGATCTGTTCTCTCTGGTGCCCAGTGACAGGACTCAGGGAGTGGCATGAAGCTGTGCCAGGGGAGGTTCAGGTTAGATATTGGGAAAAGGTTCTTCACCCAGAGTGGTGGAGCATTGGAAAAGGCTCCCCAGGGATGATTTCACAGCACCAACTCTCAGGAAATTCAAGAAGCATTTAGACAATGCTCTTAGATACATGGTGTGACTTTGGAGTTGTCCTATGCTTAAACAGAAGTTGGAGTCGATGATCCTTGTGGGTCCCTTCCAACTGGAGATATTCTGTGATTCTGTGAAATGCCTCCTGTGTCATTCAGGCAGTGTGAAACAGCTGTCTAAGGCCAGGCATCCCTCTGGGATGGGGGTAGATGGAGTGGCAGCAGGGAGCTCCAAGCCAAGCTAGGGGAAGCAGGGTCATGCAGACAGCTGCAAGTACAGAGGCTCAGCTGGCTTCCAGCTTTCTCCTGTCTCTCCTCTCCAAACACCTCCTTTGGAGGTTGCATCAGCAGGGAGGCTTTGGCTAAGAGGGAGATAAAAAAAAAAAAAAAAAAAAGCAGATACTTTAGCTGAAACAACTGCCCACCATCCTTTGTGCATTGCAGGGTGAGCTTGTGCTGCAGGACAAAGCCCCATGGGAAGTAGGAAAGCTGAAGCAGAAGTAGAGGAAAAGCAGGTAAAATGTCTGGGGGGGTGGGGAGGGAAATTCAGAGGAGGCTATGTGAACAGCTTCATGCTGGGGGATGCTAGGCAGCATCACAGTAGTAGTAAACTGGGTGAGCTGGTGTTAATTGTGCAGCTGAGTGTGGTTAAGCAGCAAAGCCCATAAGAGCCTGTGAGTTTCTGAAGTTGTTAGGGTTTTCAGGTGTGGAGAGGAGTTGGGGAAGGATGTGAGTGTTGGATTCCTGGCTGAAGCTTTTGCTGGTCCTGTATCCCAAGCAGCAGGACAAGATGTGAGTTAAACCACAGTTGTTGAACTCTGAAGGGGATGGGGGGGTATAATCAGCTGGCTTCTCAGGATCTTGCCATGGGGTGTGTGGGATCAGGTCTCTTTTTTTTCACCTCCTTCTAGCTCTGAATGACTTCCAAGTTTCCTCCTGCTCTTTCCACTCAGGAGTAGCACTACACTGGGACAGATCTCTTAGCTGAAAGCAATTGTTGGAGTAAGGATCAAATAGCCATTGGAGTGTTTACTATTAATTCATTATTTATTGCTTGTTACTGTTTGGAAGTGGAAGGACTCAGTTGTAATGTAACAGGTTAATTGCTGCTAAATAACTCTGTTTACATCTATGGGAAACTGAAGTCTAGTGGTTACTTGCTGCTTGTAGTGCTGGTCTTCCAGAGATATGGGGAGGGCTGAACACCCTGTCTCTGTCACACCATTTTTTTTTTTTTTTCAAAGTCTTGCTGTTTCTTGCTCATCACAAATGGTTTTTGGTTGTTTTAAAATGGATGATGTCTCCTTTACCAGTCAAACATTGCACTCTAGGAAACATCAAAGAACTAAACAACCTTCCAGACTCCTTAACCACATTACAAAAAGATTTCCTGTAATGAAATACAGGACATATCTGCTGTCTAGTTTGCTTGGCTTTGGTTTAGAAAAGGTGGAAAGTTGGTGGAGAAAGGTGAAATCTGTGCATGCAACTGGAGGACTGATGGTTGACAGCTGAGCAGTGGAGATTTATGGCTGGGTAATTTTCCAGCTGCCATAGTTTGTGTTAGTGCAAATGAGAATTGATGGCAGTTTGAGTTAACAGCCAGTGCAGTGAAGAACTGGCACATGGTAGCTTTGATCCCCTCTGCTACAGGAGCAGCCTCTTCTCAAACCACCCAGGCTCATCTGCCGAAATCCAGAGGAGTGGGTGGGCTCCAGCTGTGTGGAGAAAGGGGGAAGGTGTGAATGGATCTAGGCAAGGGCTGTGAGACCAGAGCCCACTGTGTGACCAAGATGGCTGGGAGGAAATTTGGAGTTCTCTCTCTGCTCCCCCTTTCCAATGCCTTGCTCCTGTGCTGTGCCCTTCCTTAAGCATCCAACGCTGTTCTTCCAAGCACTGATAAAATGGCCAAGGACAGTGCTTATCTACCAAGGCATGGTGGACCATGCCACCAAACACCATGAGGATGCTAGGACTACTGGGCAAGCAGCTAGAGAGTTTGAGCACGACTAAAAACCTGTAAGATTGCCTCTCCTTTCCCTTGCTAATGCTCAGGTGGTATTTAGGAGCCCTCTATCCAGCTGCATCTCCATAATGCTCCACTCCAGAGAGATGCAGTGGCTGGGGCAGAAGCTTCATGCTTCTGCAGCTGGAGCATGCCTAGACCAAGGTGATGGGAGCTGGACCAGAGCAGGGAGTGGCAGAGGCAGGACTGGTGCTGGCACCATGATGGTGTCTGTGCTGCATGCAGAGGGCTCACTGGACATCAGGGACACACAGTGAAGAGGTGATTAGTGGAGAAGACATGAAATACATGGAGAGAGTGTTCATCAAACATGAAGCCTCTCAGAGCCACCCTGTGAACATAACAGAGCAGCAACCAGGCCCCAAGCTTGTGCAAACACATGAGTGTGTGGCCCCCAAATCAAGTGTCATACTCTTTATAAGGTGTTTCTGATTTTTTTTTTCACTGACTTACTTCCTTGGCTCTAGCAGTGATAGGGTTTCATTCCCATGTTGTTTATCTTCAATAATTAAGAGATGTAATAAGACAATTGCTGGCAAAGTGCATTGCTTATAGCACAAACAGTCTTTAATGTTTTCCCCAGTGTCAAAATCCTTCCGTGGCTCTCATTAGGAAACACAACACTCACCAATCTTTGACAAGCAGCAGCTGGAGGAGTGTAGCCTAGTGGGAACAGCCTAAAAATATTTAAATGTGAATTATTTATCTCAAAAGTTGACTCTCTGAATGTTTCTTGCCATGGTACCTGACTAATTATCATGTTATCAAAGGAGTGTGCAAACCTGTAAGCCTCAGTGTTTGGAGTGGTTTGACAGATAAGCCTTTCTGACAGAAAGAGCTGTAACTTCACTATTACCAGTCTGCTTCACTTTGGAATTTGGAATTACTTTTCTTTTTTTTTAAACTAATAGCCTGTTTTATGTAAACTGCTCAGAGATTAGGAGTTGATTTCAAAGATTATCCTCCATAAAGTCTCTTGATCATATTTTATGGTTTCTGTGACTCAATGAGTGTAATCTTGTATCCCTGGGATATTCATGACATGTTCACCTAATTCCCCACGGTAGCTAATCTCACTGCTGTACCTTAAAAAAAAAAAAAAAAAGAGAGAAAAAAAATTCAAATATCTTTACAGCAGGACTGATAAAAAGGCAAGTTTTACAGCCAATCTTCAGCTCCAATTGCTCCTGCTGGGGAAGTCATAATGATGAATTTGTGACATAATTTCTGCGGCAACATGCTGGGATTTCATAAATGGGGATGGTGATTATAGAGCAGGATCAGGTGAAGCTGGATTGTGATGGAAAAAACCCCAATTCAAATGCAAATTGTTCAATAATGGCATAGGGGATACCAGAAATTACTGGCAATTTATTTTATTTGGGTTAAGCTTCTCATTCAGTCTTCTCCAGTTGGAAAGTCACTCTTCTAAGGAGGTGAGCAAAAGGAATGGCTGGAAAACATATCCTTCTTCTCTCAAGAGAACAAAATAGTCCTAATTTAATAATAATTCATCAGTTATTGTAATTAATAACAATAGTCTCTAATTCTATGATTCCTCCCATTCAGGACTCTTTAAGTGCTTCACAAATCCTAATTGTTTCCACCTTACCTTACTCCTTGTAGTAGGACCACATAATTTACCCCATTTTCTGGAGATGGGGAGGTGGGTGAGCCAGGCAAATAGTTTTATCCAGGTTAAGTGATTTGCCCAAGGTCAGACAAGGAGCCAAAGTCAGGACAGGTTTGCATTTCAAAGATCAGCCTCTACCTGGTTGGGTTTGGCTATGGGACATCATTTACAGCTATTGTGTGGCCATGTGAGTGGTGGACACTGCATTGCAGCCTCAGAATAAATCTAGCAGTTTTCTGGTGTCCAGCACACAGAGTTGGGAACAGGAACAAGCCCTGTGGGCATGCATTGGTGGTGAAACCAGTAGAATTGGCTTTTTGTTAGCTAATTAGTTCAATTTTCACTGAAATTGGAGGCAAGTTGGTTTGTTTTTTGGATTTTGACCCCTCCTTTCCCCCCCCAGTCACTTGGAGTTTAAACTGTTTAGCTGAGGATTAAACTAATTGCTTCTGTAAAACGCTGTTCCCACACCATCTAGTGTACATCTGTTAACTGGGGAGGGATAACTGAACCAGTTGCCAGATGGTCTCTTGGATTTGGGTGGCTGGGAGCCAAGGAGCTGCCAGTTGGTGGTTTGTGGGGTTCTAGCAAAGAAGTCACGCTACGTGCACATTCCCCTCGGTTACTCTTCTCTGCCTTAATGAAGATGCTGCCTAATGCAATAAAGCAGCCATTAGCCCTCTCCCTGCACTCCCCCACCCCAAAAGGGTTGAGTTTATAAGTCTGATTTGTCTGACTGAAGCAGGCTTTTCCAGGAGCTCAGGCTCTCTGCACGCTATGTGAGCAAAGCACTTTCTCAAGTACGTGAGTTATTCAATCCCATGCCTGCCAGCTGCCTCCTTCCATGCTGTATTGGAAAGATGCTGTTGCAACAAAACTGCTATTTGAAAGTGTTTTTCACCTTTATAGATAGCAGCTTAAACTTCATGGCTTAGCCTTGATTATTGAATGACATGTCTGTAATGTGTATTGGCTCACATCACACTGTACCTTTTGAAAATATCAACCTGAGGGTTAGACACTGTGCTTTGTGTTTAAAAAGCATGCAGTACTTCCCCATACTTGGAGGAGGACACAGCCCTAGTCTGGTGGAAAGGAGTCTTATGTCAGACTCTGAAGAGACTGTCCATGGTAGGGTAACACAGGTCTTCCTGACTAAAACTTTTCTAAGCCATTTTTGGGCTACCCAGTTCAAAAGAGAGAAGGAACTACTGGAAGGAGTCCAATGAAGGGCTACAAAGATGATGAAGGGACTGGAGCATCTCTCTTACAAGGAAAGGCTGAGAGACCTGGGTCTGTTTAGCCCGGAGAAGACTGAGAGGGGATCTTGTCAACACTTATCAATATCTAAAGGACAAGTGTCAAGAGGATGAAGCCAGATTCTATTCAGTGGTGCCTAGTGATAGCAAAAGGGCAATGGGCACAAACTAGAATACAGGAAGTTCCACCTAAATGCAAGGAAAAAACCTCTATACTTTGAGGGTTACAGAGCACTGAAACAGACAGCCCAGGGAGGTCTGCTGTCTCCTTCTCTGGAGACTTTCAAGAACTGTCTGGACATGTTCCTGTGTAGCCTGCTCTGGGTGACCCTGCTTTAGCAGGAGGGTTGGACTTGGTGATTCCCAACCCCTACCATTCTGTGATTCTGTAATAACTCAGAACATCTTTCCCTGGATTTGGCCAGTGCTTGTGGTCCTCAGAGGCGACAGCTAAGCCATGTGCTTTTCATGAGACTGCTGCTAGGGAATGGCCATGATGTGCAGAACCCAACCTGGGCATGGACCTCACTCTGTTTCTTACCATGCAGTGCTAGGCAGCGATGGGAATCACATGTGCTGGGTGGGGGAGTCACTCCCAGGTGTGGGGTAGGCCCAGCAAGTGGTGGTTTGGAGAGGGCAGGGGCACACCATGCTGCAGGTACAGCACAGAGGATGCAGAGAGCAGCAACTGAGCTGGTGGCCAGCTTGGACTGTATTCCTGCTTAGACTCTGTGCTGGTGAGATTTCCTTTGCAGGATGCATGTCTTTTTCTGATATCCATGAAAATCCAAAGCTGTCTGCTGGGGTAGGAAAGGACAGAGCTGGGAGAAAATCCAGTTTTACAGCAATGTTTTCTTTTTGGCAGAGAATGTATTTACTGGGAAACATTAGGCTTATGTGACTTAGACTGAATGCTGCAGTGTAAATACTCAGCTGGATCCCCTGCAGCAAAAGTACCTCAGAAGCCAAGCCAAGATGCTGTTAGTCTCTTACATGGGCTGGACCTTGTGTGCAGCACTGTGTGTATCAGTCCAGGTGAAGCTCTGCTCAGTAAAAATTGCTAATAAAAGCAATTGATGCACTTGGAGGTGAGGTTACAACTAAATCCATCTGTTCTCAATAGCCAGAGCCTCATCTAGAGCCTTCTGTCCTCAGTGGAAGGATTCCCAGTCAAGCAGGTGTGTTTTGCAGTGAGAAATGTCCTTCATCCAGGGGATTTATCTGTGCACATCAGCATGGGCTGTGATGCCCATAGCTCTCATGGTAGGTTGTGGAGTAGAGAGCACCTGCCTTGAGTTGAGTTAGTGAAAATGGGGCTTTCTTATAGTTGAGGAGGTCTGAGATGATGCAATGTGGAAAAAATTTTAATTCTTTTACACCAGCAAACCCTTTCCTGCCCTGATGTGGTGAGCCTGCTACCTTGAATACTGCAGCTCTTGCAGAGGTCATCTCAGAGTCAGGCCTCAGTAAGATGAGGGAAATTCAAAGGAGGAGGGAATTTATGACCTCACCACTTAAACCAAACCAAACCGACAAAAAAACCCCCCACCAACTACATTGGCAGCTGAAAATTTGGTTTCAGAAGGTGGTGAACATGGGCAAGTTCCAATCAAAATAATCTGTCAGGGGTAAGTCAAGCTGGCAATGGTTGCATCTCCATTCTGTGAGATGGAACAACACCAGCTCCAAACTCATTGGTGCTGGGGTCAGACTGTGGGGCTGTACTCCTGTCCCACCACAGCTGGGTAGCTCCTGTGACCTGAACTGGCAGCAGGCCCTTGCTCTCTCCTGGCATTTTGAGAGGAAGTTCAGCTTGATGAGGACACTGGAGATGCAGGCTTTGGGGGATGATTTGCCACCTTGCAGGAGCCCATGCCCGTGGGCTTTCTGACATCTCCCTCAGCTCTGCATGGGTGATTCCCTGCCAGGCTTGTGGCAGGTGTCAGGGACTTTCTCTGATGGCAGAGCAGCATGGGGTTGCACCTCTGAGTCTGTGTCACCTGGAGTGTGACCAAGCCTATGTCTATTTCTGCAAATTTATTTTTGTTTTTAGTTGTTAGAGTTAAAAACTACTTCCCATAGTCAATGACTGCCAACTTAATGAGTTTTTCTGCTGTGCAACACAAAGCAAATAACATAAAGGCTAATGACTCTTGCCCCTTCCTGCACTTCTCTGCACAGGATAGACTGAACCATTTGGCTCAGTTAATGATGGTGTTAAATGAACTGCTTAGCAATTGCTGTTGCTTTGAGAGATGAATTTATTTTTCCTTAAAAGGAGGAGTTTGGCAAGAGGCAGAAGTGGTGCATGTCCCAAGTGCTGGTCTTGTACAGTTTGCAGGCTTTTCCAAAGTGGCTTGTGTGATGGTTAGTGAATCTGCTAGTGTTGCAAAGTAGTGCCCAATTCCACATCAGGTCTGTGCCAATTGGGAGAACTGAGACCCTGCTTCTGGGGAGCTGGGAGCTGCCCTGGGCACAGGGGGAGAGAAAAAAAAGAAAGGGATGGGGGAAGAAGGAGTAAAAAGCACTTTTACTCTGTGCCTGGAGAGATGCTTGGTCAAGTTAAGCTCAACCTTGTGTGGGACAATGGACTTGTGGAGGCTCTCTCAGGACTTGGCATCCCTCAGTGAATATTTACACAGCTTCTGTGGAAGCAGGGCTGAGATCTGTGAGGCACCCTGGGTAGGTATGAGTATAGGAGACAGCTCTGTCACTGCCTTGCCATGGTGCCCTGCGGCACACTCCTCCCTGACTGTGCCTCTTGTGCTTGGTGAAGCATGGGTCAGGCAGGGGCTGTGTGTGATAAGAATAGCACACAGCTATATATGGAGATGTGTGTGCTGCAGTTCAAACTCATGTCCTTTTGTTCCTTCTCTGGAGGAATAGGATGTTCCATGCCAAAGTGCCATTCTCTGGAGGACTGACACCCTGTCCTGGGGACCTCATGCCAGGATCCTTGGGAGATGTGAGGCACATATGCCTTTTCCATTTGTTCCAGCTTTAGTGTGAAATGCCTTCTAGAACAACATTCCTGAATATTTGAGGTTTGGGCATGGACCTGAGCAGGAGTAGGGGAGGGAGGAAAGAAGTATGTGCTTGGTATCTGTTAGCATCTGGGGATGTTCCTGCTCCCTTCAAGCTCCTTCCATTGCCTTAGCCTAAGGAGTGTCACGGAGCTGCACTGTTGTCTGTGTGTTGCAGGCTTCCCTCCCACGGATCTTTCCCTGGACCTATTAACAGGTCATGATTTATGCAAGTGACAGTGCAGCTTGATGGTGAGGAAATAAAAATAAGAGGCATTTCTGTTCCTGGCAGTGACTGCTGGGAGGTTGCTTGGTTGGTTGCTTGACACCCTCTTTGTAAAGCCTATGTTTGAAGGTGTGTTTTGCTGTGCAGGGAGAAGGGAGGTCCTGCAGGAGCAGCAAGCAGTGATAGGGACTGGACACAGCAGAGTTGTTGGGGCTGGGACCCTTTCTGCAGCTGCCTGGGCTAGGGGCAGGCAGAAGAGCACTGTTTTAGCTGAACCTTTTAGACTTCTCTGTAAGGAAGGGCTTTGGGTAGGTGTGAGAGGCAGGTGATTTGAGTTCTTTGCTTTTCTTCTCCATTGGCTGCAGGCCTCTGGTGGTGGGTTGGGGCTGGCCTGGGGCAGGAGCTGCTAGATCATGTCTATCACTGCATGGTAGCTCTCCTGGGCCCTGCTGACAGCCCTCCTGCTTAGCTCCATGTTGTCTGTTTTTCTTGTGCCTGCTTGGTTTCTTCTGCCCCTGCCTACTGCTTATGCATGTGCAACACTGAGGGGGGACAGAATGTGTGTGAAGCACTGGAGGAAGGAGGTGATGAATGGAGATTTGGGCTTAGAAAGGAGTTTTGTCTGCTCTCTATGTACAGGAGTGTGGGTAAGGTTTTGTCTGAGAACCTCAAGGAACGTGGAGTAGAAAACAGCATGCTTTCTTGGGAGTGGAGAAAGTAAATCAAAACCTCCTGAATAGGACCCATCAAGAATGTAGTGTTGCTGCTTGGATGTTCAGAGGGTAGGACCTTGGACCTATATTGGCGTATGTGGGATGGAATACTTTTAGAAGGTAAAATCACTGAACAGAGTTAGTTCTGCTCTAACTCAAACCAGGGCATAGATATATCACCAAGGCAAGATAAGTGGATGCATAAACTCCATCAGTGCTGCCATGCTCAGCCCTGCCTATCCTCAGGAAGAAACCTGGTGCATCTCTGTCCTTGGAAGGCAAGTCTGAGAAATAGAGGATGAAATGTGAAGCAAGCCTTTATATCTGCTTTTAAGGATGAATCAAAGAGATAAAGGCAAACTGAGATGCTGAGAAGGTGCACATATGGAAGAAGCTCCTTTGTTGAAATTACAGGCACACAAATCCAGAAAAGCCTAGTGGGTTAGGTCTAGGTGCTGATTTTGGTAAGCTCCTTAATCAGCATGATCCCTCCTTGCCCGGGCTATGGGGAAACTGACCTTCAGAAACCTGGGTCTGGGATGAGCATGGCAATCCCTAAGGCTGTGTGGTGGCACGCGAGGGGCCCCTGTTCCCCAGGGCTCTGACACAGGGCAGAAGAATGAAGGAAATGGTCAAGAGGCAGAGGACAAACCCTAACTCCTCAGAGTCCCATTTTCCTAAGACAACACTGAGCTGTGATGCTTAGAAAGGGTCTTCTGGAAGTGACTGAGGGTCAAATGTTAGCTTTGGTTTCTGTACCCATCTGCATTTTTCAGAGGTTGCTTTTTCACCTGGTCTGGAAATTGAGGTTTATTGCAGCCCTTGTGCAGAGAGGATCCTTTGAGGTTGCAAAAGCCTGGGGCAGCTTGGAAACAGCAGCCTGGCTTTAGGACAGCTCATGGCTTTGCAGGGAGCCATCCCACTGTGCAGAGCTGCGTCACTCCTCTGCACATCCAAGTCATTACTGTGCAAGGAAATCTGGGAGTTCATCATTCAGACTCTGTATTTTCTACATAATGGCCTTGATTTCTCCATGCTCATTTGGAACGTGTTTGGGGGTCAGATGAGAAATGAAGCAGAATCAGAGTTAGCCTAAGGGAAGCTCCCATTTACGTGCATTTTTGTCTCTTTCCAAAAGAGGGCTTCAGCATATGCATATGGAGCAGAAGGTGGTCTGGGCAAAGAACACTCCCTCAGAGCAATTCCAGTTCTGCCTTGGGCATGTGTCTCGCGCTTCGCATAGACTGAACTCAGTCCAATGCACTCTGCATGTTAGATTATGGCTGCCTGAGCACGTTCAAATGTGAGACTAGTATTAGTAGGCACTCGTACTTCAATTTATGCTAAAAGCCAACAGATGGGGAAAGTAAATGCCAGGAAACCAGGCCCTGATCAGGTGGCTTGAGCTGTGCTCATACTGTATTTAGACAACGGGCTATATTGCATATTTGGAGGCTGATCTCGTGAAAATGAAACCCTGCTGGTGTTAACCCACAGAGGCTTTGCACACTGGGAAAATGGCCAAATTCCTCTGGAAAATGGTGAACCTCCAGCTGGGGGAACTAATGAAAATTCACTTTTGCCAAGGAGCAGAATTCTATCTTTTTGCATGACAAAGATGAGTTTTACTGATGGAGATTCCCTCTCTCCTGCCACCCCATCTCACACATATGCAGGAGGAAACGTGGCAGTCAAATAACCCAAAACTGCTGCAGGGAGCCTGAGTGATTTGTTCCCTGTATCTGCTAGGGCTAAGGCAAGAAGTCAGGGCTTTGGGCTACAGTTAGGAGTGGGTAGGCTTCGTGGTCAGAAACCTTTCCTATATATAAGAAGTTGCCAGAGATGGGGCTGCCCAGGGCTTCTGTGGTACTGGAGGGTTTGAGAACAGCATGGTAAGTATGTTTGCAGACATTCAGGCTTACACAGTCTGTCTCAAAGTAGGGGAATGGACAAGGGCATCTTTTCTAGCTCCATTTCCTATGATTTCTGACACCTGTTCATCAAGCTAGCTGTGGGGCAATGTGGGCTCATTTGCTGGAGGAGACGACTGGCTGCACAGCTCTCCTGCTCTTGACACTGGCTTTGTCCTAGAGTTTCCTTACTTTCTGAAAAGCTTTGTCATGGTTTGGCTATTCATTGGTTGAATCTGGCTTTGCTGGGATGTTTCCCTAACTTTCTCTCCATACAAAATATGATTAGGCCTTTGCTCTTGGTCCAGCTGTGTAAATGAGCTCCCAAAAGCCCCCTGCTCCATTCCTATCCCCTTGCCCAGGCTGATTTTGAGACCAAGTTCACAAGGACCAGGTGCTCGAGGCAAGGTCTCTAGAGGGGCAACAGCTCCTCAATTGTCCATGGATCAAGACTTTCAGAGAATTTTTACCTAAATTGGTTTCTCGATTTCCTCAAGTCTTCTCCTCTGATTTCTAACAGCTGGTTTCTGAGGTGGGTGTGCAGCTCCCCTCCATTAACTTAGCTCCTCTCCTTCCCTGGTACAGACTGCAGGATCTCTGCTGGTAGCACAGGCTAGATAACCAAGCACCTCAAATGGACACCAATCCAGGCAGTATTTTAGTTTTTAAAGTGCAGTAAAGAGCATTTCAAGGATTTTGCTCTTCTAGCAGAGCTGTGTGCCTGCTTGAGTGGAAACCTTATCCAAGTGTTCTTGTAAAGCCTTGTGCTATTTTCTTCAATAGCTCAGTGGTTAAGTTCCTTGACAGCATCTCTTAGCCAAACTGCCTGATAATCACAAATGGAGTAAGTGAGGCTAGTTTATCTTCAAATGCAATAATTATATGTGGAAGAAAAATAACTCAGCATGTTGCTGTGCTGTATCTTGCTGCCCTGCCTAAAAGGAACAGACAGCAGAATGACCTGGAAGATGGGATGCTGCTGTATTAGGGAGGAGGGCTGGTTTTCCTCTTGAAATCCAGCCTTTGACCTTGCCAGTGGATTTTAGTTTGTGATGGAGAAAAGGGGGAAATTCAGGATCTTTCATAATTTCTAATGTGAAAGGCAACAAAATGATCTGGGATTACTAATTGCATATCTGTCTTGGAGGACCTATGATGTGTATAGGGAAATCTGCCTAACTTTAATGGAAAACCAATATCTGAGCCTAAATTTGTAACATCCTTGAACAATATTGCTGTGCTCTCTGAAAAATAACCTGCAGAAGGATTTCTTCCTTTAGCAAAAGGCACGTTGCATTGCTACTGTAGCCAGGGATAAATGAATTAGTTGCTTCTAGTGCAGGTATGTAGCCATCCCCTCCTCCTTGCATTGCTCCAGCAGGTGAGTTTGCCCTGCTATGTGTGTTTTGCTCTTTGTAACACAAATCTGTTTGCTCATCTTAAAAGTCAAAGGCTGGAGCCTTCTGACAAGTGGTGGAAAGGATTTTTTTGGAGCCTGGTGCCACTGGCGTGGAGAGAAATGAAGGGTGGATGCAACAATCTTGAGAGGTCAGGGTGGCCTGGTGACATCTCCCCTTGTTGTCTCCCTCTGCTTGGGAGAAGCTTCTCTGCTGATGGCTGTGTGGCCTGAGTAGATGTAAAGCACCTTGCCCTGGGGCTCCTTTGCTCTCTCTGGCCACCAAGGGCTTTGCGGAGGTCACAGCATGAGCCCAGCTGCAACACTGGCTTCTTCTGCCGGTTCCCCAGGACCTGGTACCCTGCTTACAGCTGCAGTTTGGACTCGGGGACTGCCTTGCTGCATTAAACAAATATGGGCTGCAGGGAGAAATGAGAACATCTTTAACCATTCTGGAGAGATTTGGGTCGTGCTTATGACTTGAATGTTTACTTGATGAAGAGTGAATTGATGCAGTCCCCTGTGCCCCCTCGCAGCCCTTGGGAACCACTTGTGAAATGAATAGCTATTGTTCTCTGCTCAATTAGTCATATATAAGTGAATGCCTCGTGGTGGCCATCCCCAGAATGGTGAGTAATTGATGCATTTTACTGATGGTTACACCAGAAGGATCTCACTTTCTTTGCATTGCAAAGGATGGGGAAAAGATACAATGATGGCTGAGTTGTCCTCGACCTCTCAAGAGGAAGTGTGCAGTTGCTGTATAGGATGCTATTCAGTCGAGAGCAGTGCTCTCAAAACATATTGAACTTATTAGAAGTACATGTTGACTCTGGGACTTCAGACTGACTGCGTGGCAAAACAGTTAGGCCAAGGAATATGTGATAATGTTTTTTATAAATGTGATAATTAGATAAAAGAAGGGGGAGTTGGAGTTTAGACTCGAAGACACTAATTAAATTCACATTGACAAATCAACATATTGGTCTCATATGGATTAAAGCAGCCCTGAAATGCTTCTTTTGTTTAGATTACACTAATTAAATTCTCACATTTTGCCAATCCACAGCAGTTACCTTGAAATACAGAAGGCTGATGCTCGAGCTTCGAAATGCACGCCGTGAACGTGCCGAAGTCAGAGCTATTTTGCAGAGTGAATAGCCAGGAATTTAAAGCGATTTGGGGGCTAACGTTTCTGAAATTGTTCTCCCCTCCCAACCAAAGGCTGTCAGGATGATGTATGCTTTTACTTAAACGCTGAGTGCTTAACTGCAGTTTTAAATTATGCTCAGTGATGAGGTAATAAAGTATTTCAGTAAATATGTCTCAGAGGAGAACTTGGGAAGGAAAAAAACACATCTATTCCCAGTAGCCAGTCTGTTCAGGTCAGTGTTTAAAAACCATAGGTCACATGTCAGAGAATTATGGCCTACTGCTGGCAATATTTTTGGAAGTTAGGACTTCATAAATACATCAACTACCTGATGCAGGGCTGCCCCACAACAGCCACCACTGAGCAAAAGCCAGGGAAATAGAAGTTTTTTAAAAAGGGAGCTAGTACTTGTGTTCAGCATTGGGTGTCTCTTGGGATAAACCTTAAAATCTGAGCTCATTGATGTGTGCATCACCAAGAAATGGGAGAGGCGGTGTTGAAGTAAGACCACTCTGTGATGAGTTGCTGGTGATCCTGTCCCTGCACAGCAGGTAGGTGCCTTGGGAAGATGCTTTTCAGGGTTGCATGCTGTCTTTCCAGCCTCCCCTGTCTGAAGAAGACCCCAGCAGCATTGCAGGGTTGTGTTTTGTGCTGTACAGTCTGGACAAAGCCCATCTTTCATCTTTAAGGAAAAAAATCCCAGTGCAAGTGTTACTGCCTCATCTCCAAAACCTTAGGTGCAAGGCCCCTGCAGTAATCCTGAGTCATCACTATCTAGTCATTAAAGAATATTCTATTTTCTGTCAGTAAACACAATTTAAGCACTTAGCAGTTAAGCTTCTTAAGATTCATAGCTGATGAGGGAACAATTAGGATAGGATTTTAATGAATACACAGAAACTGGGGGTTCCTGCTGGGGGAAAGGAGAGGTTCGAGCTTGCTCTAGAAAAGTGTTCGGACTCGTGGCAGTAAAATGCACTTAAACAGGAACTCTTTACTTTGGGGCTAATTATACTAATCTTTACATTATCTGCTTAAAATCTGGCTGTCAAACATGCAGCTGGCCCTGTAGCTGACTGAGCTGGGGGATGAGGTTTCTACTTCAGCTGATGCTGCACTATCACAATAATTTATTGTATTCCCTTGGTTAGAGGATCACTTTCTGTCCCTGATGCTCCCAGAAGGTTTGATTGTTAAAGGGTTTGATCACTACTACAGGGAGAGATTTGGGGATTTATTTTGACATAGCCTGCACTTTAAATGTTTCCACCTGCAGGTGGAAGCGAGTCCATGTGGGACAGTGGGAAAGCAAAGGGGAAGGGCTTTGCAAGGAACAGAGAGGGCTGTGAGGGGTGGCAGCACTTCTCATTCGTGGTTTTTCATCTGTACTGTGGGGCTTTGCTAGTGGTGGTTGTATGTGTATGGTGGGTTTTGTGTTTTTTTTTTTTTTGTTTTGTTTTGTTTGCTCTTAAATCAAAGCACTGAGATGCTGGTGGATGGAGAGTGCTATATAAATGCAAATTTCATTCACTTCTATCTGCTGTCGGCTGGGGCGCAGGTGAATCACAGTTCCCAGGCTCAGCAGCGATGTGGGGATGAATGAGCATTGTGAGGGGATAAAATCAGCGCCTCCGGGGCTCTGCTCTTCCTGCTTTGGTTTAAACAGCTGTGGAGATGGCTGAGCAAGGGCTCGTGCCCCGGGATGGCATTGTGCCCCTGGAGCCATCCCAGCATGGATGTCTGCAGGACTACCCGTGGGGGAGAAAGGAGATGGTGAGGTGGCTTTCTGTGTAGCAACCTTAAAGGCACACTGGAGTCCAACACATAGAAGCTACAAATCCTTGTCACCTTCAAACTCCTTTACAAATGTTAATTAATTCATCCTGCTTAATTTGAGCCGTTATCAGTGACTAGCACTTGATTATCACCAGCCATGTTGAGGGGAGGTTGGTCGCTGCCAGCTGTGCAAGGTGATGGACAGAAGTGGCAATGGCTGGTTGCTAGGAATTGTCTGACACTTCCTGTTTTGGGGAAAAATATTGGGTGGTTGCAATATAGGGTTTCTGTCACCCATTTTCACCCAAGGTAGGATTTCTGACTTGCTTCTGCCCTGCATTGGAATGCTTGCGCTGGTGCAGAGGCTCCAGCTCGCAAGATGCCTGATGGGGAGGTGACGCTGGGTCCCCTAGTTGAACTCATCAGGAGACAGCGCCCACACACGGCTCTTGCTTCTCTCTAGGGTGGGTGAAAGTTTCTGCTTGAGTGCTGAAAGCTCCTTGATGTCTCTGGCTGCCTCGGAGCACCACGGGGCTGCTGCTGCTGAAGCTGCAGTTCTTGTTTAGCTCTGCTGGTGACAGTGTCGTCTGAGTAAAAATCCGAAGCAGCTCTTGAGGGTGGCAAAATGCAGAGTGCCTGTGTCCCAGCCCCACTGGGATCCAGGGATGCAGCTACTGGCTGTATCCCGGGACACGTGTGGCTGTGGAGAAATGGATGGCAAGGTCTGTGAGGGTAGCAGAGAAAGCTGAGTTAGGATGGGAGGAGGCAGGTGAGGAGGAGGGATAAGGTGTAGGAGGCTTGGTTAGCTAACTATCTAGACGCTGGATTTGCTCTGCTATGACTGGTTTAAAAATGCCCGTTGCTCTGGAGGATGCTCAGGTCCTTAGCCTGTATTCGGTGAGGTTCCCTGGGTTGGTTCAGACCTTTGGTTGCAGGGATTTTTGTGGGGTTCCACAATACAACAACCCCAAGATGGTTATGCAGTCCTGTGGAGATTGTGGGTGACAACTTATCAAGGCAGCTGCAGATCTGGAGCCATCCAAACACTGGACAGCACAAACACTTTTTTTAGCTCTCTACAAACCAAGGTACTGGGATGAATCCACACCTTTCCCAAGACTTGCCATGCCCACATACCTCAGCTATGTAATTAAATCCTGCAGAGAATCTATCAACTGCCATGTCCCCAGCCTGGAGCCAGCCTATACGAGACAGCTTGCTACTGGGAAATAAGCTGCACTTCTAGGCCAGTGGTGACCAGTGTCCTCGAGAGGAGAAATGCTCACCTGTGTATAGGGTACATCAGAAAATTGCACAACAAATGAAACCAAGTGGCAACTTGGATGGGAAAGGATTAGCTGATGAACTAAATATTTGCATGCTGCCAGTCTTCCTTCATGTGAGTGTAATGAGTGTGTAATTCAGGTAACAAGCAGAAACCAAGGACCCACCCTGCCTACCGGTGGGCTGCAAGAGCAGAAGAGTCCTTGGGACTAATCTAACCCTGGTGTATCTGCTGCCCATCCCATGGCACGTGTCTCCTCCTGCTGAGTGCCCCCTCATTTTCACAGTAAAGAGCATCCCCAATTGGTGAGGATGATGAGCTGTGCTGCAATTCCAGCCTCTGCTGCTTTTGGTGAATGGCTCATACCTTGTGGGCACCCAGTGGCCATGATGTCCTTAAGCTGAGTGGATGCCAGGGATGCTATTTACTGCTGCTGAAGAGGGGCTGAACACGTTGCATGCAAAAAAAAATTTGTTTCCTGGGGCTTGTTAGCTGCAATATGGCTCTGAAGATAAGTTTTCCCTCCCTGAAAGAACCTGGCAGGTATCTCAGTTATATTTTGGGGGCATAGCAGCTCTTCCCGCCCCCTCCCCCCCCACTTCTTTTTGTAGGCTTCCAATCCTAAAGCTGTCCTTCCTTTTTTAGAACAAGCTATTCCCTCCCAACATTCCACCCCTGCCCCTGACCAACCCCTCCCCCCCCAAAAAAAGAGACCAACAGAATAATTTGCTTAAGACTCAGATTCACAGCAGCAAGAAAGATATAATTGCACCCTTTGATCTTCAAAGATCTCATCCAGTGTCTGCTGAAGTCAGTGAAAGCCACTCTGTGTGACTTCAATGAAGATTTATAATATACAACTCAGAAATATCCTTCCATTTTATCTATACATGGCTGATGACTCTCTGGTGAAAATAAACTTCAGTGTGTAAGTTTTGGCATTTCAACATAATTTTATGTGGCATGAAAGTGTTTCATATTTGAACATGAAAGGAATAAAATTTGTTTGCCCCAAAAAACACAACTGCTATTAAAGAAGCATGTGGCACCAAGCCCAGATCACCTAATAGGAGTTTATGCAACACTCGTAGCTGCATCAGCATCACTGAAACAAGTGCTCAGCTGCTAATGAGCTGCCAGCCAAGCAGTGGTGCTGCCATTTGAAAATCTTTCTGGTCCTTGGCATCTGCCTGTCAAAGAAATGTGTGAGGTATAAGCCCAGAAAATTGTCTTCATTATGTCAGATTAATTCTGCACATAGTCCAGTGTTTTAGCGTACTGTAAAACTGGAACTATCTCTATGTAAATGTACTAAATAATTATCTGAGATTTGCCTCTGGGGGGTGTGTGTTGGTGTTTTCAATCCTCATCTCCTATATACATCCTCAGCAGCAAATGTTACAGGCTAGTCTGGAGGGGATGGTTTTAGAAGCGTGAGGAATTTGTAATAGAAATCAAATATTAGTACAAGCAAGATGATATCTTGCCCAAATGAGACTTGATTACATTATTAATCTTGATAGTTATACATGATTTTGTGTGTGTGTGATCTGAATATTGGATTAATAAGCCAGGAGATGAGTCACTAAGATGATTTGGTGTCTGGGAAAATCCAGGCAAAAAGAAGTGGGTTTGCCACTGAGCAATATTTGCATGGGTGCTGGTATAAGTTTGCAGGATTTTATCCTGCTTGGATACTGACAGGAGCCTTTCCCTGCAGAAATCCCAGGCCAGAGCAAGTCATCATGCAGGCCACACGCAGTGAAGCAGTTCAGCGTGTGCTCAAGCACCCTGGCCACCATGGGGAACTCAACTCTCTGCTACAGTTAAACACATGCTCGTGCTTTTGATGATCAGGAATGGTTTTAATGGCACACTAATGATTACCAGCACTGTGGCCTCAGTATGTCTTCTTCAAATGTGTCATCACCTAATGGGACATGCCCTTTTGAGCACACCCATTGCTGTGATACCTTATCTCTTCTTTTTTTCCAGTCTAGCTTCTATCTCATCCTCTCTTTCTCTACCATTATTGCTTTGTAAAGCTTCATACACCTCTCCACTTTATAGCCATTTTGGTAATGGGAGCACCAGGCTGAGGTCCTGTTCCTAGGATGATGCACTCCATGGGGTGGCTGTTGTGGGAATGTGCTCTTGGCAACATCAGACTCTGCAAGCTCAGCCAGGGCCCCACCAGCAGCAAAACCTGGAGCATCTCCAGCAGCCAAGAGGGCTGCAAATATGTGTATTAAGGATCTGACAAACCAGATCCCAGATGTTTCAAAGACCAGATATCTTGCACTTGGAGTGTCTAACATCTGGTATCTTCCTTTTTTTATTTAAAAAAAAAAAACCCTCTTATTCCTTTTTATTTTTTTAATATTGATCAGTTGTAATGGGGAGGGGAAGTCCAAGTGTTAGGTCCTCTTATTTACTTTTGAATGGGATGGCTCTAGTTCTAGCACCTGCTTTTTGATGGCTGCTTATAGGGTGTGTAGTTCAGCAAAGCAGAACACTGCAAGGAAAGAGAACCTGTAAAAATCACTGAAACTCACTTTGCAGGCTGATTTTTATTTCTTTCTATTACAGGAGGATAGTTGTTACTCCTCGAGTCCCCTAGAGTCTGGAATGGAGAAAAAGTCCCTAGAGAGTCCTTGAAAAGGTAAATCCATCTGTGTTCAGTGCCTATGAGTACAGTATGCTAGAGCATAATCATAAAAGAGTTGGGGTTGGAAGGGACTATAAAGATCATCCAGTCCCACTCCCCTTTAAGGAACAGGGATGTGCAATTAGATCAGGTTGCTCAGAGTCCCATCCAACCTGACCTTGAATGTTTCCAGGGCTGGGGCTTCTACCACCTCTCTGAGCAACCTGTTCCAGTGTTTTACCACCCTCAAATAATCTGCCATTGGGAATAGGAATTCCTGGCATTTCTAAAGAGTCTGAGGTTTTGGACTATGTAAAGGGAATAGTGAGTCCTAATCATTATCATTACCCTTGAATTTTACTGTTTAAGTATCTGCTGTTAATTTTGTTGCAGAAATGGTACAAACATAACTGTTTCCCTATATGGAATGTGATGCAGCAGGAGCTGAGCCTGAGGCTTTCTGCAAACCAAACTTAAAAAGATAACTGCAAACAATTATTTTCATTTTGTTATGAATCCCTAAGAATTATTCCACTCTTTCTCTACTCCTTAAAACCCAGATATCTCGGTGCAGCCTGGAGGGATGCTGGCTCTCTGACAGCTCCTACCTTGGTGACAGGCACTGCCCACATGATGTCCCTAACAGAAAGTAGCAAGCAGGAAGAGGGCATGTAGAAAAGTTCAGAAGATAAAGAAAACTGTTGAGAAACCATGAGCAGAGGTGCTATGGGTATACTGAAGTATGTACAGCTGAGCAGGTTAGGTTTGGTGCTTATGGATGGCTTTGTGGTTGGTGTTTTGATCTTGCTGGTTTTGGAGAGTTATTCTGGATCAGAGATTGTTATCACATGAGTTGGGGTCAGAGCAAGGAGAAAGAAGAGAAGGTGGAGCAGTAGGTACAGAAGGGAAAATGCTTTCCAGGGCATTGGAAATGAACATGGCAGGGAGAGGAATAGGGTAACTCGCAAAGTTTAGATGGCAGAACTGAGTGACTTCTGTAAAGCTTACTGTTACCACCACACACATGAGACTTTGTTAGGAGGAACCTTAGGAGCCAGACACAGCCATGATGACAGATGGACACTGTGATGGAGGTTTGAACCCATTGATGTCTCTGGTGTTGTATATTAGGATCAGGTCAAGACATAGAAACCTAATCCAGCATAACAATGGAAGAGTGTAAATGCTATTATGTTTCCAGGAATATTTTTGAGCTCCTGCTATTGAAGATTACCTTACCTACAGCTGGGATCAATTGGATGTAGATCCATTTTAATGGTGCAACAGTGACAACCAGTGGCCAGCTGGGCTAACCCGGGACAAGACCCATCCCCCCAGGCCAAGGCTGGGCACCCTGAGGCTCTTGGTTCTGGAGGGCGCTGGGGTCATGCTGGCAGAGCTCTCCCCAGGCAGTGGGAGATACCCCACCAGAGAGTCTCCTAAGAGCAGCAGAGCTTAATGTTTTATTCTGTAGGGTCATGGTCCAAAGCATCTAATGTGTGAAATATCAATATAGTGGTTTTGGGCTGAGTTTCTGTACCAGGTATTCAACTGCTGCAACACAGAGAACAACACTGGGTGTAGATGGTCATCATAGATGGCAGCAGTCCTCTGCTTCAGGAATAAAGGTTTGGGTTAAGCCTCTAATGTTACCAACTTCCATTTGGAAATGTGCTCATCTCCAAAGCCTTCATTTCCTTATCACATCCTTCTGTGCTGTGAATGGACTTGACCTCATGTTACATGGTTGAACATGTTGTAAACCACTGTTTTATGTGTCTGGGAGTGAGGGAAAGAGTGCATACCTGTTCCCCAAAGGTCTGTTTGTAGCCCAGCAGTTCTGTCAGCCCCTATGAGACTTGGATTCTGTAGATACAGAGAGCGTGCTGGTCCATGAAGCCTCTTCTGGGCATCTGCCTTTTGTAGGCATCTGGGTCCTCAGGGTCAAGTGAAGTCTGCACTGGAAGGCATAATTGTACCTTGTCCTAAATGTGACTAGCTTTGCTGGCAGAACTCCTCTGGAGGTTGTCATAGTGTGTTGGTTCTGTGTGCCTGCTTTGTCCTGGCCCCTTGGTGTCCATAATCACTAGGTCTATTACTCACCAGAGTCTTTTCACTGGGACATCCTAAAGGTTGCCTCCAGAAGCTCAGCTTTGACTCAAACTTTTCTGTTGGTTCAAGCAAGATGGTCTTGGGCAGGGGTAATGCAGCCAGCATCCCACCTGTGCTGTGGCTTGGAGCAGCTTCTCTGCAGCCTCAATTCACTCTGTTTGCTCATTTTGTTTTTTTCTCCCCTCAATGTCAAAGAAGTTATTTAGACCCCAAAGTGCTTGTTTTGCTCTTTGTGTGCAGGGGACCATTGGCCAAATGCTTTTATCCTGGGAAAAAGCAGAAATCCCAGCACCTACCTCCGCCTGTGTGCTGCTGCATCCCACTAGCAGCATCCCCAAAGAGTCAGCACTGTGTCTAACACACCATCTTACTGCAGCATTTCTCTTCCTGAGAGAAGCTCAGGGCTGTGCAGGAGCTGGGGGGGGCAGTGTGTGTGTCGAGGTCCTACTCCACATTTGCCATCTGTTTTGGGCAGGCCTTGGTCCCTTTCCCAGGGAGGTGGCAGCATCCCTCCCCAGGGCCACCGCAGGGCGGGCGTGTGGGGGAGGGCAGCTTTTACTTTTCTCCTGCACGTTTGGCAGTTCAAAGGCTGCTGATCTCCTCGTGGCTGCTCACCAGTCAGTAGATGACACAGATGTGAGTAACTGGTTATATTGCAATGGAAACTCTGGTTTTTGTAAGCGAGGGTTTGAACAGCTTGAGGTATCTAGCCAAGTCACAGGACTGCAAGTAAGTTGCCATTTGCAAGACCTGGATCAATTTTTGAGAATTTGGGACCAAGGTAAGCCCCTTGCAAGCTGGCACATGCAGCCCAAGGGTATTGACCCCTCTTGTTTGGCAGCTCATTCAGGACCAAGCCACCCTGCAGACATGCTGTGATGCGTCTGAGGCACTAGGAGCGACTTTGGGCCCTTGGTGGGCAAATTTTGCTGAAATCCAGAAAAACACTGGGGAAAACTCTTTGGTCTTTCTTGGCCCAGTGCAAATATGTTGTGCATATCAGTTTGGGGTTTCTTGGGTGAGTTGTAGGTGCCAGTGAAGCTGTGCTGACTTCCAACTGCAGCACTGGTCAACTTAACTAACTTTGTAGTTCGTAAGATCTTAAATTCTTGCCCCATTAGCTCTTTTGACCTCTGAGGCTGTTTGAAACAACTCTGTTGTGTCTATTTTGCTTTTATTTTAAATTTAGTAATTGATTTAAAAGTTTGAGGGTTTGGGGTGTAAGAGCACCCCAGCATGAAGCTGAGCTGCTCCTTGGTAGGGAGGGGCAAGGCAGAGCCCAGCCGACGCCGTGCTGTGCTTGCAGGGCCAAAGAGCTGAGATGGAGCCCGTGACCTGACAGTGCATCGTGGTCCTCTCCTCTGGGGTGCCCTGGGTGAGGGTCTGCTCTCCTCCTGTGTCTTGTTTCCCTGACCAGATTGGGCTAAAAGTAAAAAGTAAAACAGGAGGTGAAACCCTTTACTTCTGTTTGTTAATCTTTCTTCTATCTTTCTGTCTTTCTCTTTTTTTTTTTCCCTTTCTTTCTCTCCTTTTTTTTTTATTAGCAGGGCTCCTTTTTTCTCTCTCTTTTGCCTCAATAGAAAGAAAAAAAGTTTTGTCAGCACTCCTGTTTCTTTTGTTGTTTTCTTTTTCTCAGAAGTCTTTTCTGCTTTTATCCTAATCCCAGGCATGCATGAGGGAACAGTTGTGCTCTGTTGTTTGTCTGTTCTGCTAGTTTTGAACCAGTAGGGCTCCCGCTTTGTTCTCTTTATTTTCTGAACACAGAAAGGTAAAAGAGTAGGAATAGTGATTGAAACTCTTAAGAAGAGAAACCTTCGATATTTATTTAGATTTAATTCATTTTTTGCCATGTTGGTAATAATTAAGGGATGATGACAAAAAAAAAAAGAGGGGAGGAAAGGAAAGAAACTTCTTTTCACCCCTCTGGGATCACAGTTTTGCTACATAGGACATTTTTGACTTGTACCCCTTGAGATGTTGCATTCTTAGCTGTGTTGTCCAATTTATTCACTCTCTGGAACCAGACAATGATTTAACATATGCCAGGTTGGTGGTTTTGGTTTTGGTTGTGGTTGTTTTTGTTGGTTTTTTATCCCCCCCTCCCCCCCCCCCCCCCCCC
>VWZX01003222.1:1694434-1793663 GCA_013399015.1 Galbula dea | reverse complement strand
AATTTCTACTTTGTAGAGGTGGTTTTATGCTTAAAGTATACATTTGAAAAACAGCGTTAGGCTGGTTTACCTGATGTGAAGCCAGCCTGATTTTCATGTCAGATCAGGGGTTTAGGTTGTAAACTTACAGCTTGAAATTTACTGTGGTGCTTCTCAGCTTTTTGGGGTGTGTGTTGCAGAGCTACTGGTAAAGCTTGGGCAGGTTTTATGATTTTGGGGGGTATTTCTTTAGCAGCCACACACACTGGCTGATAAATTGCCTGAAACATTTTAACAAATTAAACTAAAACTAGGCACGGATCCATCTGTTTCTGTTTCATCCCTGCAAAACAAACCTTTTATGATTTTGGTATCCAACATGTGCTTGTTCTCTGTTGCCATGGAGATGCTGTAGGCCCGAATTTTTTTTTTTCACAGGCTCTTACGATGAAGTTTTTTTTGAAAACTGTTTTGATTAATTTTTCCTCCACTTCAACTTCTCTCTCACTTAAACTGTTTTCCCCTTTTGTTTCCCACTTGATTTATGGCAGGTCGCTGTCATTTAAATAGATGCACATTTTGAAATTCCTTCTTTCTGTTCGAATGCAAAGGGAAAAAAAAAAAAGAGGAAAAAAAAATAACCCATGCAAGTCATGCTCAAAGACTTGGTTATTGTTGCTTGTTGGATTTCTGCTCTCTGTGGTTGTCGGGCCTAATTCAAAGTAATTCAGGCTACTCAGTGGGGGCAGTGCATAGCTCCACAGGAAATTATGATAGCAAAAGTCTTCCTGTAGAGCTCTACACTTGGCACTACAAAGTGCCTCAGGCTGCAGTTACCTGAATAGGGTTGAATTAGACCAGACAACCGCATCATCCCACTTCTTAATCTATTAGAGCGATATACAAGTGGCAATTGTTGATTGCAAAAATGGGATTAAGAGGCTCTTCAAGTGAATTGATTTTCTTGTGAGAACAAAAAGAGGAAAGAGAAGGCTCGTTTGAATCACACAGCCAGAAAGTTTCGTGAATGGGTTCCACTCCAAATGTTAGAATTAAAGCAACCAGTGTTTCCCCATGGAGCATGCAGGTGAGAGGAATAAACTGCTGAAAAATAGAAATTGATGTCTAAAACTTAAAGTTTTGTGGCACTCTCACCAAATTGCTGCTCTCCCCCCACCACCCCTCCCTTCCTTCAGGCAGCAACAACAAATCCTTGTTTCAGCCAAAGACTTTGTTGCCCTTCATCAGCCTCTGCTTATTATTCTTTAATCTTTATTTTTACCGACATCTTTCATTTATTTATTTTGACTTAACTCGGGGAAGAAAAAGGGAGAAAAGCCACTTTGATGCCTCCTGATTTTCCCTGAACCTTTCCACTTTTTTCCTTCACCCACCAAGATCAAAGCAGTGCCATGTCTCTCCCAGGGAACCTCCGGGGTGACTCCTTAGGGGTTTCGGTCAGCGCTGCTGGTGCTTGCTTTTCCCCTTGGGGCTACTATTTCCACTGCAACTACAAGTTTTATGTGGCCAGGTGTCATAAATCTCCCATTAACCTTAGTGTATCATCCACTGGGAAGAGCAGAGCCAGGCATTCAAGGCTCATTGGGATAGGCCCTGCTATTTATTTTCGGATGGCTCTCAGGGATGCTGGAAATCAGTTTGCCTCAGCTGAAAGACAAGGTGCTGAGCATATGTGTGGCAGATATTTTGCTGCACAGGGAAGGTAGTGGTGAAGGCATGTGCTGTGCTAAGCGTACCAGAGGACGACACTCAGACGGGGCTAGCTGTCAGCAGTGTGGAGAATAGAAATGACACCCAGTGAGGAAAAGGAGCTGCCAGAGCAGATGGAGGGATCCTGGTGCTAGTGTTGATGTTGGGACCAGCGGGGAGGAGATAGTGAGGAAGGTCATCTCTCAGGCACAGGGATGAGAAACCTCCTCTCTCACCATAAAAGCACAGGAGCTTGTCCAGGGAGCTGGTGCCAAGGCAGGGATGCAGGGGATGAGGTGCTTTCAAGTGTCTTCAAAGACTTTGGGGAGGGAATGAAGTGGTTGAACTAGACCTTCCTCTGTGGGTTGGAGAGGACATGTCCATCTTTGTCAAGTCATTGCCAGTGTGGCTGCTCAGGGCTTGTTGTGGGGCATGTTTGCCCTTCCTTAAATTTGTCCTTGTAGGCTTGTTTTCTTACCTAGTCCCTGCTCAGCAAATGGCTTGATGAGAAAGGTCTTAAAGCAGAAAGGGCTGATGGAGTCATTGCTGTGAAACAGGGAGCAAAGATACCAGGCAGGTTTTCACCCTGCCACTCCAGGAAGGGGTAGAAGCAAATTTGGAGGAAAAACACAATCTCAACGCTTTACTTGATGATTCTTTATTTCAGAAGACAGTTATATTCTTGCAAAACCTTTCCTTCTGGGTAGGTGGTGGTAGGAGAGGGCTGGGTTTCTGTGGCACCAGAGACTCCTTTTACAGCCAAAGCACCCTATGCGCATGTTCACAACTGCTGTGAATCCAAATGAAACAATAAGACAAAATGTGCCTCCCATCAAAGGCTGCATTTGTACTTCCCAGAAGCCTTCACCATGAGCAGCTGCCTCAAATCTCTTCCTAGCACGTTCCAGCCCTTCCCACCTCTCCCTCAGCTCTAACGGTTTTATAGGCTCTAATTTCCAAAGACCCAGGTGCACAGGTTTCCCCTTTTCATCTCTTCTCCCTCACAGAAGAATTTTTCCCAAAATCTTAGTTGTGGGATGTCAGGAGCACCCAGCAGGTGCCAGCATCCACAGGCAGCAAACCAGTACAAATTTACTCTTTGCAACAACACTGCTTCCTCTAACTGCGACCCTTAATTGCTCCCTATTTAATTACCCAAGGCTGCATCAGGTCCACGTAGCGCATTTGCGTGCGTGCTATCAATTATGTCATAATAAATGAATTTCCTTTTCAGGATTCCCCGCAGCCGATGGCCGGGCTTCTGTTCCTCCTTGACTGTTCTGACTTTGAACAGGTTTATTCAGCTGTTGTCTGCTAAGCCCTACAGAAAAGAACAATAGCTTCTGATCTGCCTTTTATGGGTTATTGGGAACTGGTGGTCCGCACTACAGCTTTGGTCAGTGATTAACCAGAGTGAAAACAAACTACACAAGGCTAAGTTGATGTTGGAGGAGGAATGAACCCACTTCATTAGGGCTTTAAGAGGAAACCTTTTCTTCTTCAATGCTTGTTCACAACTTTTCAGGTCTCTATTTAATCACGTAATTCTCTCTAAGTAGGAAGAGAAGCTTGCCTCACAGCGAGAGGTCTTTTGCCACATGACAACTTAAAAAGATAAATTATATATAAATATCTTCATGGGTTTGTGAAGAGGAAACCAAATTCAGTTTTACTGTGTGCAGCTAATTTACTGGTTTCTTTGGTGCTGTGGGTTTCCCAAAGTCCTGTTGCAGGAGGGGAAGTCTTTGCCGTTTGTCCTTTACTTTTGGTGTGTCTGTAGGGTGAGCAAATAATATCTGACCAGTGCCAGACCTGAGCAGCTGATGGGGGCTGGGGGCAGATGAAGAGGCAACAATAATAGCAGCCCTCCTTTACAACACCCCTGAGTGAAAATGGCAGTGTTGCTTAGGATGGGTTTTTTTTTACTCCATCACCTGAAGAAATCACAGCCTCCTGCATCCCAGGGATCTGTTTGTGGTTGGCACCCCAGGGAGCTAAAATGAAAGGCAGGAGATTTGGGGTGGATGAATTTGGTGCTGGTGAATGTAGCAAGTGTCTCTGGCCCACGAGTTTCAGCCCTCAAACTGTGCCAAGTGACCACACGAAGCACATCATGTCAGGGCAGCCTCTGTACTCTTGTTTAGTGTAACTTTTTATTTTGAACATGGCAGTTAATTACAGTTTGGGAAGTATATGACTTCAATCCAAAGCACAACAGTAATAAATCAACACACTGGCTCCTCTGGGGGCATCCAGCAACAGCAATGCTTGTTGTTCCCACAGCCCTTGTGCTTCCAATGGTGCAGGCAGCTGCCCCTCCTGGCTGTTGCTGCGTGGACAGGGAGGGATAATGTGGGCACCCAGGGAGACGCTTTCTGGGCACCTTCAACATCTCTACTGAGCCCAGGTGAACAGCAGGAGCCTTCATCAGGCAGATGCCTGAAATGCGAAGGGGTGTGTGCTAATCTGGTGCCTGTAGAATGGGCAGGGCTGATCCAGGCTTCTGCTCGTGTGTTGAGATAAATTAGGTTGGCTTTGGGGCCAGGATGGAATAGGTTGTTGCTGGGTGGATGCAGGCTAACCTTGTATTCTCATTTTTTAGCTCTGAGAGCTCCAGTAGACACGTGTAGGAAAACTTACTCATGTAAAGGTTAGTGCATCACTGGGCACCTTCTACTGGCAGGGCTGTCTACTGACCCACCTGGGTACAGCACCCTGCTTTCACTGCAGTTCACTCAACACCCTGAAACTCATTGCTTAACAACCCTAAATTCAGCACAAACCCTGGATTTGAGTGGTCAAAATCCCCAGCTGTGGTTGTAGGGAGATCAAGGATGACATCCCCAGAAATGGGCACACACAGCACAGGGAGAGTCCCTGCATGCACCCCAAAAATCAGCATCTTTTCCAGGGCTGCTCCTCTCTCCTGCCAGCCCTAAGCCATGGTCCTATTCCTAAACACTCTTCCCACCTAGCAAAAGTGGATGCAGCGTTCCCTTCTCTACTTATCCCAAGTGAGATACGTTGCTCCCCTGCACCCTGTTAAACTTTGTGGGGAAAGCATGGACCTTGATGAAAGGATATTTGAGGATGAGCAATTTCTAGTCTGAATGAGCCAGGAGGGGAGCAAGAAAGTGTGTCTTGCCTGGGGCACCCTCCACACTACAGAAGACATGGCTAAGGCTTGACTCTGCTCTTGGTGCAAATGGGGTGGACACACCTGGGGTGAACAGAAAACCCATTGCTCTCCTCTTGGGGGAATGGTAGCTGCAGCTAAAGAAGTTGAGAGATATGGGAGCAAAGAGTGTAAAAGATCTGTAAGGAAGCTCTCCCACTTCTCATAAAGGCAAGAAAAGTAACAGGTGAGCGTTTCCTCCTTAAATGGAACAGAGTGCACAGTTTTCCCTCTGGTGATGCATTGCAAAGCATGATTTTGCTTGAAACTATCATTTTGTCTTCTCCAGGTGTTGTATAAATTGATTAATTTTGGGTACAAAAATGTTTAAATACTTCATTAGCTGAATTCTTTGAACTTCAATTAGAGGAGCTTGTTGAAATAATTTAATGAAGTGCTTTGGTAGGAGTGGAGGGCAGAGGGGGAGGAGGGCTGGGGCACTGGGATGGGAGCAGCGTGGGTTTGCAGCAGGCCCAGTGCAGGATTTGGCTATTAAATGACAGCACTAAGCTGTCTCAGTTAATAATTAAAATGTATGTTTAAATAATGCATCAAAGGAAATTGCTTAAATTGCAAACTTGAGATTTTTGGGGTAAGTTCATGTTCAGACTCAGGCTTCAAATGTGGGAGGAATTCAGATATCTAATGTACTGACATGAAACAGGGATTTCAAAAGCTTTAGCTTTTGTGTTAAAGTGATGAAAAAAGGTAGGAAAAGAGACTGCTGAGCTCCTCAGAGTGTTTGTGAACAAAATAGCACCTTTTTGGGGAAACAAAGGCAACACTTCAGAGACTATCAAACAGTTTATGCCCCGACTGCTGCAAAAATTGGGCAGCAAAAAGTGTGAGAGATCCTTTAGATGATTCCTCCAGAGGGAAGGCTAAGCTGCAGATTGAACAGAAAAAACGAGAGGCAGATGTGCCTTGGAAAAAAGGATTACCAGACTAGTGTCCATTTAGGAGTCTGCAGCTGAATGACGAGTAGAAACTGAAGCAGGGTGAGACTTCCCATGATGTTTTATATCTGGTGCAGAGCTCTCCTTGGAGACAGTGCAGGGTCTCATGACATCAGCTCAGGATGTGCCACCTACCTGGAGATGTTGGGGACTTTTGTGCATCCTTCCTCCGGTAAGGTCCAGTGCCTTCCTGCAGCTGTAGCGGCTGGCACCAGTCAGTGTGTGGCTGGATGGCCTGTTCTTGGATTTTCCCATCCTCTGACTTCTCTCCTGCTCAGCCCCATTTAAGACATGCAGAAACTGGCTGCTCCAGCCTGTCCTGTGCCTCCTGCCTGCTGGGTCTGGCCTCTGGAGAAACATGACTGTACTTTGAAGCATGGCATATGTAGGGCAGCAGGACAGGGAGATAGGGAAAGAGCCCTGTACAATGCAGCTTTTCTCCAGTGTAATGGCATCTGCCTTGCTTGCATCTCTCCTGCCAGCTGGTGCTATGTCACCAGACCATCCCCATCCCCACACGGGGCTTCTTGCAGGTGGAGGAGGGCCCCTTCAGCTGAAAGGGTGGAGAGCAGAGGAAGCCACCAACTGCTTAATTGCTGTCTGTGCCTCAGTGTAGGGCAGCTATCCTGCTCCATAGCAGAAAATCCATCTGCCTGGGCTGAGTGACAGCTCATCAAAGCTGTGCTAGTGCTGTCAGACATGCAGCCAAGTAACTGTGTATCTTTCTTTTCCAGCACAGTGGATCTTTCTTTTCCAGAACACTCTCTTTCCTTTTGAGGCCAGGGAAAGAAGAGTCCCTGTCCTGAGCATTGTTCCTCTGCTGCAGTCCCAGGAAAGGGATGCTGCCAGTGAAGTTGTGGTGGATGCAGTCACTCTCCTGGCTAAAAGTCCTGGAGTGGGAAGTATAAACTGCACTCTAGAAGGCCAGCACTGCTACCTTTCTGGACTTTTCAGAGTAGAGAGGATTGTATCATCCCATAGCAAATGGTCAGGTTTGGATTTCCTTAACATCATCTGCTGTAAGGGAAGTTGGCCCAAAATATCAGTGGACCCACCTGCTCCTGGCCCTTCTCATGTTGGTGTCAGGCTGTGTCCGGGGTTGGTTTAGGGATCAGAAATTGTGCAGTGCTGGATGGTTTGTGCTCTCACTTCTTTTGGCTGTGCCTGCCAGGGCAGTGGTAGAATGACTTTGAACAGGTGCAGCCTTTGCTTTGGCTGGAGAAGCAGTGAGGTTGGGCCTTCCCAGCATCTTATCCCAACACTGGTAATGTCACAGAATGGTTTCTCCCAAGCTGCAATGAGCCTTTGGGTGCTGGAGGGGAAGTAAACCTGCCTTCTGCTGCCAAACCCCAAATCGTCCTCTCCACGTGTCCCGCAGGGATGGGGCCGGCTGGCAGCAGCATGTCCTGGCTGGTTGTCACCATTGTTTCGGTCCCATGGCTGTAGGGTTTGGCCACACTGATGTCTGTTTGGTTTGGCTCCAAACATAAACCTTTCCTGGACTGAATAGAGGGGATTCCTTGGTGCAAAAGGCTGGCTTTCCCTTCACACATGAAGGGTTTGCTCCATTATGCTTTGACGTCCTGCAAAGAAGCTGCCTCGGCATCAATGGCATCTAACACTGTGACACATGTAGGGCCAGAGGGCTCTGGGAGCAGGTTTAAATAGGACCATTGAAGTTGTCTGCCCATGTGCATGTTGGTGGCAGGAGCCCAGCAATCAATTGAGCTGTCAATGTGTGCCCATGGACCACAGTTAGGACTTTCTGCCCTGTGTGAATGACTGGTCTTGGTGCATCGGGTGTGGTCCGAACCTTTGGAACAATATTTGGCTGCTCAAGGGGTGTCTGGGGGTACAGGACCTGTCCAGTGTGTGTAATTACTGCACTATGCTTTCTCAAATTTGTTGAAAGGAAATAGTTTAAACTGCAAATTGTTTTGCTCCATAGCTGAGTGCTGCACAAAGGAGAAAGTCTCTGTTCAGGGTTATTATTAGACCCCAGGGCTTTGGAGATGTTGTATCTAATGGAGAGAGAAGTAGGTAGTGTTTAACCAACAGAGGAAATAGTGTTTAACCATAAGCATGTCTCTCTAATTTCTGCTTACAGTCCTAATTATGAGTGGGTCTGAGCATCAAAGGCAATTTTGTTGATGCCAACACCACAGGGATTTCATCCCTTTCACAAGGGGACAAGAAAGAGCCCTGATTTCCAAGGACGAGTTTTCCCCTGAATTGCTACTGCTGGTCCAGACTCTCCAGCCAGAGGTGACCTTGGAGGCTGTGGTCCAGCATTGGAGCATGATGGCTGTGACCAGGCACCTCTCCCTTCAGTCTGCACCTGCTGCTGAGTTCTCCAGCCACTTCCGAGAGCTGCCATAGCCATTTCACACAGCAACTACATAAGGAGGCCTGGATAATCCAAAGGTTCCTTTTTCCAGATGGGAATGTGAGTTTGTGTATCATGCAGCAATGGTGCTGATGATTTTTCTTGTGTGTACACATAGATGTGAGGTTTGGAAACCAGTCTCATGTGCGCAAACCTTTGAAATGATGCCCTAGCAGTGGCATACTCTCTGAGGGATGTAGGTATGACACAGATTTGTTTAAGTTATCAGGTGTCTATTGACTTTTGGCTGCTCTTTGTGACTCCAGGGCCTCATTTTTCACTCTAGAACAGCTGGATGGGGGCTGTCGAAGGAGGTGGGTATTTTCCAACAAGCAGCTCTTCACATCTCTGTAGAAAGCATGTGGGTCTTTTTTGAACCATGCTAGTTCAATGAGGTAATATATGATCTCTGTTTCCTTCTGAGAAGAACTTTTTATTCAAAATTCATCTTTGCAGACCTTCTTCAGCAGATGTATGCAGCAGAGCATGTTCATGGAAGGGTTTGGACAATGCTTGTCCAAGAGGTGGTGGATGATGGTAGGCTTTCCTCACTCTCGTGGGAAGCCTTGAATCTTTCTGGGATGCTGCTGTGGTGAGGCCTGCAGGGTGATACCAGCATCTGTGGGTCCTCTATTATCCCTGGCCGTGAGGACAGTGTGCCAGAGAACCTCAAGATAGATGAGCAGGGCAGCCCTGGCAGTGCAATCTTTCCACGTGCAGCCACTTGTGATTCCTGCAGTGAAATGCATACTCCAACAGCAGCTCCCTGCTCAGTGGATGATGGCCTTGGGCTGACCCTGGCTCCTGCATGGCCAATAAGAGCTGGCCCAGGGTGTCAGCACCTTGAGGATGGCCCCGCCTGTGCAGCAGGTCCACATGAAAAACTGCTGCGTCTGCAGGGATTCACAGTTCCAATGACAGGGATGCTGCAGGAAGACCCTGCCCAGAGCTGGATTAGCTTCAAACCCAAAAAGGGGTGGGGGCCTGGGGGGAATCTCTTCCCTGGCAACGCAAGACAAGTTTCTGGCTCTGGTGACTCAGGATTAGTGCTCCACAAAAGGAGGGTAGGAGCATTATAGTGAAATGTAGACTCTCCATAGGAGGCACCCATACATCCTGGCGGTGTGGGGAGGGCAAGAGGGAGAAAAGCATCTGTGGCCCAGCCAAGTTTGCTAAGGAAGCCAGCTCAGCCTCACCTCTGCCCAGACACAGGTGTCAAACCTGAATAGAACAGGTGGGAAGCACAGCGTGGGTACCTGCAGGTAACATCCCTCCCGGCTGCATCCTGGTGGATGCTTTTGTACCTCACAGCAAGGATAAAAGGATTGCAAAAAGAGGACATGCAGGAGGTGGGAAGTTAAAAAGTCTTTGTGTGTGCATCAGTGTCTAGGGGTAATGTCTACTGGGACCTGTAGTTAGCAAATGCACAGGCAAGTGTGAAACAAGAAACAAGGTTAATGCTGCATAGAAATTGGCACTATTTTCTCTACACCCACGTATAATGTGTCTGGGTGGTGTGATGTAGGCTGCTCCTGTGTTCCGTGGGCACAATGCCTCCAGGAACCTACCTGCACCCTCTAAGTGGGCTGAGGAAGAGGACTGGGGGAAGAGTTTGTCACAGGAGTGTGTTTTTCCCCTTGTTCTCAGTGTTTAATCTCATCATGACAGCGCTTTTCCTAAAAAGTAAATGGGGAACTTCTCCTGCTGAGTCAAATGCTGTCGCTTCTCTTCCACTGCTCCTTGCAAGTTAAGTTTCTGTCAGCCTCTGGCATCAACAGACAAAACCTGGTGTTCTCTAAGGAGATGCTTGGTACTGGCAGTGCCTTGCTCTGGGAGCTGGCTTTCTGCAGGACTCTATGGGGGGTTGAGGGCTTTGGGGAGACAGGAATATGTAGGATGTGCACAGCTTTGCAGCTGGGATGGGAGGAAAAACCCTGGGAGTGTTGATATTATCTTCTCGGGTGCCTCTCCACACTGACTGCTTCATCCCAGGGCTCCAGGACGTTGGGAAGCAGTGGTAGAGCTCTGGGGAGTTAGTTAATCGGGTTTAACTTACTTCATCTTCTGCTGCAAAATTGGCACACACCAGCACGTATGTAATTATCTATATAATTCTATATGTATATAAAGTCTGAAGACTTTTTGTGAATAGGGACCTCGGAGGGTAAATACAGGACTGAAACCCAAGAATCTTAATTTTGCCTCAAATTTTGGCTATACTGTTTCTATAGAGACCAAAAGGAAGCTTTGGCTCCCCCACTCAGCTATTAAAGTTTAGTGCATTGAAAACTGTCTTCATGCTGTGATACCCTTTCACAGAGTAGAATAGGGTCTGAGCTAATCCATGAAAGTTGTCATGCTATGAACTAGTAGTCAAGCTTTTTCCTTTCAATTGAGTCTAAAACTATACTGTACTTCACACTTGATTGGCCCTTCAGATGGCAGGACTCAATATCCCTGCTGGAAATAAGCTCGTCTTCACACAGTGATGTTGAACGTGGAAAGATCTTGTTTCTTTGGCATAATTATTAGCACCACAATATGAAAGTCGTCAGGATGAGGGTTTTTTTTTTTTGGTCTAATTAATATATATCAAACTTTGCTTTCTTCTTAAAGATCAACAAGGTTTGGGTGCAATCCTAGCAGCGTGCAGTCTGACGAGAACCTGGACCCAGGCAAAGGCTCCCTCTCGCTCAGGAGCTTTTTCTCTCCTCAGTGTTGCATGCACAGCCCAAATGTAGCAAGGCAAAGTTATCATCTGCACACCAGCCTCAGCCTTACCCCATTGAGTGTTCTGTAGCAAAGGTAATGAATGGGTCTTTTTTTTTGTTTTGTGGTGGTGCTTGGTGGTTTTTATTCCCCTTTCTTCTTTTTTAATTTCTTCCCTACCATCTATCAAGATAACTGTATAAAGCAGGATTTTGCACTGGGGCAATTTTTCCAATGGAGATCAGCCTCTTCCTTTGACCTTAGCTGCTACTTGTGTGTGTTCACAGGGTCTAAATCGATAACAGGGACGGTGGACTGTCACTATAGGTGGAGCAGCAGTGAGACTCGATTAAGACCTCACCAGTGCAAAGTTACTGTATTTTTATGATTAAATTTTGAAATGGGGGAAAAATGCCTTGAACTGTATAGACCAAAAGGGGGCACCAAGGTATTAAAAAACCCAAAAAGTGATTCTGGTGTTGGTAGTTTACCTATATAAACTGTGACAGTTTCTACTGTAGCTTTCTTACTTGGACAGTAACTAAACAACAACAAAAACCCCTCGAAGTTTATGTGAATTTCCAGTATTTTCACTGTGTTGATGTGACACTTTGAATCAACTGGGGAGGCTGCTTTGGGAATTTCTTCTGGTTTAGGATTTGTGTTTGGTTGGTTGGTTGGTTTGGCTTCTTTTTTGTTTTGTTTTGTTTTGGTTTTTTTGTTAACCATTATCAGTTTCTTTTTCTAAGATTTGGAATGCTTTTTTTAAAGGTAGAGTTGAGTTGTATATGCTTTTTTAATTCAGGAATGTTGCTTTAGAGAATAAGCATTAGATTAATGGTATAAATCTTCAGAGTGCTATCTGCCTTTTCTGGAATACTTAGAATTTCCTCTGCCCCCATTTTTAAGCACAAGTTTGCTGTTTCCTTTTGGCTGCGTTCACCCCGGTATGGGGCATAGGAAGATTTCTCTTTAGTTGGCTGTAGGATGAAATGGAGGGCACAGGTAGGGACAGCACCAGCCCTTTCTCTGTTTGGGAAAGCAGCTTTAATTACAAACAGCCTCACTGATGAGTTCTCAGCCCAGTGCCGTGGTCAGGAGCAGGCACAGGCATTGGAAGAAATTCTGCCCTGTGACTAGCAGGACATAGTAGCATCTCTTCTCCCAGCGCTGTGAGAAAAGGATGAGAGAGCAGAACAAACATATATTTCATCCATTTTCCACCCCCATCCTGGAGAGAGATTTGGTTAAAAGCCTTTTCGGTGTGAATGGCTGCGACGTAGGAAGGGCACAGAGCAATTGTGTTCTCGAGGCTGGGGGGGTTGCCTTCTCTCGACTACGCAGGGTTTTATGGTGCATGTTTATAATCTCTATTTTTTACTAGCATCAAGCACGTAAAATGCCAGGCAGATGATTGTAGCTGGTTTGTAATTGCTGGGGTTTTATTTGTGCCTGTGTAGCTCTGCTTCTACAAAGTCCTTTGGTAAAATTGTCAGATTCAATTATTTTTTGCACCAAACTGGAGCAAGTTTGTTTTCCTTATTTTATGAAACCACCTTTATTGGGTTTAAATTTATAATTTGGAAATGAAAGATGGGGTGTTTTCAAGCACTAAAGATCATGTTTTATAGTTTAATTTGTTCTGAGACCTAAGCCTTATTTTTAGTTTTGTTATGTTACCTAATTTATTGGATCATATATTATATAATGCAAGGCAACTGAGTAGCTGAAGTTCCATTAATAATTTTGATACATGTGGCTAATTAGTTTGAATTTTCTATGGATCTCAGTTTAAAAAAACCAAATCCTACATTATCTATTTTTGATCTCAGCAATACTCTTAAATACAGCTGGTACCTAAATAGAACTATTCATACACAATTGTCAAATTTACTTTTAAAATATAAATAAGTTGATATTTTTACAAAGTGACTCTCCCTTTGGTGTCTCATAATTTGTTCACAAAAGGATACAGTTGTCTTATCTGTCCACCATTTATTAACAAAACCTCTGAAACCCTTGGTAGGGCACAAACTTGGTTTCTTCTGTGGTTTAAGAAATGTCATTTTGATCCCATCAGCTGCCTCACAAGAAGTGAAAAGTTGTTGCTGTTTCGGTTGCGAGTGCTTTACGAGAAAGTATGGAAAGCAGAAATGAGACTTAAAGTGCCATGAACAAGCCTGAGCAATTTAGTTGAAAAAGTAATTTGTTGAGTATCTAATTTTCCTCTTCTTTTTTTGTTGCAGTTTTAAATTACTCCATGTTTTGAATCTATGACTGCTCTATTACTCTAATTTAGCTTTTCTGCCTAACTTGTTCAAAATATTTTCTGGATTTAAACAGTTTCCTTCTGTTTCTGCAGTTTACTTTGAAAAATGGTCACTAAACAGAGTTAGGCTTCAGCTATTCTTTTGATGCAATTAATAATAATAAAAAGAGTTCTCCTATTGAAAGCACTAAAATATTGTGCATTTCCCTTCCGCTGTGCTGTTTGCCTGATCGTAAATCTGTCCTGTCCAGCTCTGATCGGGTATTAAAGATCTGTCATAATTTATTAAACCAGTTAACAAAAATGGGTAGGTAAAGAAAACTCATTCAAATGTGAACATGAACCACTTCAATCACAATCTGCAGTAAGCTGATTTATCAGGTTAAATTCCCTTTCTGTGATGAATAGTTCTTTGCTCTCAAATAGACTTGTAATCTGAAATTTTTTTCAATTATTTTTTTTCTGGGAAGCAGAGAGGGAGGAAAAATTCAAAATAGGAAAACACATTCTTAATTTTACCTGTATATAATATTATAATTGTAAAACAAGGGTTTCTTTTTTCATTTCAGAAGTAAGGATGTAAACATTGTGTCTTTCACTCCCATGCAGCTCAGATTAATCGAAAGTGCAGATGTATAAAGTGTGCAAGCAGAATATGAAATCTGATTTCCTCCCTTGATTTCCAACTACCCTGTAGAAAAAAAAAAAAGGTTTGAAATTTGGCTGCTACAAATATCTCCAATTTTATTTTTTTCCTTACCCAACGCATTTGTGCTTTTTAAGGAACAGGAGGACCTGTGCTCCAGCTTTGGGTGCTGTGTTGTGGAGTAAGTTATCACCTGAATTTCTATTGCTTTGTAGCACAGAGGAAGGAAAAAATCTGCCCTCCTGCCACTCTGCTGGCATTGCCATTTTGCTGAACATAGCTTTATTGCAGATGGATATATCAGCAAGTGAATTTACTGCTAGTTTCCAGTGCGCTCTGCCTCAACGGGAGCGCTTTTTTTGTTTTGTTAAAAAGCAAACCAAGAATCAAAAAACCAAGCAAACCATTTCCACTTCCTGATTTGGTAAAATGCTGGGGGTACAAGTTCTCTGCACCCATAGCTGTGTGTTGGGAGGCTGTGAACCCTGTAAGAGCTGGCAGAGCACATCATTAGAGCAATAATCCAGCTGTATTTTAATTTTCAGGGTATAGCAGAGCACTCATTTGCCGTGTCTCTATCTTCCTCCCTAACGTTAGCACAGAAAGGAAACTTAATCTCTCCAGTGACCCTGCTTCTGTTCTTCAGCTCATAAAAGCCAAAAAAAAAAGTCATACCAGAGACTCCTAAATGTTGGCAGATCCTGTAAATTACCCTGCAGCACCGACTGAATAACACCTTCAGGGGAGCAGATTTTTTTCCCTGGACTCTGAGTTTTATTCCCTTTTGTGAGTTTAAGAGACACTCTCAATACCATTTCTATGTGTCTGTATGTACAGTATTTGATCTGTAACAAATTGTTTTATTATGCACAACGACTGGATAGACTCATGATAGAATACAAATTTTTAAATGAATTCCAGGGCGTTGGATGCCTCATTACCTACGCAGAGAGGAAAGCTGCTGCATTTCTGGCTGCAGAAGTGGAGATACAATTTAATCAACACATTTAGAAATAAAATCCTAATGTTTCATTCCAAAGTAGGCAAATTAAATGCACAACAGAGGAACAGTTTTAACATTGCCATGTATAATTAACGACTCAAATGTAGGCAGATATCGTTATATTTTGCTTACCACTGATTAACCTAATTTTGACAGGGAATAAGGGGAGAAATGGGTTCTGGTGGGGTGGTTAGGACAGAAGCCTCGAGTACGAGCTGGATTTAGTGGTTTTATAAAAATGTGCAAAGAAAAAAAAGCCAACCCTGCCATTCCTTTCTGCTCCTTGCTTTGACACTGTCTAAATTAAATGCAGAGTCGTGTTGGCTTTGCACGTTGTTTTTTTGCTCGTTTGACATTCAATACTGTTGTATCAGGACCGCTCATCTTAGCTAAGATACTGAGGGGAAAATAACCAATTTAGACCAAATGTGAGAGGGACTTGCTGAAGCCAGTATATCTGTAAGCTGCTGAGCAGGGAGGGAGCTTGCGTGGGCTGTAAAAGGCAGATTGCCCCCAGGATGTGGCTGGGGAGAGGACAGGGAGTGTGGCTGTGCCAGCACAGCGTTGGGACCCGAGCAGGTCTCTGGAACTGCTCTCTGCAGCCTGCAAAGGCTCTTTTCGTACTTGCTAATGAGTAGAATGCACTTTTTCTATAAAACTCCCATTAATCTGGTGCATAAAGTATATTTTTAAGGTTGATTATAAATAACGCTGTTCTCCGGGCTTTTTGTTATCACTACTGCTGCAATGCTAGCACATTCAATAAATGTCATGTTATTGTATGTCTGAAGTTCAAAAAAAAGGGAGGGGTGAGTGGGTTTAGTTGCAATCTGTAATTAAATCCAGCGGGAAGTATTTCCTGAATGGCAGAGACCTTTCACACTCTGTTACCTAATTCTTTACAGGTGATTTTCTGCACACACCCCCCCTTCTTTTTTTGGCACTGGGAAGGGGTAGTCCGTAGCAAAACTGGTTGGATTTGAGAGTGAGAAAATGCTCGGTGCCATCTCATAGTGAAACTGGTAAAGATGAGGGCTAGTCCTCAGAATGAGGAAAAAGTAATCTCTTATTTATGTTTTTCCTCCCCAAGAAGTAAAATATGATTGAAGGGACAGGTAGATAATTATCTTTACTCAAAAACGCCCCTCTTTTGGTTGGAAAAGAGCTCGATGCAACACTGTATTTTCCTCTTTTGTGTCAGAAATGACAGAGGGCAGCGCAGGGAAGGGGCAGATGCTCCTCCTGCCTCCATTTCCCGACCCTTGGGTACTTCCCGTTGCTCGGGGTTGGGAAGGCTTCGCCCTGGCTGAGGGCTTTCGTCCTGCCACAGCAGCCGTGTAAACCCTCACACCGGCACAATAGGGAGCAGCCTGTGCACAAGGCAGCCTTGTCTCTCCGAGGAAGAACCTGCCTCTTTCCTCCAACCTGCTTTGCTGGAAAAAAAGGGCTTTCCCAGGAGAAATAACTTACTTACATTGGGAGGAGACTTTTGTGGCCAGGTTCTTGTATTGTCCTTTGAAAAAGTGGCCCTTTTCCCCTTGCTCCCCAAGAATAAAGCAATGCAAAGAAATAGAAATGACACAGCAATGACTCAGGCTGTTAAATGCAGCTCTGACTTGCTGTATGGGAGCAGTTCTTATAGTATAAATCTGCTCTAGTTTCCCTCCAAGCTTTGTGCTCAGATTCTTGCCCGGTGTTTTGATAATAACTTCTGAAAAGCAAGTGACTCAGGAGTCAGTTAAAACCATATTTCTTCTGGGCAAATAAATGTATAAATGCTCCCCAAACACACTTGTAAGCAGAAATGTCAGCTAGCATTCTCCAGATATTTTGATGTTGATGAAATAATGTTTTACATTGACAAAGATGGAAATATAAAGTAATGACTCTGTGCAGCAGCCTTTGAAACAGTAGATAAAAATACAGCAAAATTTCCTTACTGTTAATAGAAAAGCTTGCCTTGATTTTAAAGCATCAAAATAAAATAAACAGTTGGATTCAATTTAGTAATGTTTCTGGCTTCTTGGCAACACCCCTTGTGTCAGGGTTTCACCACGAGACCTTTGAGATGTTCATTGTCTCAAATGCTGCTCCTCTTGTGTCATGTTGGCTACCCAAAATCCCTGACATAGGGGTTACTGCAGCTCCCTCCCTCGGGTGCCTAAAAGCAAACTTGGGAGCAAAACTGCCTCTTTGAAGTCAACAGCTCCTGGGGAAACCAAGTCATGCCTGCTTTTTCATAATAAATGATGCAGAAATTCCATGACTGTGTGTGAGGATGGTCCTGCTAAAAAAGGACTAGGAGTTCACAGGCAGAGCTGGACTGGTGTTTGTCACTTCCCACATAGAAAACAGGAAAACTGCTGGTCTAGTATTGCCATAGCTGAGTTGGTGAGTAGGTTTGTCCCTAGGGATGCTGGTGTATCCTACAGCTTTGTAAGATTTTTGGGAGGAATAGAATGCCAGTGACTAGCAAGGGAACTGGTTTATATTGACCACTGCATGAGCAGAGGAGCAGCTTGTTCGTACCAGCCATGGCATTTGTCTTGGAGGGATGGGGACTGTCACAATAAGACAGGTACAGACACCACTTCCCCTGCTCTTGCAGCTATGAGATGGTTATAGCAGCATGCAGGAGTGAAAACTATAGTGTGCATCATATCTAGGGGTTATTATCTGTGTGGGTCACCATCTGCTCCACCAGGGCCATGTGCTTTCCTGAGAATTGTGGGTACACCAAAGCTATTGTGTGGTGTTTGTCATGTGCCCTCTAGGAGGCTTTGCCTGCAGGTAGGGCTGAAAATCTGACAGTAACACCATCGATGCCATGCGCATGGAAACAAATGTTGCTCGCAATGCTCTAATGAAGGTCATTTACCTGGACTTAACCATGGTTTGGGTACACAATACTTCCTTCTGATCACCCCCATAAATGCAGCAGCTTCCCACCCCTTTCCTCAGTGTCTATAAACCAGAGTGTCTGCTCTGTGGGGAGAAGCTGATCTCTGTGCTTTGACTACATAGCCCAAACAGCCCAACTAACAAACACAGAATTGGAAAATGCAATCAAGTGTGTTGAGTACTTTGCTATTATCTGTTCTCAGCACAAAGTGGAAGTACTTTGTCTACACCAAACCTCACTCATTTCCACTTCACTTATCTGCAAGTTCCATAATTTACATACACAAACCAGCATTTTCCCCACATTTATTAGCACTGATTAAGAGCAGAACACTGCAATGAGCCCTCCTATTACTCCAACTTCATGACTTTTACAAAGGAGACTACAGCCCACTTACCCGAAGACGCTTTGCTCAGAAGTATTATCGATGATTAAAACCAAGCTACACTTGTCAAAATGAATTACCCAAGTACATTTTGAGAGGCAGCAGCCTTCCTCTTTACAGCAGTTGCCTGCCTTGCTAATTTGCACTGTGAGGAGACTTGCAGTGGGACGGCAGTGCTGGTGGAGGCCGAGTGATGCCACGTGGCAGCTTCCTGGTGCAGGAGGAGTTTATGGAAGCGATTTGGATTCTCCTGTGTTTCCTCGTACATTACTGATATTACATCAGCTGTGGGTGTAATCAGACTTCATTGATAGAGGAAGGTAATTCATTGGTTTGCTGTGCTTGGGTCCCTCAGGATAGTCTCCAACCCGTGCGGTGTCTCCAGCTGTTGGATTTTGCATGTGGATGCAGGAATCAGCTGGGAGCCGGATGGATGTGGGAGCTCCCTGTTGGCTGTAAGATGAGGTGGCACAGAAGTGCATTTATTTTTGTCAGTGGTGTGGAATGAATTATACTCGTGAAATTTGCTCCAGATCTTCCTCTTTCGAAGGGCAATATGTAAACAAATGGTGCAGAGTGCTCAAATGTCCTACTTTTTCTCCCAGAGGAGACCTTGGCAGTGGTAGAAGACAAGATGCAATGTGGCAAATGCCTTATGCTCTCTTGTTCTACGGGGCAGGGAAGAAAGACTCCTGTATTGCTGCTGGGCAAGCACCCATCTATAGAAGACAATGTTTAGGCTTCTGGTGAAAACTTTAATGCTAGGGTAGGAGGGAGTCTGAGCAATGGTGTGCTGCTTTTCTGCCCACAACAGTGCTGGGAACACTGCTTGTGCAAGGTCTGGTGGGGACAAGAGCCCCTTCCAAGCTGGTGGGCTCTCTCTGGGCAGCAAAGGGGCTGTGGATGAGCTCTATTGTATGTGGTCTGGCTGCTTCACATGCTTGGCAAGGCACTGTTGATGGTGCTCACTGCTGGTGCTGTTAGATGTTTCAGGAGTGCTTGGGGAAGATACTGACGGTAGCCAGAGAGTGCTATGGGTTTGTTCCTGCTATGCACTGCCACTGCATATGTAGTTAGGGTAAGGGGTTTCTCTTGGTAAGTGGATAAGGCAGGTAAATATTTGGACCCAAAGACAGTGCTGGGAGCACTGGGCTCTAATGTGGGGCTTGGTGCTGTGCTGCAGATGTCATTTGTGTCTGGATACAGCACGAGCAGGTGCCAAGGAGGACTTGCACCCTATGGAGAAGCAGAACAGAACTGGAGACAGGTACTGAGGGGGTGATGCAGGAACATGGGGACACTCCCTGAAAAAGCCGTGTCTGGGGAGATTCCTCAATTCCTGTTGTGAGCGTAACCAGCTCACTCACTTTGCTAGGTGTGGGATACTCCTCCCATAACCAGAAATATGCCACTTTCACCTACAACATGGCTCATCAGAGGTGTTTTTTTGGGTGAGCACTCAGTTTTATTCCCAGATACAGTGGTGATGATACAGAAATGGGCGTGAAAAAGACTTGTTTTCCAGCCGCCAGCATTAGGGCCCTCACAGCAGTATTTGGGGACAATATTATAGGTAAAGCAGAACTTTCCAGACCAAGCTGCCTTTTTGGACTAGCACAAGTGAAGATGAATTAACACCCTCAAGTATTAATTATCCTTTCAGTTGCTTTTCTTGGGCACAGGCTGAAAGCACAGAGCATCTCATAACCCAAAATGGGCAGGCAGGAAAGGTATCTGAAATATCTTCTGAAGCTTAAGGCTTCAAAGCGGTGTTGGAAGAGAAGGAAGAAGATATTGCCTTAACCAAAGGAATTGGGAAGACTTTTGAGATATTTTGGCACTTCTTCTTTGTACATGGTGCTGCCATAGGACAGCAGCAGGCTCAATAAAGAAAGCTTGGCTTTCTGCTGTGTATTAGATCCTTGCCCAAAATGCTGTTCCTCATTATCAGGCTCACAGTAGGTGAGGGTCTGTTTTCCAGCCATCCCAGAAACTTGCTGTCATGGTGGATGGCATTTCTGTGAGAAAGGCTTTTGTCACAGGCAGCAAATCCTCAGTCATAGGCTCGTGGGGGACCTCACGATGGGAAACACTGGGGTTCACATCTTGACTCAGTTATGGTGACTCTTGGGGTCTGATTTCCCTTGCTGGAGTGGCAGTGTGAATCCTAGTAGGGAGGGGAGCAGGATGAGGAGCCTCTTGTCCCCCTGCAGAGAGGCTTCCTTGGAGGGATGTCCTGCGTGGATTAGGATTCATCAGCCTCTACCTTGCTGAAAAGTGATGCAAACCTTGAGAAATTCAAATTGCCCATCTTGGTGTAGGATACCTAAAGCAATGCGTGTACCAGCTATAAACAGAATGAAATAGCAGATTGGAAGTGTTTAGAGGAACCATATTTTATCAGGCAAAATTAAGCCTTTTTAAAAAAAATAAATAGAAGAGCAATGCAAAGAGCATGGGGAATGGGGTAGAGGTAATGCAATAGCTTAAGTGAAAAATTAAGACTCGAATTGGGGGAGATATGACTGCTGCTCTCTGGATTGACAACTGGTTGGAGGAATGTAAACAAAAGACAACGAGAAACAGGATTTGGTTGGGGGGAGACTCTGTGTTGTTGCAGACACACCAATAGTGTATACCCTCCAAGTATCACTCCACAATGGTATGGGATGGTGAGCAGGCAGTACCCCATCAGCAAAATATCTGAAAAAAGATGGGGGAAGTCTAGAAATTGGCACAAACCCCCACATTCTCAGGAAAATCCTGGCTAATGCATTAAAGAAAACTAGTCCTTGGTGTGTGTGCTCTGCAGAAGAAAGACAGGAGAGGAGATGGGAGCCTTTGGGACTGGTAGAGAGGACTCAGAAGTGTAAGGCGATGTTGAGTGCAGGTGAAAGCAGTAGCCAGAGCCCTTCCAAAATACCCATCCTGGTAAGGCAGCCAGCTGGCTGCACTGGGACCCTTTCTTTTGGCAAGGCAGAATTTCACTGAAATGCCAATAATGCCCACAAACCACCAGATCAAAAAGAGCCTTCCCCCCACCCCGACTCCAAACCTCAGTTATCTATTGGAACCAGATGCATTTTTTTCTGCAGGAATTTCCAAGTGGGGAAGGCCAGGCTACCTTGCTGCAATCAGAGAGGTGACAGTCTGCCTCTGAATTTTTGCCTTTTCAGACATATGGCAATGCAACTTTTTTTGCTTGTAACAAGCAAGGTTTGCCATGAAGCCTGGCAGCAGTGCTCAGCAGACACTTGTTGTTGAGTGAAGCTGGGCTTGCTCTGAGGGGCTACAGCACGGTCCCTTGGAAACTTCACCCACCCAATTCAACGAGATGTTGCGGATTGGTGCACTGGATTAGTTCCATGTTCTCCTTTGTGTACCTTAGTAGCATTTATTTTTTTTTAATCATGTAGAACATATGAGTTTGTTTTCCTTTTTTTTTTTCTTAAACAACATTTCTTTCATTTAGAGCTGGTTTGAAGTGATAGACACCTTTCTAGGTAGCAGCTTCTTACAACGTATAAGCCCGTTTATCAAAGGCAGGATTTGCTGCTGTTGTTTTTCTATTAGGGAGGAATTACACTAAGCCTGTAGCAGACATTTTGTGTTACCATGGCAGCCCATATTTCCTACAGGGTTGTGACCTCTAATGACTACAGTGGAAAGCTAGGAAAAATGGGGACTCTTTGAAGATTAGTAAATAAATGCATACTTATGCAAACTATCTGAGAGGTGGCTAAACTGTAGAGAGGGAACGGCGCGATTGCAAGCACTGAGTAAATGGCTCTGTGTAAATACCTGTGTGGTTTGTAAAAATCACCTTTCATTTCCCCACGCTTTTAAAAGGCTGTTTTGTTTCCATCAAAGTGGAACATGCTTTCTGCATAGGGCCTGTATTATTTTTCAAGTAATGAAACAGAAATATAGAGCTCAGAATTTCAGCAAAAGATGTTTCCTACCACCTAAATCATTCTTTTTTTATAGCCTTTTCAAATATTATTGCTGTCGTGATTGAATTTTCAGTGTTCTTTTAGTTCATCATTGCTAGATAAAATAAGGCAGCAGAATGTACTGAACTTTTAAACAGACATCTCAGTGGGAGCTGTCTTTATTCTTTTAAAATAGCTTAGTAAAAAAAAAGTCTCTGTTTTTAAAAAGAACAGATTGATTTTTACGTATGGAATTTAGTAAAAAGGAAAAATTGTCCCTATCGAGGAGTACACAGTCCTTTTTTTGGACCATTAAAATACCTACAAAAGTATTTTATAGGATTTGCTTGTGAATTTCAAATGATCCTGCATTGTACTCTGCAGTGATCTCCTAAATTTTATAAAGCCTCAGTAGACATGCTGATACTCTGCGTAGCTTCAGTTAATGACCCTTTTCATGTAAGCACAGCTGTTGCAATGTGAAAAAATAAATTAGCAAACTGTGCCTCTCCTCCCTGCATCTTCCCTCACTCTTCTGTGGATTTCAGCATTTTTGCCTTTCAGACAGTAACTTTCCAGACTCCTGCAGTCTAGATATGTGGTACAAAACTCTCCCATTGGTGCTGTCAGCAGAAAAGGAACAGATGAAGGTCTTACAAAAAAAACCCAATGTTGGCTAGGTCCTGAATCTCTTCCTTTCTTGTCAGGAATACAAGGGTTGAGACAATGCTACTGCTCCTTACAATGGAGATTGGTTTAGTCTTTTCCTCCTTAGAGAAAGAAAAAAGACCCTTTGCTGGTAACCCCACAGCACTCACTGGCTTTCAGGGAGAACACCGGAGTCCCTTCTGTTGAAGCCACATCTAATGAAGGTTGCAACGCTGCCAAACAGATGAGTCCTCCCACTGCAGGGTGGGGTACACTGGGGATACATCACCCCAGTGCTGAATCTATTTGCTGCAGGAAGTCCTCTTTTTGTGGAAATCATGGGAACTTGAGGACATCAGGATGGGTTGGGGAGTGGTTTTGTTGCACCCTGGATGTCACAAACCCAATATCTGCGCAGATATTCCCTGCTTCTCACAGACTCAACTTCCTGACACATTGGATGCCCATGTAGGATAGGAAAGGTTGGGTGGTTTTGGGATGAACCCTTGCATCAGTATCTAATATTGTGAAAATCAATGAGGTTTTGAGTGGCTGCTGTGTAGCTGTGCTATGTGTATGCTCTTGTGCTGGCTGCCCATAGCTGTGCCCATGCCCTAAATATCCTTTTCTTGCAAAACACACAGATGAGTCGCTATTCTTTCTAGCTTAAGCAGCAATATGAGGTGCATTGCCAATCCCTGTGGCAGCATAGTTCAGAGGATCACAGAAACCGTGCTGCAAGGTGTGTGGTGTGGGGAATTGCTCTGGTGCATGGGAAAATGGTGGAGACTGGAGGCAGATGGAGAGAAAGCGTCAGGTTTGGTGTTGGCTTTGATTTCTTTGCATATGATTTTGCTGCTTGATAACTACACTGGCAATACAGACTTACAGGCTCTTTCTTGTGGGACACCAGATGCCTTCTGGGCTGGTTCGTGTCACCAAACACTTGTGTTATTAATCTTGGAATTGGGAAATTTGGTTCAAAATGAGAGGCCCCTGATGTCACCAGTCCTATTTTTTTGTGAAACTTCACAACGTGCTTACAAGCCAGGCTATTTTATGTTCTTCTTTCTTCTCCTCTGGCTAGCTTTGAGGTCTGTTAATTGACAGCAATCTGAAAAGAGCCTCCTGGGGAAGTGCCCTCTCTTCGGGCTCTCCTCCCTTCTCATGTCAGTAATGAACCACTCCCTGGTACAGGGATGGGGGCACATGGTCCCACCTCCTGGACCTCTGCTCTCCTCATCCAGCAACAGGAGTGAGAGAGCTCCTCTCACTCTCTGCATGGCTTTTAAAGCTTTTTGTAGCACCTGGAGCTCTTCCAATATGATGGTTTGCTTGCCAACCAACCTTGCCTGAGGTGTGGGGTAGGCACAGATCTGCCCTTTACTTGATCCCAACCTTTCTGGAAATCCTGCCGTTGGCTTCCTGGGCTCCCACAGGACCTGTTCTACATTTTAAAGCTCAAAAAAAGCCCTGAGAGAGAGGGGCTGAGGAGTGAGTGGCCTCCATCTGCATGTTGTGGGACATTTGCCTCAACTGTGAAGCAGCCCTATCCCACCCCCCCCCATAGTTGAACACATAGTTTCCAGCCCAAACTATTTGACAAATCTGACCCAGACTAGCTAATAGTTTTAGGGTGACCAAAACTGCATATCTGATGAATTTACGATTCAGCTGAAGATTCTTGCTTTACTGAAGTCCAAACATAGAGGGGAAGCTGGTGGTTAAGGCAGCAGGGAGGAAGGGAGGAAAAGAAAGCTGGGGAGGAATGCTGGGGAGGCTGAAACAGGATCCTGACGTGAGCTGCAGGACTGGCAGAGCCCTTTGGAAAGGGAGTCACCCTGGTGAAGGACCTGGCCTTCAGTTTGCACATGCTGATTGGGGGCCCCAAGGTTTTGGCTAAGGGGAGACCCTTTTGCACCTTCCAGCGGTCTTGTGAAACCACTCTGTACTTCCTTTGGTTAATATTTTTCTTTCTTTTTATTTTGGAAGGGATTTTTCACTAGTCCTTGAAAGTCAATTTTTTTTGTCCCTGCTGATGTGAGGCTGGAGGAACACTTGTGCTAAATGAAATGGAGAGTGTGTGTTTCTGAGAAGGAAAGTGGAAAGATTTTACATCTGGTGGCATGGAGCAGCAGTTTTGTAGCGTGGCAGCTGAGTAGACCAGTCTGTGGTTTCCCAGTCTTACTCATAAACCACTGTCACTCAGAGCTGCTGCCATCCCCAGCCACCCTCGTGGACTCTGTAGCTCCCACCTTCCACAGAGATCTCTGACTTGCCTGCTGGGCAGCCGTGATTTGGAAAAGTGGTGGGACCAGCAAGAGAGCTTTTGGGAAATACAATTATTTCTGCATATCTTCCTCCCTGGTTTCTGCTGGCTAAGAGCCTGCAGACTGAAGGTAAAACAGGTGGGTTCTGGCATAGCCCTGAGCTGAGCATCCACCAATGTAGGCAACTGAGAAAGTCCATGAGATACCAGAGTTGTACCTTTAGCCTTTGAGAGGCTGGATTTCTGCCTCTTCCAGGGCAAGCCAGGTTGCTGATGGCTTCCTCCAGGAGAGCACTTTGATGTCACCGACCCTCAAACCAAACTAAGCAGAAAAGCCCTATATCAGACTGGAGTCACGTTGCCCATGCTGTACTTCTCCTACTGAAGCTGGTTGTCATGGACTCGGTTCCAAACAGGATTAGAAGTTCAGGTGAGGAATAGATGGGCTGATGTTTTGCAAGGCTTAAATATAAAGAAAATGAGTGAGAATGAAAGCTCCAAACAAGGCTACCCTCAAAGAAAATCTTGCTCATAGCTTTTCCATGTGGCTCTGTGGAGGCAGAGACAAACCCTTGGCTGCTGCTGGCATTCCCAGTCATGATGGGCGCAGTTCTGGAAGTCAGCAAACAGACCACGTTCCTCAGCCCAAATTGAAAGGGCTTTTTCTTTTTTTAAAGACTAAACACCAATGTAGTATCTTTTATTGCCCAGAGTACAGAGGAGACCACAGTGCAGCTGTGACAAAGCCTTCTGCTTTCCAAAGTACTGCAGTGATTAAGGAGAGCAAGTCTCTGAATGCCGATGGGAGCTAGGTGCTTCATTGCCATTTCAGCCTTTGAAAATCTCTCTCTGATTTAGCCAAGTAAACTCCTGGGCCAATTATCTCACAGAAGTTTAAAAAGCCTGTCTGAGCCACAGAATACTCAACATACCCAGGGAGTTATGCTGCTTTGAGAACAAATCTATAAATCTCTTTCAAATAAACAAACAAACAAAGGAAATGGATTAAGAATGAGCTTGGAAGCTCTATATATTTATGTTTGTGTATCTACAAAAATTGTATCAAACATATAAAAATATACATAATATATAAAATACATACTAATTGTACATAACTTGCAATCCAATTACCTTCAGTAGATCTTGTAGGGAATCAGGGAGCAGGTCTGTCTAGTGATTCTTCACTCATGTCCCTCATACTGCAGTCCCTCCATAGTTTTACATTGTCCCTCATGTCCCTCCATAATTTTACATCTAACATTTTGTTAAGAAAGTTCTCACTTAGGGATGGACCATGGCTTTTAAGTGGAGCTCCCTTGTATTTGGACAACTGAACATGCCACAGACCTGTCTTTATGAGGGATGGAGACATGCCCCCAGACGATGTGAAAAGTCTTCCTTATATTTGTACCAGTGTTTCCAAACAAAGTGCTTCAGCAGGCTGCTAGTGTTGCCATGCTTTCCCGTGCTTCCAGAGGCAATAAGTGTTTAAAAACCCCAAATGAGAATGCAATAATTCTGAGACAAATGTCCCCAGCATTTTGATCCAGCCATCCTCACAGCCACAGTCACCCCACACACCCTTTTCCCACCCAGGCTCACTCCAACACTGTACCCTGAGCTGGCTAGTGTTGCTTCTGGGGGTGACTTGTCTACTTTTTATTTCTTTTGAGACTTACTGGTTTGACAGGTCTCCCCAGCTGAAAATCAAATATGTATGTCCAGTCTGCTTTTTATCTAGTTAACTAAACACAAATATAATGCGTTCTGCCTCTTCACTTTGAAAGCTTTCAACCCTTTCTCTTTTATCTCTGCCTGCATTGTTCTTTAGCAACCTGACAGTTGAGTATTAAATGGTTTCTCTTTTTCCTTTATCCTCTGCCCATAATTTTCAGTGATTTTTCACTGGGCATCACTTCCCAAAGTGCCTTTGTGTATTCAGAGCTAGGCAGTGCTGGGCGTTGATATGATCAACAACAGAGGTACTTGCAGAAGGTGTTTCTTCTTCTCTGGGGCAGTTAACTGGATCTGGTAACTTGAGATTTGACTCCGAGCCTGCTGGAGAGTAGTTTTGGAGAAATGTCATCAAGCTGAAATGACACATTCTTACTCCCAGTTTGTTTTTGGCATGTTGTACTTTCTGTTCCTCTGGCACCAAACCCCTGCTGCATGTCTGTGCTGCCTGATGAGTGGGGGACAATCTCTTTGAGATTTAAATTGCTTTAACACGGCTTATTAGCTGCTGTGATGAGTGTCGTTGCCTGCCTGGGACAGGACTGTCCCCATTCACAAAGTCACCTTGTGTACACTGATACTCTGATCCACATTCCCATACCCCCAGCAAGGCACTGTGGAAGGTGTTTCTGGAGCTCCACTTTCCAGCTTGGGAGCTTTGAAGGGCTGAAATTCCTCCTAGACCTTTGTGCCCAGTCACACTGCAGGCTGGTGTATAGCTCCTTGCTTTTTTGCCCAAATTAGCATAAAGCCAAGCTTTCTACCTGAAATACTTGTGAATCTTGCAAAACATTTTTCTTTCTCTATTTTGGATATTTTAGTGATCTTTTCCTTCTCTGTACATCTGTGTTGATGGCCTCCATTTTTCTGCCATGTTGGGCCCATTAATTGGAGCAGTAATTTCTTGCCATTTACTTTCAGTGAATAGTTGACTATTGGTTTCCTAGTAAAACCATGATTTTGATGACTGCACTAGCCATTTCCACATTAAATCTTGAATTTGAGCTGAATTAGAAGCAATAATCAAAAGAAACAACTTTGTGAAGATTATGCTTGTTTTCAGCCACCTCCTAATAACAGAAGTTGCTAACACAACTACCACGTAGCTGCATGTCAAATGTGGACAGAAATATTTGTAGCAATGATGTGAGCTGGAATGATGTTATGGAATTCCTGCTATGCTGAGACATAAAATATGGTTTAAATTAAAACTGAGGCTAAGCGCATTATTTACTTGATGAGGTTTGTTCCACTCTTTCTCTTGGGATACCTAAAAGCAAGCTGATATTTCTTCTTCTTTATTTTTTTCTTAATTCCTCTGAGGTGACTGGTGTCCTCTAAATCAAAATGACACTCAATATTTGAAGTTCATCTTCATTTGCTTGCATTTGGTCACGTAAACCACATAGTGGTGTTGCTTCTGATCCTAGAATGGCCATGGATTGTTTCTTAAAAATGAGAAGGGGCAAGAAGAACCAACAGGGGTGTTCAGCCTCCTGAGGAGATGCAGTACAAAGAACAGAGTCTTTAGCAAAGGTTGGTATTTTCCCCCTTCTTGGGGCAGTGCAGCATTCCTAGGGCATCATGAGAGCCAGAAAGGACTGGCGGTTTGACAGTTCCTAACCTGAAGGTGAGATCTGGATTTAATTTGCTCTCTTTACAAATGTATGCAGTAATTGGGTGTTTGCAAGTGCCCTGGGTAGTAAAAAGTATCATTGCATCTTTGTCTGGCTTCTTTAAGAGTTTTTTTTTGAGGCCGGGACTAGACCTTCTGACTTTTCAGTCTGCTACGTGGCACAGCAGAGACATGGGCTTCACCCCGGAGACTTCATCAGCTTTGGTTCCAAAAAGAGCCACTGTCTTAAAGGACATGTGGTCCTTGGGGACAGACTCAATGTTACAAATAATTTTGCATGACCTCTGCAGAAGCTGACTTGCTACTCCCTTGCAGATGAGCAGGTTTTTCTCCAGTTTGCAGCTGTTCCGACCTTTGGGTCTGAGCTGTCTATGCAGGACATCCCAGGCAGAGATCAGTGGGTGTGCAGCAGGTTGAAGTCTTTCTGGGTGTTAGATCCAAGAATCTTGCTGGGTTCACTTCAGTGCACTATATTTGCAGGAACCATCTCCAGGACTTGCTTATGTCATGTTGTGGCTTGGCAAAAATTTGAAATGTATAAATAGGTCATGTTGTCCAATTTGGATGCACTGTGCCCTCCCTCTGCCTAATGGAGAAGTAAGTCTTTCTCCTGGGTCTTGCAAAGGTTGTGCATTTGGAAGCACTGCCAGCATGAAAGAATTTTATGGGCAAGGGTGAACCAGCCTTATGTTATATTTCACCTTTTTCTCAGCCCAGAAATGGTGACAGTTTCTGCCTGTGTGAGGCCATTGTGCAGCGACGTTCAGCACAGCAAGTTCACAGACATCTCCTTGGTGCACTATGAGGCTTTGTTTTGGATGATACTGTGCCCCACAAGCTAAAAAAAGGTGCTCTTCTGCATGTTGTTAGAGAAAAAAGTTCAGCAAGTTTGATGTGAAATCACTGGACTAATGAAAATCAAAGTAGGAGATTCTGATCTTGCCAAATCATATGGCTTGCAAACAGAAATTATTGGTGTCTTTCCTGTAGCTGTAGGGTAGAGAGAAGGCAATCCAGGTTGTAAATGGACTGTGACTAAACTAATGTGTAAGCAGGACTTGATACATAAAGACTCACCATTCTTGGCCAACCCCAAGCCCTGCCAAAGCTTCCAAAACAAACCTGCTGGAAAAGTATGACTGGGGATTTCAGCATGTGCCCTGCCATTGCAAACCACAAGCCCTGTGCTCTGTTTATTTTAGAGCTACAAAATACCACATCAGAGTGTACAGAATGCCTGCACGATGTCATTCTGGCCAGAGGAAGGGCCAGGGTTTGAGGCTGATCTCTGTTGCTGGTGGCAGAGTTGGGGTTCCCTGAACCCCCCTGCACCCTGAGCGAGGCAGCAGCCCCCAGCCCCAGGGTGCTCCATTCCCAGAAGGACTGCATCACACCAGGAAGACCTCCCTGCTGGGGACTGTACCCAAAATACCAATGCTAGTTCTGCTGTGGTGGGAACCCAAGAAACAACAGGGTCTCCTGCTTAGGGCAAGTGTTTGATGTGGGTTTGCAAAGGGATGGAGCTGTAGCTGCTGACAGTGGTGAGGGCTTCTGCACAGACAGGGCTGTGCCAATAGTCCTTTGTTTTGGTTGTCTATCTGCCCTCAGCAACCTCCATCAACAGGTAGCCTGAAATCTTAGAATTTATGTCTTAACACATGTGGGCTGTGGTGTATGTTTCTTCCATGATCCAATAATGTTTCTAAGCTCATGATTGCTAATTATCAGTTAATAATGAAGCTTTCAGAATAAGGTCAGAATAGTGTCTCTTCTTTATTTCATTCTTGCCTTTTCACATACCAGTGTACACAATGGGACTCTCTTCTGTCTGTGCTGCTTGTAGCAAAGGCGACAAACCCACACCTTGAGCAATGTGGAAGTGTTTGTTGTGCAGGGCAAATCTGTACTGAGGGACAACAGGCCTGGCTGCAAGTAACTTAGTCTGGAACAAAGTCAGAATTATCATCATTGAGACCAGGGAGAAGAAAAAGAACTAGAAATCTTTTATCTGCTAAACTAAAACTTGTTTCTAAACTTGACAATTTTGCAAGGAGATACATTTATCATTCTACCTGGAAGCCAAAGGAGTTGTTAGTGTGTGTGCACCATCAAACCTACAGCTGCAGAAAAAGAAATTGCCAAGATCAAGAAAAATGAATATCAAAGAAACATAAAGGTTACGCCCAGGGGTCCTGTTCTAGGTCAGAATATTTGTTCTCTGGGTGTAGGACACAGCTGCTCTGCTCCCCAATGCCCACAGCTCCCCAGTGCACATCCTGCGCTGGGTCCTGGTGCAGGGCAATTCCTGCTCTAGCTGGTGCAGCAAGGGCAGGATACCCAGCACAGAGCTGCAGCACAGGCAGGGGGGGAATGATTTACCCCAAATATAATAGAGGCAAGATTTAAAACAAAGACTGCTTTTTTCAGATTGACTACAACGTTATATTGGTGGGTTCCAGGATGCAAACCAGTTGTGGGAAGCAGGAAGACATGGATGTTTGTTTTCTGGAGCATTTAATTTGTTTTCTGTAACCTTGTGCCGTTCATTGTTTTTGGTGGCTGGGACTTGTAAGACCATAGAGGTGCTGTCTTCTCTGGCTCTCCTTGACTTTCTGGTGGAAGAAAAAGTGTCCATCTCCAGACTGATGAAGGCTGATTCACATGACTGACTGAACACCTAGCAGTCATGGGCTGACCTGAAAACCCTGGCTAATAACCAGCCTGCTTAGATGCCCTTCATGTTCTCCCAAGAGCCTTTCAACCAGAGTTGTGATGATGAATCACAGACAAGACTAAAGCAACACAGAGCTCCCCCAGCTGTCCTGTTCTTTGGGTGGGTTCCAGAGTAGGGGAACTGAATCTCAGACATCTCCATCTCTTCCTTTATTTGTGGTCAGGCAGGGGCTGAGATTTGCAGGAGATGCCTAAAGCTGGATATCATTGCTGTCAGGACATTCTACAAACCCCAGAAAGCCTCCTTTCTCACCAGAGTCTTACTTCTCTTTGTCCTGCACTGTACTGACAACAGGTCTTGGTGGGTCAGCTGGAATTATTTCCAAGGAGAAATCTATGAAAATTTCTTCTGGACAACATGATCTCTGTCTCCTGTGTCTCCTAGATCTGAATGTGCCTAGTGAGAATCACAAAAGGGAGTGTCAGAGAGCTTTAAATCTATGTTGGCATTTGTATGCAATAGCAGAAGCAATGTTGTGCTGTGGGGATGCCCAATATACCTTGATCTGAATGAGAGTCATCCATCTAGTTAAGAATCTCAGTTAGGATGGAACTCTCCAGGGAACCATGAGGGACAAACATCCTTGTGTTCTCACTGGAAAGCTGTAAGGCAGCTTTTTGCCATCTACCAAACAACTTTCTTTAAGAGCAGAGGTACTATGGAGTGAAAGCAACATCAGCAAGACATCAAGGCTGTGGAAAACTGAATGGAAACCAGGTTTCCCCTGAGCTTCTGATGTATGATATGTCTGCATGGGTCAGCCCAGGGCTGAGGACAGGTGGTCTCTAGTGGCAGACTGAGATAACACCAGAAATCACCATCACTTCCAGAAGCTGTGAGAACTCCATGGAGGTAATACCTTCTCTAAATGTCTTTACACCTTGACCAAGGAAGCCTAGGGTCTAAGCCTCCTCTTCATTGGGTTTTTATGAGATGCTCCCTGCTCTCCCAGGTAGTCTGGCTGAGTTCAAAGGCACTGTTGCAGTTATCTGAGTAAGGATTATTCTCAGGAGTAAATCTTCACAGGATCAGGCCCTAGGTGTGCATGATAATGTATTTACACTTTGATTTATTTCTTTTTTTTAAATGCCTGCAGTTTAAGCCTGTAGGTGTGTTCACTCAACAAATCCAGCTTGCTAATGTTTTCTTGGCAAAAGCTACTTTGGAAGTAAAAAAAACCCTAACAACAACAAACCTCCAGAAAGCACTGAAATGGATGGCTGCCACAACAAAAAGGATCACCTGGAAGGCAACATCTTCAGCCAGAGCTCCTGAGAGGCCTGTCTCTGTCCTAGCATAAGATAAAAGCCCCCCTGGACAGAAGGGCTCTGGCTGTGCTTGTGAAAGGGAAAAAAGCTTGAGTCCACGGGATCAAAAGGGACTTGAATCTCTGAGCAGCAGACAGCCTCAAAACCCAACCTTGCTCGTCCTCCAGTGCTGGCAATGTGTCATATGCAGCTCTGTGCCACTTATTCCCCTCCTTCCCTTGCTGTCCATCCAGGACTGAAGCTTCTTGTAAGGCTGTGCTGCTTTTGCTGTCCCCTCTCCTCCTGCACAGCAGAGACCTGCTGACCTGGGCACCCTCCACCCCATTCCAATGTCAGTTAATCCTAGAACTGGGATAGAGAGAGGCTGCTTCTCATGCATGGGCAGATGTGGACAGGGTTCCCAGGGGTGAGTAGGACTGGCATGGCATCCCCAAGCCTCTCAGCATGGCAAGGCATGGTATGGCCTGCTCATTCACTCAGGGTCTATTGTGACACGACAAAGGATAATGATTTTAAAATAAAAGAGGGAGATTTAGACTAGATATAAGGAGGAAATTTTTCACAATGAGGGTGGTGAAGCACTGGAACAGGTTGCCCAGAGGGGTGGTGGATGCCACATCCCTGGAAACATTCCAGGTCAGGTTGGACAGAGCTCTGAGCAACCTGATCTAGTTGAAGATGTCCCTGCTCAAGGGAGGGGGTTTGAATTAGATGACTTTGAGAGGTCCTTTTCAGCCCAAATCATTCTGGAATTCTATGGCAAACGGCGAGCCCCAGCCCGGCCCCGGGGAGGATGCTTGTCGGTGGCAGGCACCTCTGCCCGCGCCTCCCGCCGTGGCCCTGCCAGCCCCCGCTCGGGGGAGCCCTTCGGAACCGGTTCCAGCACCGCTCGGGGAAACCCATGGGAACCGACTCCAGCCGCGCTCGGGAACGTCCATCGGAACCGACTTCATGCCCACTGGGGGACGCCTATCGGAACTGGTTCCAGCCCCGCCGTGCTCCTGGGACCGTGGCGCGTCCCGGCGTGTCCAGCTCCGCTGGCCGCAGGCTGCGGCTGCTTTTCTCTTCCTCCAAGCGCCGCTTTCGAGGACTCGGCCCCCGCCACCGACTCGCAGACCCCGCTGTTACTTCTGCCCCGGGAGGGCAATCAGGGAAAGGAACGATTTGCAGCGATTAGCTGACTCGTCACGTCGCATACTAACGCGGCGGGGACGCGGCGGAACGCGGGCCCCTAAGAGCCGGTGCGGGTGAGCCTCAGGAGCCCATGGCCGTGGGTCCCTGCCCACCCTCCCAGGGGTGCCGACTGGGATTTGTCAAGTGTGTGTGCTCCTCTGGTCTACCCCGAGGGTGCCCACGGAGGGGTGAGGCTGCTGGGTGGGCTCTCGGGGCAGGGCAGATGCTTCAGACCTCCTGCTGCTGCACCACCTGGTTTTCCAGCTATTTCTGCGGTCACAGGAGGGAGGGAGAGGTGTATGGAAAATGTTTTGCATGAACCTCTGGGATGTAATTTAACAACATAAGCACTGCTCAAATCGCTGAGGCACTGCCCTTTGACTGTACACGGAGACCAGCACCCAAATGAAGTACTTGTATGATGGCCGGGAGAGACATTCCGGTACTCGTTAACAGACCTGTACAGCTTTGGGTCTGTGTACAACATCCCTTTCCTGAACGTCTTTAAAAGTTTATTTCAGAAATACAGCCGGGATGGCCCAGCTCTCTCCACCAGTACTGGGAGTGGAGGATGAGTCCTGTGACAGCTCAAATTTTGGCAGAATTAGCATTGCATGGATTGTTGTAAAGCTTTTGTCTAGGATTTTACAATGACCAAAAGGACGGTGGTAAGCAGAGGTGCCACAAGTTGTTATCAATAACAACAGAGATCAAAGAATAAGAATAATTGAAATAACAATAATGAAAATAATGAATAATAGATTGATCTTTTTTGTATCAAAGAGCTTTTCAGAAAAAATACACAGCAAATTCCAAGTCAGCTTCCAGAAGTGCTTGATTGCACTGACAGGTCCTCAGGGAGCTGGGTTAGGATGAGTTGAGGCAGAGGCATTTGGGACAACAAACTCGAGCGTTCAAAGGCTCAGGAACGGAGGCAAAGCGCCTGCAGCGTTTGTGTTTCTGAATACTTCTCTCCTGATGGCCCAGTAAAACATGGCATACCTCCTCTTTTTAAAGCTGCGTTGTACCCAATGAGAGCAGAACATATTTTGAAAGGGAAGCTGGGTTTTCTGAAGCCATTTGTACGGTGGGATGTGTTGCCTCAGCTGAGAACAAATGCACTGGCTTAGGGCTTGTGATGTGACTGGTGTGACCAATGCAACCGCATGTGCTGGCTGGGGACTGAGGCGGAGGCGAAAGAGCACTCTGACAGCTTAAGGAGGTCAAAAATCATCTTTGAAGGGACACAAAAATAAAACTGGCATGTATCTGTCTGTCTGGTTTTAATATACTTTCCAAGATGAAACTCTGGTTTGTGATTTTGGGTTTCCTCTTTTTTCAGCTCAGCACATTTTATGGAGTATTTATAAAGCAGTTAGAAAGCTATCTGTTTCTCAGTAGTTATCCTTTTTCTCTGTGAGTTAGTTTGCTGGGAGTTTATTCTCTGCTTTTCATGGAAGAAAAAATCTCCAAAGTGAAACTTTGTTGGTTATTTTGGCAACTTATTATTTTCCAGACAACTTACCTCTACATTGGAATGCTTAAAGAAAACTAAGTATTTTGGGGTTAGGAAAAAAAAAAAACCATACTTGGTGGTTCCTAAATATTTTTCTCATAAGAACATATTTTCTTTAGAAAGTATCACTGACAAAAAAAATTCCAAATCCTAGTATCCACCTGAATATTTTTTAATGATTCATCCCTCACATACATGAAGCTGTCTTCTTGCATGTCAAGTATGCATGACCATTTTGGATACAGTTGGTTTAATGTATGCAACAAAAAGGTTAAAGAATTTTTAAAGCTAGTACCCACGTCAGTATTTTGGCATCTAAACAAGCAGCCTCACTGTTTGAGTTTGTGCACATTTTCTCATCATGTTTTGTCTTCTGTTAATAGTCAGCTCCTGTTACTGATGGGAGGCAAGATGGGTAGTGCTCTGACAGTCCAGCTCTTTATTTGGATGAGTAACTCCAGGCATGGTAACTGGCTGTGAATTCTTGGCCGTGTCCTGTGTTCTGCAGTCAGCAGGTATCTCAAGTTGTGATGATGGGTATTTATTGTTTGTGTTATGATATTTTCTAGGGATCCAGCTGAACACTGTGCCTGCTTCTTCCAGGCATGGCATGTACGTGTGAGAGAGAAATGGGGTTTGCCCTCCTGTGTCCTTTGGCCAGATGAAGGGCAGGAGGGAAAGGGGACTTGGCAAGACCAGCCCTGCACCAGCCATCCTGTGGCAGATTGGCTGGAAAGTTGTGTAGATTTTAGGAAACTAGTCAAATACGACTCTTTAAAAGGAGGTGCCTAGGTAGGAAGTTTGGGGACTTCATTATGGATGTGGAGAGAGGAGTTTTGGAGGTCAGCAGGGGTTAGCACAGCCCCTGCCTCCTGGGCAGGGATCCCTGCAGGGTCCCTTGGGCTTGGGCTGCGGGGTGAGACCTGTCTTGCTCCATGCTGCTGTCTGATAAGCTCTGTCCCAGCTGGTTGCTTTCACAAGAGTTATTTTCAACCAAGCAAGAGTATTAGGCAGCCAGATTAGGGGCTAAGGTTTGGCTATTGTATCTAGAGCAATTAGAGCAATTTAGTTTTGCGATGTTATGGGAGAACAGCCTGTTGGTTTCATTTGGAGCAACACTTGTGTAAGAATCCCAGGCAAGAGCCAGCTTATCGTTTCTCTGCCGCCTACTCAGACATTGCTTCAGGTTCTGTGTCTGCAAAGCACTCGCAGCTCCAATCTCTTGTTGTGCTTCTCTGGCCAGTACTGATGGTGGCTGTGTGGAATTTCTGAGGCTCAGGAGCAAAAGTGAGGGTCCTGAATTGGAGTTACACTCTTCTGCCCAGTCTCTGGAGAAGACCTGCAGTCCAACAGCCATTTGCACTCTCATGCTCAACAATACAAACCCTGGAAGAGCATCGGCTGGCATTTTCTCTTCTGACCTCCCTTTCAGTTGCAAGTCCTACTTCTGAGGAGTCAGCAGCCCTGAATCTTGCTGTAAGCAGGTACTTTTCTGTTGGGCTGACAGCTCCCCTAAGAGATACCTTCGCTTGGATTCAGTTTGCAACCCCTAGTTTTAGAAGATTTGCTCTAAAAGTCCATATTACTTCTAATAGGCAAGCAGCTGTCACCAGTTAGGATGACAGTCCTCTGGAAATGTCCCACATTTGTGCTTTTGTGTGCAGTCCTGTTGTAGAAATGCCTATGGGTGTCATAAAGAAGGAGCAGGAGGAGCAGTGGGGCACAGGCTAAGCCCATGTGCAGTCATTAAGTCTTAACCAGGCATCATCTGGGGCAGAGCATGGCCCAGGCTTGGTCCTGTGTGCCAAACCCTGGGTCCTGTGTGGCATCCCCATTCACTGCTGTATGGCTTCACCAGGGCTTTTGGTGCATGTAAGTGAAGCTATGGCCATGGAAAAATACCTCTCCTTAAAATTAATCTCAGCTTTGAGGTAGTCTTCCTGAACACACTTTGTGCTTTGGATGAAGCCTGATTTTTGCCCTGTTCTGAGGTATTCATACCTTTCAAACTGATGCCATCACAACCATCTCCTGAAACACGACTTCGGCTTTCATATGCAGAGTGCTGGGGAGGTTGCTTTCGTTTCCCCAACGTGTGGGGCTCTCTGTCTGCCTCTGCTTTGTCTGCCCCTGTGCTGCCCTCCCTGAGCCCGACCCAGCCGTGTGGCCAAGGATTCATGCCTTGGTTGGAGTTCTCTCATTTAATTTTCATGCATCATTTATAGCTTGCTGCAGTGATTTCATAAAGTGAATGTATGTAGTTAATGCCGGGGGCCGGCTGGAAGCTGGTAACACAGCTGAGACAGAATGGTTGCTCCCTGCCTTTGTCATTATTTTGTGTACTTGGAGTGTGTTAGTGAGAAACCACTCCTGAACCAAACAGTCAGACCTATTTTTCCCCATGAAACTTGATTGTTTTCCTGAAGAAAAAAAAAAATCAAGACTCACCTTCCCTTTCCTAGAAATCTAGAAAGTTTTTCACATGCAACTTCTGCCCTTTGGACAGACATCACTATGGGTGAAACCAAGCAAGGAGACCCCGAGGTGACTGATGTAAGAGGGGTGCAAGGCTCTCCTCCTGTGAGGTGATGGTAACTCCTGAAACCAAGCTCAGAAACAACATCCAGCTTGCCAACAGGAGTTTTTGTGGGGAACCTGCCTTCTGGTGTGGGCAGCTGCACTTACAGTCCTTGTGTTGTCCCCAATTTCAGGCACACGCTGTGGCCTTCAGTGGGCAAAAGCAGGTTTGGAGGGAAGATGGTGGAGAGATCTGGAGGTATAGTTGAGAGCAGGCATCCTTCCTTCCCTGTCCTTTCCCTTTCCTTGGATGAACTTGTTTAGTTTTACTCATTTATTTGATAAGTTTAGTATATTTGCTTATGCTGAGCAAAAGCATGCAGTGTTTGCATTTCTGCTCTGGTTGCTTGCATTAAGTTGTTTGCTGGGCTGATGTGTGTCATGTCAGGCTAGAAACGACTAATGAGGAGAGGAGAATGAGCCTGTCTTTATTGATTTCCATCTGGTTTGACTGGCAGTGGTTGGAAATGGCACAGGAACTGTTTCCAGTTTGACATGCCACATATTTATGGGCTTGTGCCACCACTGGGAAGGTGATGGAGCAGCTGCACAGATGGCCTTTAGCAGAGTGGCCAGCCAACTACCACAGATCTCAAAACAAAGGCCATATGAGTGGACAAGTTTGATTTGTTGCTTTTGGTGGGCCAAGTCAGTGCAAGTTCTACCCTTAAGGCCCATGGAGGTTTGGCATATCTTACAAGGAGGATCTTCTTGCTTGCTGGGCTGGAGCTTCAGTGAGAATGTGCATGGTGTGAGGTGACAGAGGATGAAGAGAATGAGGCTCTGTGAGCTGGGATGTGATATTTAGAATATGGTTTGCACCCAGGACAATGCGTGACTGGAAGATTTAAACCCGGAGATGCAGTAATGGCTTTGAAGGCAACCCAGCAGTGTGTGCCTCTGCCATGAGACTTGGGAAGGGGAATTCTTGCAAGGGGTTAGCAAGTACATCCAATCTGTCTGCTGGATGACATGCAGTAAAAGCTGGACTGGGATACAGAACATAAAGCAGTGATAAGGAGATGTGTTATGACCTTGTCTGCTGTTAGCAGCTTACACAGCCTGCCAAGGAAAAACCAGCCTGCATTACAAGGACCATATGGTATTTTACTAACTCAGTGTATAAATCCCTAATACAATTAGAGGATCCAGCTTCCATGCTGAAATAAAGCTCCTGTGCTGCTTTATCTGGAGGAATTTCTGGATCACTCAGGATTGGTGATATCAGGAAGGAAAAAAAGTATACAGATGGAAAAATAGCAAAGGTCGGTCAGCCTCGTGTGTGGGGCAGCCCTTTTACTGGCTTCTGCTGTGAGAAATCCTCTTTCTGGTTTGCACAGGCCCTTGGAGCTGGCCCTTGAGTGCTGGCTGACCAACTTCACAGTAGTAGATGTCTGTTTTCATAGAATTACAGAATCATTTAGGTTGGAACCATTAACCCAGCACTGCCAAGTCCACCCCTAAACCACGTCCCTCAGCACCATATCTACGTGTCCTTTAAATACCTCCAGAAATGGTGACAGTACCACTTCCCTGGGCAGTCTGTTCCAACTGAACAGGCTCCTGTTCCTGTTTTATCAGAGAGAGTTTTTGCAGGATTCCTGAGCAAGGCCAGGATTTCTATAGGAGGCCAACAGAAGCTATTGCTGCCAGGGTAGGGATGGGAGAAAAGAGGCAGCCTTGTACTCTTGGCTTCCTCTTCCCTGCTGGATTTTGTCTGGATCAGATATGTGAGTGCAGTAGGGAAAGGGAATGTATGGAAACGGTTCTGAGCATGCCAGCTCTGAAGATGCTCAGGACCAGAGCACGGGCTGTGAGCAGTTATGGGCATTGAAAGGAGGTACCAGAGAAAGTGTTGAGTGGATTTGGAGGTGTCTGGCTAAAGGCAGACATGTACAGTGCAGCCAGTAGAAGTGCAGCATGTCCAGGACTGGTGCTTCAAATGGTGCAGTCAACCATCAGCTGGGAGAGGGGAAGAGAAGGTCAAAGCAAGCTAATAAGCTTCACTGGAGATTTTTCTCCAAGTCTGACTTTCGCTGGTGGAGAGAGATCATTGCAGAGCCACATTTGTTTTATTTGCAGCCTTTTTGCAACCCCATATCTCTTTCTATTCCTCCCCAGGCTGTCTTCTTCACCATTATTTAATGAAGGGCAGCTGGGTGGTGGAGGTCTCTGGCACAGGGCTCTTGCATAGAATAGTTTGGGTTGGAAGGGATCTTCAACTAGATCAAGGCATGCTGTCTTGGGTAGGTGCCTCCACATCTATCAAAAACTTAATCCACTGTCACCTCTGGATTTCTTTTTGGGCTGTAGTTTAAAATGACAATCCCTGCTGGTATCTGCAGTCATGAATTGTGGTTCCCTTTCAAAGGAAAACTCCAGAATCCCATATCAGTCATCCTGTAGGCCATTGTGTGGGGAGCCTTGGGGAGATGCTGGTGGAGATCTTTGCTGCAGCAAGCTTGAACTCCAAACCCTGTGGTTGGGTTAGAGAAGCAAGGCATAGCTAGAGCCTGTTCCCAGCAACTATTCTGCTTGAAGATATCTCTCTGAAAGAAATTAAAAATGGGTGAAAATTTGCCAATTTGGACTATTTTTGGAGAGGCTTGGACCACTCAACACCAGACTCTGCTGCTTTGTAAAGCGCAGAAGACTTCAGCAAAAACTGACTGAAAATGTGAGTGCTTGCAGCTCTTGCATGGGAAAGGCATGAAGCCACAGTGCTTTCTCCTGTGCTGAGCACCACAGCTGAAGGAGGCAGTGTTTGGGTCTGGGTCCTTTTTCTTGGTTCCCTTGGCCCCTAGGTGGCCTTTCTCTTTTCCTGAACCATAGCAATCTCTATGTGCAAGGATCACCCCTCTGAGTATAGAGCCTTCCTTAGCCTTATGCACCTTTTTTCTGTTTGTCTTGGCCTGGACAAACTCACCACGATGTTGCCCGTGTCTTTTCCAGTGGTTGCTGGAAAGGCTTCCAGGAGTGCGCAAATTTCCATCTTTATTCCAATATATTAACCTCTCCAAGAGCTACTACTTTATTTACAGATGAGAAGAGAAATGACCACCTTTTATTAAGAAGCCCTGTTAAGTGCTACAGAGGGACATGGCTGTGCTTAATGACATCAGTGTTGAGGGACAATGTTGCAGTGAGCTGGGACATTCTCTCCTTTCCCCTACAGTTATTGCAAGTCATTTCTCCCTGCCTTGATTTCTTCCTTTCATAGAGCTGGCTGGAGAGTGTGTCGTGCCCTGCTTTGTGCTTCTCATGGAAAGATGTTATTACTCTTATTTTCTTTGCTGCAAAGTGCTAGCCAGGCATTCAGTGAAACCACCTCCCTTTTATCTGAGTTAGAGAGAACACGACTTTTCTCTGAATGATTATAGCTGTTCAATCTGATTAGATGTCTCATGTGGCTACATAAAGCTTGGGTTTGGGCTGTGTCATCTCTCTTTTTTTCCATGCATACCTATTTCCAAGCAAAGCACTCTGTGCTGGACTGTGTAATTGCAAAGTGTGGTCCTGCCTCTGCCCACCCTCTGGAGGAGACCATGAGATGGAAGCGATTTACCCAGGGACTTATCAGGTGGTGGTTACCATCACTTTAAAGCCTGAAGGAGGGAAGTGCTATGGGGTGATGGATGTGAATAAGAAATACACTTTTAGCCAGAGCTGGATCCTGCAGTTGGTACAGCCTAGACCTCAGCCCAGCAAGTCCTGTGTCCCTGTGTCCTCATTCCCTTGTACGCCCTGCCAGCAATCATGGGTTCATCTTGCTTGGCTGGGAGCTGCTGTCTCCAGAGGCTTTTCACCTCTTCTGGGTGCCTGTGACAGCTCGTGTCAGGATGGGGTGAGGGTGGTGCCAGACCACTTTCCCCAGCTCCCTGCAGCTCTGTGTGCAGCAGCCTCTGGGCATAGGCACTGAATTAGGGGTAGTGACTTCTTTCTTGCTGTGACCATCTGGCAGCAGGTTTTTGTGTGCGACTTGCATTTGTTTTGGTGGCTGGAACTGCAGCAATGCATTGGTTACCTGAAGTTTTCATTCAGATGGGACTTTAAGAAGCCCTGTTTGTCAGTCCCTCCTGTAATTACCACTTTCTCAGAGCTTGGCTTCTCTAAGCCCATAGTCAGGCTGTCTCACTTTTTTTAGTTTTAAAAACTGGAGAAGATCTTCCACGCTGTTACAACCCTGGAGCATTTTTAACACTAGTACAAGTATTTATACATACCATCAGGGATGAAATCGTTGAAAGCTCCTTCAATGAAATAGCCAATAAGGTGGCAATAAATTCAGAGGAAATGGACATTATCTGCTGATTGACCTTCTTGGTACGTTAAACAGCTTTTGCTTTTGCCTTGAGGCATCTGGCTGCCTGACATGGCCAATTATCCTATGATAACATCAACTTCATTGGGTCTTATTGCTTCATTATGAACTGCTTTAGCTGATAATGCATTGCGATTAGCGAGCAAACATTCTTGGGAATGGAGATTACTCCTCATCCACCCTTCAGCCTTGAAGCAGTGCAGCTTGTCTGGCTGTGGTGCAGAAGGCAGCAGTGTGGGGAAGGTCTTTTTCCAGCTCTTGGGAGTGGCTCATGAAGCTCTGGCACTGGTGATATTGCTTCCTCTGCTTCCCTTTCTCAGTTTCCTATTGCCTCCCTTGTTTGGATCTTTTTCTTGCCCAAGTGAAATAATTTGTAAATATTTTTATTTAGGCCAGGAAAAGTGCCAGCACACAGCTGCCACTGGGGGAACAACATCCTTGCTTGTCTATAGCACCAAATCCTGTTCTCTCGTAGTCAGAGCTGCACCATGATCCAACCTGGCATGTTCCTCCCTTTCTGTCCACATCACTAGAAGGAAAGAGAGACTTTCCACAAAAGGTCTTTATCATTTCACCTATCTTCTCCTCTTGGCCTGTGGCAGAGCAGGGCTTATGACCTTGACAGTGACTGGTGCTGACGAAGAAGGAAATGCTACACATCAGAAACCTGTTTCTTTTGCATGTTCCTAAGATGACACCAACACTTGGAGTTTCTCTGTGAGCCCACTGTGCTTTTGCTCAGTGCCCCTCTCCTGGAGTCCTGTGGGCATGACAGACTCCCCATTTCCACTGAAAAAGGGAGAGTTAGCCTTGGGGAGGATGAAAAAGCATGAAAATACTGATTACCTTTTGCAGATGGTTTTCATTTTCTCTTTGTAGTGGCCAGTCAAGCAGAGGGCTGTGGTGGAGGTGCAGCCTGTGCTCCCTCTGCCACCCACTGCTAGCATTATGGGGTTCAGCGTCCACATGGATAAATTACAGGATCCAAAATGTGCCTGTATGACACCTGTGGGAGTCAACAGGGAGACTGCAGGGACCCAAACAACCTTGCACAGTGAATATGATGTAAATGCAAGTGTTTGCTGGGGCATCCTCCTTGTGCACAAGCCCCTGGGACCTGCCCTGTACGTGGAGTCAACAGACACAGATAGCAGGGTCCAGCCCAGGCTAGGGGTCTGCTTGTCCCCCCAGCCCTTTGTCCATGGCTGGAGGACAGCTACAGTGCAGACAGGAGCAGCTGAGGAGGGGAGATCAGAGGCTTAAGGAAACCAGGGGAAATCAGCCAGGTCTGGCACAGCTGAAGAAGGAAGATCAGAGTCCTGGAGCAGCTGGGGGGAAGATTGGATTAGTACTTGGGAGATCAGAAGCCTGGACCAACTGGGGGGGGTGGATCAGACACACAATGAGTGAGGAGATCAGAAACCCTCACCAGTCCATGAAACATTCAGGTGGGTCAGGACCAGATGGTGTGAGTGGTTTGCTGGTGCTGCCTTCATCCACTGAACTTTAATGTGCATTGGTGTTTCAGGTTTGCATCCCTCCATGATCAAGTCCCAGCACAACAGCAGACACTCTCACCCCACCAAGCTGCACAATGTAAAATGCAGCACAGGCAATAATGCAGCAGCTCTTCCCTCTTTCCAGGATCACCATCTGGGTGAGTGGCTGTTTGCAGCAGGGAGGCACCATGGCAATTACACTATATTTCAGTCAAGAGTTCTCAAGACCTGCTAAAATACCGCAATCCCTGCCAAGACCTCAACTGCATCACTGCAAAGTGCTCCCTCCCACTTGCAGGTGCTATCCACCAAAGCCTGTGTTTGGCTAAAAGGAGCTTTGACATCCTGCTCCTGCCCATCCAAGCGTGGGAATGCAGCACAGCAATCGTAAGGGAGAAGGAGCTGTTCAAGACAGATAACTGATAAAACAGCAACTGTGCTGTTTCAGCTCATGTGTCACCATGCAGCTCCACCATACCTGCAGCCTGCATCCCACATCAATCTGATCTCTGCTCCTCTTCCTGGAACACCAGCTCCAGACAAATTCCCCCATTCCTTACCCCCCCACCTCTGTGATCTCAGGGAGCCATGTGGAGAGCAGCCCTTAAGGAGGGTGGATTGGGGCATGGACAGTTGAGATGTGGCTGGCAAAGGGGGCAGCCTCTGGGAATGGTGGGCTCTTGTTTCTGCTGCTGGCAGTTGGGCAGCACTTGGGAGGTTTGTGCTTCTCTGCCTGGTTTTCTCAAAGGAGGAACAGGAGTGAAGATGGAAGGGAACACTTTCTAGAGAAAAGAGCACCAGCTGTTTCTCTGGTGTGTGCTGTCCTGGAAGTAGTTGTCTGTTAATATTCTCTTTCTTGTGCTTCTCTTCTCCTTCCCTCAAGTGATGTGGTTTTGCTTCACAGTGCTGCTTGCTGTGGTGGCAATGCCTGAACACAATGCAGAGGTGTTGGTTCACCTTCCAGAGCTCCAGGGCCACGTGGCAGGGGAAGGGGTTGGGGTCACTCGGTGGTGCCGCTAAACCCACTGACTCCAGTTTTGGGATTGGTTGCTGGTGTCTTGATTAAATGGATGGAGCTCTGGCTGCTTGGTGCTCCCATCTTCAGAAGTGTCATCTTGGACCTTTGACACATGGACCTTTGCAACTGCTGCTGGTGGGAACAGTCTAAGCTGGGCTGATGCCAGCCCAGCTTTTGGTGCCCTCCAGGTGCTGGGAAGAGCTGTGGGTGGTTGGATGGAGGCAGCTTTATAGACCGTGGCTAATCATTTCGTTGTGCCTTTCAGGCCCCAAAGGTAGGCTCAGACTTTGAGAACGAAAGGTCAGAAGGGAAGGGAGTGGAGCAGGAGCATTCACAGAATCAGAGAATGTTAGAGGTTGGAAGGGACCTCAAAAGATCCAACCCCCCTGCCAGAGCAGGATTCCCTAGAGTAGCAGTCTTGAGCTTGGTTTTGCAGTTATAGGCAAGACATAGATGAACCTTGTATGGCATTTCCTAAAGTTTTCTTGTTTCCTCCTCTGCTTTCTTCTGTTTCCAGCTTGGGTTTGTTATTTTCTGGTGTTGCCCAGTGGTTACAGAGTGCACTGCATGAGCTGAATACCCCTGCACTGGTGCCAGCCCTGATGCCATGAGGTGTGCTGGAGCCAGTGAGGCTCTGTCCCTCCGGACCTGCTTCAGCCTGGCTCAGCCTGGCAGTGCAGGGTGGCCTCCTCTGCCCCGTGGGAGGTGTAAAAGGGAACATGTTGCACATGGCAAGATACTGAGGTGATGGATGCTGCAGTTCAGATAGTGTCCTTGTTGCTCAGTCAAAATGGTTTCATAGCAGAGAGGGAAAAATAATTATTTATCCACAGCTGATTTCAGAGACTCAAGGAGAGGGAAGGAAAGTTTTGCTTTGGTGAAGATGGCAGGATTTTGGCCATATTGGATCCAGCATCTGGAAAGCTAAACTTAAAACAGCCCATTGGAATGATGTTGCCAGCATTACACCTGACATCTCACATACCCACTACCCTGAAAGCCTTGTGTTCAGGATCCTGAGTGTGGCATGCAGAGCTCCAGTCCACACATAGAGTTCCTAAAGCCACAGCAGATCCTGCCCCATGGATGCTGCAACTGATAACTGCTGGGGCTTGGGATATGCCTGCAAGATGGCTTAAATGGAAAGCTGAGACAAACTCATGCAAAATGATCACAGCTGGGAAAGTGGAAACCTGTAAAACCTTTGAGCCATGTTATTTGCTAAGCTGATAAAAGGCAGAGTGCATAAATTTATGAACAGGGGAAATCCCTTCTGTATTCACATGGGCTGCTCACAGTTTCACAGTTAAGTAAATATAGTTCAGAATAAGAACAGTTTAAAGGGAATTTGAGAACATAATGAAGCTCAGAGAATTAACTGAATAGTTTTCATTTGAGATTACAAAACCACAGTGTAATACATTTAAATACCAGTAGGGCTTCAATATTACTTAAAATAACCAAACAGAGATAAAGACACTGTTCTGTCCTGGCATTGACTGGTAATCTTATTACTGCATTAGTATAACCAAGTATGTTATGATCACCATTTCCCCCTTAACTTGACAGGCTTGGTGAAGGAATAAAAAGATCTCAGAAAAGGAATGCACATTGGTTTTGAAGCTCACCAAGCTGCAAATCCTGATGCAAAGCCAAGCCTGATGACCCAGGCTACACCATGCTGCCAAAAGGCTGCTGCCTCAGCATTGGATGGAGCAGGAGAGAAGTCTTGATTTTGGGGCAGCTGGGAGGCTGGGAAGATGCTTCATACTGCTCATGTCTGCCTTCATGTAGCTTGGGGAAGATTTTGTGTTTCTGGGTAGGGAATGTGAGTTTAAACTATTGAATTCACTGTAGAAGGAAAGAGAGGTGAGAGGGGTGAAGGTGTGTCATGGCTGCTGGTTTTCAGAGGAAAAGGCCAGGTTTCCCAGTCTCCTGTGGTGCATATGGCTTTTGGGAGGCAGGTCCCATGGGCCATCAGTGCAGAAACTATCTGTTGGACATGGTGTATCCCAGGATGTATTTGACAGTCCATGCATCTTTCCATATGGTCTGAAGGGAAAAAGTGAAGAATTTGCTGTGGTTTTGTGGCTTTGCTTTGTGTGTTAGTATTGGGAGACTGAAAAATCCCCATTGTTTGGCTGCCAGCTTTCCCTGAGTGGTGCCCTGTACTAACACAGCCATCTTTGCTGCAGCATCCCAGGGAGATGAGAGGTGTGTCCAGGAGGAGCAAATGTTGCCTGGCCCCATCCATCCACAGCATCTCTGAGGGCAGCTGAGTCCCAGCATGAAGAAGCCAGGAGGAAGCAATGAGCATCAGGAGGTTATGGCAGAAATAAGTTATAAATGAGTAACAGTAATAAAAATTAACTGGGTGCCTTTCTGATGGAGTTTTTGCCCAAAGTCACTACTTAAGTCTGTGATTTGGGGTAAGAACCATGCATTGTGGTCAAACCAGGGACTCCTGGGGCTACAGGTGAAAATGGGGTCTAGCACTGGATGTTCATGGCATCTGAGGTGTAATCAGGATACTGGCATGGCTCCTTTGGGACCATTTTTTCATGTTGTGCAGGAATGGTGGCCAGTATTTTCAGTGCTTTGGCACCTTCAAGGTCTCCCACTGGGACACATGTCTTCTGCCTGCCTGGGTGGAAGCTCAGCTGTGAAGGATGGGAGAGCCCCTGGTCATACACCCAGGTCTGCTGCAGATCTTGTAGTGTTAGTTGCAAAAGCCAAGACTAGAGAAAACAAATACCTTCATATCCATCTTCATAGCCAAAATTATTTGCTCAGCTTTGAATTACAGAAATGTTCCTCCAAATGTTTTGAACTCTGGAATAATGCTGCTCACCAAACCTAATACCTAAAAGGCCTCTTTTATGTGCCTATTACTTTGGTGACCAAAGTGCCAGGGTTTTACAAGAGCTGCTTATCCTTTGATAAAACAAAATCAGTGAATTTATGCTGACAGTTTCAGATGCTGTGGAAACCTGAGCAACCTTTCACCAGCATATGTTGCTTTCTGGATCCTTCCTTAAGAACAAACTGCAGAAGCATCTTTAGTAATTTAATGAGCAATAAAGAAGACTATAAAAAAACAAGGATAATTAAATGCAATGATAGATTTTAACACCCTAAATGGTTACCAGAAGTGCTTAATCAAAACTAAGGTTTGTGCTAGGCAGAATGAATAGCTCTTTGTTGTCCCTTAATAGAAAACATTTTAAAATAAAATGCAAAGGAAGATTTGGGATAGCATTGGAATGACAGAATCATTAAAAATCATCACAGCCTGCCTCTTGATGCCCCTCTGATGCTTGAGTAAAACAAATAAAACAAAGAAAAATGAGGAAGCTGTTTAGGGTGTTGCTGTGATCTTTGTTTCACCTTTTGAGATTTATATTATTTAATATAATCTATTTTGTATTTTTTTATTTGGAAAAGGAACAAACAGATTGACAGTGTTAAAGATTAGTCAGTGATGTGATTTATTTATTTTTTTCCCTTCAGCCTACTGTTCTGGAAAGTAGATCCTAGAGCATGAAACACTGGCTACTAAGGCAGAAGGAAGGGCACTGTGTGTGCATCTGTGCTGTCAGGATGGAGCGTACATGTACTCCAGCCCCACTGCTGCTCTCATTTCAGCAACACTAACAGGAAACTAAGAACAGCACCAGCATTGCCACAGATTCTTTCTTAAAACAATAGCCTGTAGGAAAAATCTGTGGATTAATTACACATTTTCATGCAATAACATGATGCTAATTGTTTACACTAAGCCACATTTGCTTATGTCAATTATCTTAATTGGAAAATTCTTTGGTTTATAATTGCAATACAAAATGAAAGAAATGAGGAAATAAGGAGGATGTCAAGGCAATCCTGATACTCTGATGTGATCCAGGGTGACCTGATCAGTTAACTCAGGCACTAATTTCTCAGATAGGTACACAAGTGCTTGTAATTCTAACAGTTAATGGCCCTCTTTCATTCCTAAGCCCTCCCCACGACCCAGAAGAGAAGGGGAGAGGAATGCTGCAGAGGGCGCCTGACCTTGGGTCTCTGCTGGTGGGGCTGCAGCAGCTCAGCTTGGTTCTACCTGAGTAAGTGCAATGCTTTTCATGAATACCTCTTGTTTGCAAAGAAATGAAGAGGGATCCTTGTGCTGGGTTTGGGTTGCTTGCTTGTTGTTGGAAATTTGTAATGCTTCGTGAAAATACATGATCTTGGAGGAATCTTTGAGCAGATAACCAGGGCAGCCTCTAAAGGAGTGTGAACAGCCTTACTTGTAGGTACCAATGTGCTGTAGTTGGTGTGAGGTGTGAAATGGGTGGTGTTCAAATACTGTCACTTGGTCGTCTTGGTCGTTTTACTGAGAAAAGAAACCTCAACAACAAGGAAACTGCAGCCAACATCTCTGTGTGCCACAGGTGAGGTGTCTGGGCTCAGTTCTGATTACCCCTTTCCAACTCACTTTGTACCTGGGCTAATTACCACAGAGGTACTTTCCTGAGGCTGTAGCTTGTCCTGGTTGCTTCAGGATAAGCTGGGATGTGGTCAGGAGCCTTCTTGGAGTAAGTTGGTGTAGTGCTGTTGAAGACAACAACAGGGCCTGTTGAATTAAGAGAAACCTAGGGAAATCTATGGAAAAATGCAGAGCAGCCTGCTTTGGCTCGGAAAGGGCAGGTGTCAGGTAGTTTCTCCACAGGGAATGTCTCTCTGCAGCCACTGGCAGGATGGCTCCTCTCACCACTCCAGGGCACAGCCACCTTGCCCCATGGGTGAGGCTTTGTTCTTTCCATGCTTGAAGACTTGTCCTTGTTCTTACCCTTAGGATACAGCCCCCCACACACCATGTTCTCCCTAACACACATACAGTTCCCAGAACTTGTCCCCACTACCCCAATGAGGTAGTATCCCTGGCTGCAGGATCTTTCTCCTTCCCCAGAGATATGAACCTGCAGAAATTTCACCTCTTCATCCTGGTGCAACTTGCAGAAGAGCTCAGCAGCCCTGTATTGGCAGCTGCTTTCATCCACCAGGTGCACAGAATCAACAGGGTGGAGAGGGTCTTGGAAAGGTAGGGGACCATTGTGGCCCCATAAAGGTCTCTCCTGCTACAGTGCCGGCTGCTGTGGGTGTCCACATTGGGGCTGAGGTGGGTGCAGCATGGTGTTGGCATGGGTGTATATGCAGTGGTGTCAAGGTGGGTGTCTGCATTGCCACCCCTGGTGCAAAGCAGGCAGAGCTTGCTGAGGGGATGCATCCCCCCACTTTGTTAGAGATGCAGGGTAGAACCAATGCAGAGAACTTCAGAGTTCTCCTGTGTCACCCAGCCTGAAGCAACTGTACTGCAGCTCTTTTCATCAGTGATTGGACATGTAGGTATGAAGGTAGATGAGCAGAAAAGTTGGGCTGTGCCCTTCTTGCCTTGTGCCAGCCCCTTTTTGCTCCCTGCCACAACCCTGACCAACAGCAGCCGGGTCTTTTTGCCCATATGATGCTCACTGCCTTCCTGACAGGCATAGTAACTCACAGAGCTATCTCAGACTGGGACTGCATGATTGAGGACAGATTAAAAAAAACATCTTGAGAGAGATTTCAAGTGTCTCACCAGAGCTTGGTCCTACAAACTGCTTTGTCAGGAGGGTGTGGGGATGGGGGAGCCAAAATCACAGCCCACAGGAGCAGGCAGCACTGAGTTGCATTGCTGTGTACCTGTTATCATCACTTAATACATGTTCTCCAGGAGAGTGGAATGTGTTTGTGGTTGGATGCACTTAAAATGCTTTTTTACTTTGACTCAGCAGCTCTTCTAATGGGAGGTTGAGCTTCACTCTTTTAGGGCTGAGGTCTAGTTAAGTTTTTTTCAGCATAAAAAACTCCCCCCAAGCAATGTGTTGTCCACTGCAATGGTATTTCACTGTATCATATGCCTGGAAGAGTAGTGTTCTGGGTCACTATCACTCATCAGAATCTAGCTATATTTAAAGGGACAAAAACCAAATGTCTTTTTTTTTTTTTTTCTTAGTTTTTCTTACTGGAGTTCACATCATATTTTCTTAAGAGAATCTACTCTTGATGTCATATGAAGATTGACAATCTGGAGCATCCTAAAGCAAATGTATCTGAAATATTTACTCCGTTGAGGCTCAGAGGCACTAGGCTGTCTGAAAGTGTTAATGCAGGCAGGCTGCAACTAAAGGAGCTTTTGCAGCTCCAACAGACATATTAATTTTGAAGGGTATTTTTCTGAGCATTAAGCCTTTCTCATGTTACATGCTGTTTGTGCTCTTTTGTCTTACAAAACTTCTAAAATTTATCCCAGGACTCTTCAACCTGAGGCTTTTGCTTTTTGGGGGTGTTTGATTTATTTTTTGGGTTTTTTTTTTTCATTGCTGCCTGTTTTCTATCTTAACTCAGTAAACTAAGAACTGAAGTAAGGCTGGGTGAGAGTTTCAAACTCCCTGCAGGATAGTTTTGGAAAAGATGATATGGAAAGAGGAAAAACAAAAGCACATGTTGCCAAATGTATGCATATTTCACACTGGTGTTTTGTATCGTAAAAGTGGCTGCTCTGTGTGTGTTTTCAAGACATAGAGGGAACACTCTCAATAAAATATTCAAATACTTTGGCAACTCCTGCATGTGTGGGTTTTGAGTTGGTTTTTTTTTGTTGGTGTATCATAAAGCACTTGTTCTGTAACTGAGTATGACATTTATTGAAAAGTAGTGGTTTTACCCATTCTTATAAGCAATTTCCATGGTTACCAAGGTGGTGTGACTAGAGAAATCCAAGTACTTATTAAGACATTAAAAAGCAGGTTTCTTTTAAATGAAAACAGAGTTGTACTGGGTAACCCCTGTTAAGTATGTTGCTTTAGGAAGCTTAGGGCTTGATCTGGTGCTGATGCAAGCAGGTCCAATGACCCTGCAGCCAGGGATGCCCATGTAATCACACCTGTTTATTGCAGGGAGAGACTTGTCCCTTGGTTCGGGCTCTGTGTATGTTCATAACCCAGGTCTCAAGCACATCTCTCTGAGGATGTGAATGTTTGTTTGTGCAAACCCTACCAGCCTGCTTGCCCTTGTGAAAGGTTGTAAGTGCTCAGCAGAGGCCACTGGAGTTGGTTGGAGCTGCTGATTTTGTGGGGCTTTAGATGCAACCCCTAGACCAATTCAAATATTTCTGGTTTGTGCAATCATGAATCCTGGATATATTTTCTGTCTCTACCATCAGCAACAGCAAATGTCACAAATATATTCAACAAAAGAAAGAAACTTGCTTTCTTATGGCAATACTTGAGAAATTAGATACAGTATTGCCAGTCTTTGAGGTTTACTGGGGTTGTCATAAAATTCTAGGACATATATTAGAATCTCCACTTTTAGGGACAAAAACATGATTTGGAGAAACAAAAAGCTAGAAACTTTTAAAAGGACTGAATGGATTCTCCAGAAAGAACTGCATGATTTCTAAGCTGAATTTATGAATCAGAAGATGTGAAATTATGTTCCCAAGACATGAACTTCTCGAGAGTCCCTGGATCTCTCATGCATATAGAATCATACATTGGAAAAGACCTTTAAGATCACTAAATCCAACTGTGAACTTAATGCTGCTAAGTCACCACTAAACCATGTCCCTCAGCAGCACATCTACACGTCTTTTAAATATCTCCAGTGATGGTGACTTCACCACTTCCCTGGGCAGCCTGTTCCAATGCTGGACAGCTTGGTCAGGGAAGACATTTTTCCTGATGTCCAACCTAAGCCATCCCTTGTGCATTTTGAGGCTGTTTCCGCTTGTCCTAGTGCTTGTTACTTGTGAGAAGAGACCAACCTCCCCCTCGCTACAGCCTCCTTTCAGGTAGTTGTAAAGAGAGGTAAGGTTTCCCCTAAGCCTCCTTTTCTCCAAACCAAACAATCCCATTTCCCTCAACTGCACCCCCAGCAGACTTGTGCTCTAGACCATTCATCAGCTTCATTGCCCTTTGGACATGCTCCAGCACCTCAGTGTCTTCCACAGAATCACTTTCTTGTAATGAAGGGCCCAAAACTGAACATGGCATTTGAGGTGTGGCCAGGCAAAGATGGGATCTTCATCCATGGGCTGTCCTCCTAGAAGGAAAAATCATGTCTGAAAGGATCTGGAGGAGCTGACATGGAAAGATTGCCTGCTCAGTGTCTGCTCTATAAATAGTGCTATTAAATCTGACTTCTAAAAGCCCTGAAAAGTCCTGTGAGATGAGACATGCAGCTAGGAAGTGCTAATGGCTGGGGTGCATCTGCCTACCAAGGTGAAATGCTGAAGCATCTGTTGCTCAGCTGCTCTAAGGCTACTGTAAAGCCCAGAGAAACTGCAAAATCCCCAAACCCTGTAACAGGACTTCTCCTGCCTGTCTGCTACCAGGGTGGTGGGACAGTGTGGGGAGGGCTGGTAGGCACCAACTTCAAATCTGGGCTGTACCTTCAGCATCCAGGTTTTGGCCTCCCAGAAGTTGGTGTATCCATGCTAATCAGCAACACCTTGGTTTAATATATGCTGAAACAGGTTTTCCATGGTTTACATATAAAATGCTGTATTAAGAGCATATTAATGTTCTTGAGCCAAGACTATTTGGGCAGGAAAATACCAATGAAGTGTGACCAAACCCCTCTGAAATGGAAGTGCTTACTTGAAGGAATTAAAGCAAATTTAAGATATTTGAGTTCACTGATTAGAAACATTATTACATCTCTCTGGCAGTGAATTAGTGAGTGATAATTTCTACTCCTTTCTTCACCAGCCCAATGTTACCTTGAGGGGATTGAGAGGTTTCATGAACTGGAAGGTAACAGACAGGGAGTGCAGAGAACTCCAGCTGCAACCAAGGTGCCTGTGTGCAACTGAGTTATTCATTTAAATAAATATAAACCCATCAGCAGTGCATATATGTCATACCAGAGGCAGCGCTAGTGCTGCCCTTACAACAGCACTAGCCAAAATTTGGCAGTTTGCTTTCCAACTTCTTTGCACCTTGCTTTTCTCAGACTGGTGTTTTGAGTATTTAGGGCTGCAGGACTGAGTCCTCTGCTTCTTTCCTAGCAAACAGCCCTGCATGGCGGCGGGGGGAAGATGCTGGGGAGAGAAAGAGAGAGATGGCCTCGTCATTTCTCATGCATTCCCCTTTAAAACAGGAAACTCTGAGAGTTTCTTCCAAGGGAAGATGCTAATAGACTGGAAATGATTGTTAATACACCACTTAATTAGAGTAAACAGTTTCTTGATAGTCACCTAAAATTCTCCTCTATAAACTCTTCTGTATTGCTTTTCTCTCCTCCCTGGGGAGTGTGCATAACTTTGGATATTTGTCTTCTCTTGCTGGTTTAGCAACCTGAGGGCTGTGGTTGCTGAAGCCACCCTGTCCCCAGCAGCTGAGCTTTGCAGGATCACTGGCCAGAGGCTCTGAGCCTGTGGGTTTGAGTGTCCATGTGGGCAGGTGGAGCTGGAGCAGGAAGAGCTGCATTCTCAGGAAGCACTATCATGAAGGAGAGCCTGGGGCTACCTCCAAACCCTTTCACTAGCCCTTCCTGGGGGACACAGTGCCTTATGATGTCCCACTGTGGCTCTGGATGGGCACCTGTGGGGACAAGGCCTCCCAGGGTGACATTTTGACAGAGCTGTCCCAAGGTCAGCACAGTGAGGAGCATTGCTGCAGGTACCCTACTGTTCTCCTGGAGGAGCAGGCGTGTCTTGGGAAAGGCAAACATAGCCTGAGATGTCTTTGCTTGACACCGTATGATGTTGGCACCCCCTGCCCCATCTTTGTTACAACTCAGCAGCACAGAAGGATGATCCTAGGCTGGTGCTGGCCCCATTGCTGGATCCCATCCTTGGAGGTGGCTGTTTCTGTGCTTTAAGGGCCTTGTAAACAGAGGGGGCAAAGCTATTCCTTTCCTTTCTGTTCCTTCGCTGCATTCTGAGGCCTGTTTCTCCATCAGTTGACTCCTCCTGACNGGGGGGGGGGGGGGGGGAGGAAAGGCAAAAGCAGTCCCCAGATAACTATTTGGTATAAGCAAACCATGCGGCTTTAATGGAATTACCTCAGCCCTGCTAGTAAATAATTTATAGGAGGCAGTAAATAAAATATGTTTCTGTGTTCTTAAAAAAAAAAGAAGAAAAAAAAAAAGGTTGTCAGTTGGCAAATGCCCACTAGGGAAGAGTTAACCCAGAACTTGCCCCACCACAGAGATCCTGGCCAGGAATGGGACCTGGAGGGGAAAGCATCCAAGCCCGGAAGAGCTGTGGGGAGGAGGGTTCAGGAAAGCTGTGCTGTTGGGCAGGGACCTGGTGATGCCCGCTGGCCGTTTGCTGACCGGCTGCCGGCTGTGCACATCTGTCTGTCTGTCTGCCGGTTCGGTGGGGCATTGCAGGGCTTGCCTCCCTGTAGCCTTGACCGTGAAACCCTAGTCCATCCTGCTTGACCTGAATTTCGGTGACTCCGCTACAGCCTCGCGGTGTCACCGAGCCCCGACTGAAACCAGACCTCTGTCACTAATGGTATTAACGGGAGCCGCGGGGCCGGCGGCAGCACTGGGGATCCCGGAGGGATGTTCGGAGGGATGCACCGCGGGGGGACGAGTGATGACGGGTACCCAGAGGCGGATGGGTGGAGAGGTGCCCGGATCGGGGTGCAGGGCTGGCAGCCGTGCCCAGCCCCGGTGCTGGATCCCTTCCATTGCTGGCTCAGGGGTCTCTCAGCAGTGCGGTCCCTTCCGGCCTCAGGGATGCGCTGCCCGATGGCTCCGGGAACCGGGCTGGCCCGGTCCAGCCTGGCCGAGGAAGGGGCCCGCAGTCGGTCCCCCGCTGGCGTGGGGCGGTTCGGGCCGGGGAAGGCGGCAGCGGAGATTTACGATGCGGGAGGACAGAGCGTGAAAGCAGTATATCATCATCAGGTTGGGCTGAAAGAAAGAAAACATATCTTCAACAAAAAGCGGGGCTTCGCAATTCAGCTGCGTTGTTAGGACAACGCAAACTATCCTTGAAATGATTAGTTCCACTTCAAAGGCATTTACATTCAACAGGGGCAGACGCAGCCTCTTTTTATGTCGCCAGAGGAGGAGGAAAAAAAAATAATAAAAAAAAAAAAAAAGTCGAGGAGGAGGTGGGGAGGTTTTGTGGTAAGGAGAGTCATATGTTTGCTGCTTCTATTTATTTTTCCTCATTCAAGGGACACTTGTGTAAAATAAACAGAGAGCTCACAGTCGTGGGGCTCCAGGGAGGTGGGCAAGGGATGCCTGGGCAGGAGGCTCTAGGGGCAGCGCTTGGACTCCCCCCACCCCCTCCCAATGGGAAGCAAAAAGACAACGGTAAAAAGAAAAAAAAAAAATCCCTGACCTCAAGAGCTGTCTTTCCTGAGACATCTGTTATTAACTTGAGGAAGCGTGACATACATTTGGTTAGATCACAAAGACTCGGGGTACTCTGACAGAGTTTGGGAAAGATTTTAAGACTGAGGTGTCCTCATGTTGCTAAGGAATTGGGTCTCATGTGGTGGCCCGGGCTGGGAACAACTTTTTAGATTTGAAATCATTCACCTAAGCCACTTCCCAGAGGCCTCTACGGAGGGAAAACCCCATTTGGTGTGTTCCAGGTTATCCTGAGCTTCATAGGTTTGAATGCAAAGCATGAAAAAGATGCTGGGATTAGCCTGGAGGCAATATTTACCATATTCCTATAGCTTTCCCAAAACCCAACCCATCTCCCCTTCACTTGATTGATTCTTACATCCAAAACAACCTAGTCTTCTTTCCTGTTTCAAGGGACATCACTTATTTTAGGTCCCAAATCACATAATGGTAATGTTCCCATCATGCTTGGTGTTGGAAGCCAAAAAGCAAGCATAAAGAAATTAAAATGTAAACTACAGAGCTTATGAGGAGAGTTAGCTGTGCTGACAGAGGAACTCCCTATCACCTGAAAGGTACTGCACCAGCACATGTGCATGTGTGTATGAGTGGGGGTCTTTGCTCTCTCCCTGTTCCTGTTTTGATGGTTTCTGCCTGATGTTTTGCATCTCATCCTTGGGTTAGACCTCTTAATTCTGTAGGAGAAGAAAATTGAAATTGTAAAAGATTCTGGGCAACAGTTTTCTAAAATATTTTGTCTCCTACAGCTATCTTAACGCATATGAACTGAATTATTCTCAATACTGGTGCTGATCAAAAATCTTTCTTTCAAGTTGCTTTTGTGGGGAGGTTAACACTTTGCACATTTGAAACCTAACAACTATATCTGGGGTGTGTGTGCATGCGTTTAAAACATTTTGAAAGGTGGTGTAGCCATTTTACTGCCTGCACCCACAAACTCTCTGCATTAGCCCTGTTGGAAAGCCAGAGATGACCATGGCCCCAGCTTTATGAAATAAATAGCAGTGTGCAAGTTAGTGTTTGGAAATGAAATCCCTAATCCAGCTAAGATGTAAATAATTCCTGATCAAGAAGTTCCCTTTCCTCTTTTATTTCCCCCTTTCCCTCTCTCTCTCTTTCTTTTTCCTTAACCTTTTTCTCACTGGCGTGGGAGGGCTCAAATGAGGAGAGCTGGCGAAGTCAGAACTCGTTTCCAATTACTTTCATCCAGGTTTTGGACATCTCGGATATTTTGTTTGCTTTGGAGAGCTGTGGCCCAAGGAATACCAGTCTGGTGTTGAGTCTTGTTTGGATGCTGTGGGTTGAGAAACCATGTGCTGCAACAACCACTGTGTAGAGGTTAAAAATAGACCTTTATTGTGAAATCAGCTCTCATGGTGGTGTTGGTAACCAGGAGAAATGTGGCCAAAAGTGTAGCAGTGGCATTAGAAGAAAAAGTGGTGACTTTATTTTTTTACTTTAAAGGACAAATGCCAAAGAGTTGGTGCTCTGGAAATAGAAAGAAATTAAGCTAGAAATGTCCTGATGAAAATAAAATAGTCTAGAAAAAGAATAAAATAGAGAGAGTCTTGGAAATAGTTTGGAGTTGAAGAGGCAGATGGGAGAAGGGAAGCAGGGTAAGCACTGGCTACTGTGCTGTGAGGGGCACCAGAGCTCAAAGGCAAAGCTGAGTGCTGCCAGCCTGAGACATTTTAGCCAGTGGTGTTATTTTCCATTTCTAAAGATAAAGAAATGTTTTCAGGCTGAAAAATGCCGTTTTATTGAATTCCCTGCAAGTTCATACTTCAAAAATGTGTTTTCCATTTTTGACTTTCTTGTTTTATGAAACACTAGAAACTCGAGAGCTTTTCAAATATCCTGGAGAATGATGGGAGATTTACATTTGTACTGTCATTTACTCCATCATTTATAGAGGCCTTATCAGGAAATGAAAGCTGAGGTGTGCTTTAGGGGCACAGCATCTTCTGATGTGGACTTTTCCCTTCTTCTGAGTCTTATTGTTATTCTACCACCCTGTTCCTTAAATATTGGTGAGACTGCTGGGGCTTCTTGGCTACAGGAGGGAGGGGAGCGTCTCCTCCTAGGACTCCCTGGTTTGGTGGGGTGCTTCTAAAGGAGGAATATGCCAAGTGGAGAGGGACCTTTGGGCTGCTTTGAGAGGCTGGGGGCTCAGGGAGGGTGAGGCCGAGTGAGCTGGTAGAGTTTTGCGTTCCCCAAGCTTAAGAGTAGTAATTCTGACTTGTTTGCCCTGGCTGATCTGTACTTGTCCATAAGCTGGTGTCAACTAGGACAAGGTCTTGGTTTTGTGGGCAGGTGCTGGTGACTGGCATCATCCAAGGAGCATGTAGGGGAGCAGAAATGAGGAATATGGCTGTTGGTGAGAAACGCACCCAGTTACTCCAGGTCCCTTTTGCAGATCACAGACTCACTGGTAGAGATGCAAAACTTTGGTGAGCAGGAAAATGCTCTCAGATTTGAGGATTCAACCCAAAGGCCTGATGCTCTGCTTTGGTGTCCTTGCGTGGGGCAAGCAAAGAGGGAGAGAACCAGCGCAGGGCACGGAGGGGGAGCAGGCCAGGTGAGGAACGCCCTTCCCCATGTGGTTTCTTCCCCCCTTGTTATCCCCTTGTCTTTCCCTTTCTCTGATTTTTGTGTGTGTGCGTGTCTGCCTCCCCTCCCTCTTGTCTGCGCAGCTCCTCTCCCATTCTTGTCTCGCTCCACCCTCCGTCTCTCTTCTCTGCCTGCCCCACACCCCTTTTGTCCTGCTCGGCAGCTCAGCATCGCTTTTGTGTGCTAATAGCAGCCAACTGCCACAGACTCAAAGGATCCCAACACCACTGCCATCGCCCCTGGCTTTTGGTTCAGCTGCTGAGGCCAAGGGGGCTCCTCTGTCCCGACCTTTTTGCCATGCCTCGTGGCTGTTGCCCACTCCTAGGACGTGTTTGTGGATCCTCTCTAGGTGGGTACAGCATCTTAGTCATGATTGCCATGACCTGGAGGGAACATTCCTACTGGCCAGTCTATCGTGCCCCCCAGTTAGCTTGGAGAGCACACGGAGAGAGGCAAACTGGAGCTGCGATAAGGTCTTCCAGGCTGCTTTGAGCCACACTGTTTTTTCCTGAAGGTGCTGGCACCCATGTGGCAGGAGCCACAGGAAAGGACTTGCACCAGTATAAGGATGTAGGTGCCTCTCGCCCCCGAGATCCTTTGTGGCTCCATCCTCATCTGAAGTGTTCTTTATTTTGTTACATTTGACTCAAAACATTTAGGGAAAAAACTTTCCTGTGAGAGTTTTTCATTTGAATATATGGAATTAGAGGTTTATTTATGGCAGCAGCTGGTGGCCTAGAGCAAGCTCCAGGAATTGGTCATACCTGCCTCCAAGCACATCCCCATGAGGTGTGCAAGGGAGCTCATCCTTTATTACTCTTCTTCCTCCTGGGAAGCCTCTTGATTGCTCCTGGGAGCCGCTGTGTTTCACTGAGTGCACCTGGTGGGTGGTGGGTGGGTTCCCCCTCTTGGAGCAGGGATGGGGGAGCAGGGCTCTGGTTTGCGCAACAGCATTTTTGTGCTTGGATAATGGTTGTGGTAACTCAATGTCATGTTTGTTTTTCTAAAAGCCACACTCCTTGCCCTGGTTTTGTCCTGGGAAGCTCAAGGCTGCAGTAATGTGTCTGTACTGAGGTTGGCAGAAACCTGCTTTGTCCTCCAAGCCCCAGGACTTCTGGGATGCTGTGTGAGGATGCTACATGTCAGCCAGGCAAAACGAGGACCTTTAGTAGTGGCTGTGAGGGAAGCAGCAAGGGCTGAAGTAACCTGCCTCTGGTGAATGAACAAGAGTTACAGAAAATGCTAAGGAGGCTGAAAACAAGCAGCCTGTTAACAGAATAATTCTTTCTAAGGAAAGAAACCGATGTTGTTTCTAAAGGGAAAATCTGAAAAGTCAAATGATATTTCTCTGTGGCTACATATTTGCTCTGAAACTGTATAAGGTGGTTTGTAAGTAGCCCATGTGCTGCAACTACCCTTAGATTTAAAGGGGGCAAGTATAAGGGTGGGTGAATGCATTTTGCCTAATTACTCATCCTTTTCAAGACATGTTTGAAACATTTTAACCTGACACTGTGTTTTCTCTCTTCTGAAGAGAACCAGTAAAGAAGAAAAAACAGTAGAGATAGAAGGAATAAATGCTAATGAGGTGTTAAATGAAGTATTTCTATTGCATGCTGGCGGGTCTCATTTGTACACCCAGAGTAAAAATACCAGGAGTAAACCCAAAAGTAAACATGTATGTGAATATATATGTATGTCTATATTCGTATTTAGACTTAGATATAGATTGCTTGAGAGCTTGTGGATGTGTGTTTGCCTGTACAGGTAGGTGGAGAGAGAGAGACAGAAATCCACCTGTATGCTGGTGCTCCTTTGCTTTGGAGATGGATGGGCTGAAGTGAGTGGGTCCTTCTGTCTGTGATACACCCCACGAGTTGCTCTTTATTTTAAAAACAAAGCAGCTCACTTAAAGCTCACTGTAGGCTGAGATGAAACAAGGCAGATGCTAAGGAACACCAAGAGGTTTGCAGCCCCCTGAGGAGGAGCTGTGTGCAGGTTTCCACGGCATGCTGACCTTTTGTGTGAGTGCTTTACCCTGCCACAAAGTCAGCCTGCGTGACCTTCTGGAGCATGCAGGAGTTGCAATGTCCTGGAGAGAAATCCTGCCCCTGCCAAACACACCACAGCATCTCAATGCCAGCCAGAGCTGGCATCGGCAGCATTCACTTTCCTGGAGATCACACACCATCACTGCTGTCAAATAAGAATATAAAAGCCTGGTTTTATTAATCTAGTACAGCCTTCTACATATTAAAAAATAGTTGTGCCATTAATAATGAATTTGTCACATTTCTCTGTCAGTTCCAATTTGTGTTACTTCCCAGCCAGCAGCAGGCTTTGTCAGCCAGCACGGGGTGAGCTGGCAGAGCTCTTACTTGGCATTTTACATCTCTGCTCTGCCCTGTGCCCAGCCCCCTTACAAACCTGGGTGCTGCCTGCCAGGGGCTCCTTCCTCACCAACGTCCAGAAAAGCACCCTGGTCCTTAACACCGTAGGGAAGGGGATGCTGGGCTGGCAAATGTGGTCTGAAAAGTCTTTTCTCTTCCCTGGGATATGAATAAGAATCAGAAAATCAAATACACTGGGCTTTAGGTGAAAAGACCTAGTAAATTCTTTTTCACTCCAAGCAGTTTAGTTGATCATGGATGTCACTAGGTAAGGCAGTTAAATACTTCCAAATAAATCTGGTTTTCCTCCACTGATAACTGAATTTGAAGTGATGGGGAACAGGGAGTTGTGTCACACACCTACTAGAATCATCAGCATCTTTTGGGAGCAGCCATTCTGGAGGTGGGAATGGTGAGCTCCAGCCTATGACTGAAACTTCCCATCGCATTACCCTTCTTGAAGCAGATCTGATGGACCTGATGTGTTGTGGGACACTGCCTAGACAGGGTCCCAGAAGCCAGGGTGAGTGTGTGGTTTCTGCTTGTCTCCCTTTGTTTCAGTGTTTGCTCTAGAAAACAGCAGGTAGCTCTGACTTTGCCACCTTCAGTTTATTTTTTGAAAATGAACAGTCTGCTGCATCTGGAGGTCTTTAGGCCATGGATTATCTCTTGCCATGGCATATTTTAGTTTGGTTTCAGAAGATGAGACTAGCTTCTGAGCTACTTGTCTGTCTCAGTCTCCCTGCTTTGCTAACTCTGAACCCATAAATTGTAGGCATAGGCCTTCATTAGCTGTGCTAATCCCAGGACTAATTGTTACTGCCCTTGAAATCACAAGCAAGGCTGTACAACATTGTGGAAAGAACTTAAAAAGCTTGACATGGAGAGGGAAAAAGAAAAACAAACAAAAAGAAAAAATTAGACCAGGATTTGATTTCTTTTTCTCTGGATCCTTTGAACCCAGGGGTGCACAATGCAAGTGGATAAAATAGAGGGGTGATGAGACAGCAAATTCCTCAGTACCTGTCACTATACACTCCAGGAAGGTGCTGCTAGCCACAGAGCTGGTGAGATCCTGGGTGGTTGGCACGGGCACACTTGATTTGTGCCATTTCAGCTGGGCTGGGGGCACCTGCCCAAGTTCACCTATCAACACACTCCAGTGTTAGTTGCTTGGCACAGCGAGGGTATGGCAATATACAAGGTACAGTTAAACAGACATTATAGACTCTGGTTCAGTACAAGATGGGAAAAACACTTGAAAGTGACAGTGTAAATATGTACTGCGGGCGTTTAGCATGATGTAGCAGACAAGGGTTTTGAAGGAAACTTCTGTTATTGGGAGGATTTGGGCTTTTTTTCTCAACTGTCATTGCTTGCTGTCTTTTCAAAGTCCCTAATCAAAACATTGCCTTATCTAGAGAACAGGCTCGTGAATGCCTCGATGGGGAGTGTGGCAGCTGGTGGTGCTAGCAGGGTTCCGTGCCCCTCAGTGCAGGCAGCTCACGGGGTGCTAGTGGGTGCTGCTGGGGCAGCTGTCTCCTTGACTGCCCCTGTGCCCTGGTGGGAAGCCCCACTATGAACCTTGATGGGTTATGGCCTCATCAGGGCAGCTTCTGTCCTTTCTGCTGTTTCTTGTGGATCTGCTCAGTGGAGAGGCTGTGGCCTCTCACTGAGGGAGGGCACAGGGGTGGCCTGGGGGCTTAGGTGAAGCCATGGTTGTGGGGAGAATCTTTCCTTTCCCTGAACCTTCCCAGGGCTGGCAGCACCCAGCACACTCATGTCATGCTGTTGCTGTTCCCCCATAACGGTGGGGTGGGAATGGGGGGGGAGTCTTCTCCTCCAGTGGGAGGGATTAAGTCCTCAGAACTGTCATTACTGTGTCTTTCAAAGCACTGAGTTCTTTTTGTAGTGCTGTTCTGAATATGAGGTTTCTTTCACCGTCTAAGCTGTGAGATTTTTGAGCTTTGCTGTTAGTCTCTGCCATGTGCTTTTAAATTATTGCTCATGCCACAATATTTATAGCTTTTGCTCTCACACCACGCTGTTATAAAATCTTTTCTTAAGATCCCAAAGTCTAACTGACAGCAAGCGCAGGTGCCGAGGCAGTGGCTGTGCCACCAAGCATCCACCCCATGAATTCAGCCCTCAGTGGACACAGTAGGCAGAGGCAAGATTTCTCCTTGGGTTTAGAGAAAAGCTACTGAGAAAGGAAGAGGAAACTAGTGAGCTGTAATTATCAAGTGGTTGAACCTGTATGTTGAACCAAGGGTGCCAGCCAAATTGCTCCCAGAAAGTTCAGCAAGAGACAGGCCAGTTTTGAGTTACTTGAAACTGGCATCACCAAAGAGCTGTGGGACTGTACCTAAGCATTTGGTAGGAAAATATTATTCTGAATTGTCAGCCTGAGACTGAGATGGAAACATGATAGAGGTATCTCCAGGCTGCACCACACACCATGTACTCACAATGTCTTTGCTTAAACCTTGTTGATAACATGGGAGGTATGGCCACACTGAAAGGGGATCCTGGCAGCAATGCTGCTGTGCTTTTGGGGTCAAAGGATATAAAGAAGAAAAAGCTGGAGAACTATTTTTATTAGATCAACTGTTGAGTGAGAGCTGGATGCTTTTAGGGAGTCATAGGTGACAAACTTATTTGCAAAGATCTAGACAATAACAAAAGATTCTTCTTAAATGATGGTTTCAAAGTTAACTTTGTAGGAAAAAGATGTGTGCCCGTGCACACATATCCATTTACAGAAAGCCCAAACCCTGTCCATAATTTGCTGGAGAAATATAAATGTGATGGTTGGACTTTCTTTTTAACTGAATTGAATATTAGCATTCCAGGCTGACTTTTCCATCTGTGTCCTGCAAAAGATTACAGAGGAACCTTCCCAGACTGCAGTATGAGTGACCCTAATGAATGGATATGTTCAGGCTAAGAAATGAATGACATTTTATTTTTAAAAATACTTATTTTTCAAGAGCTTGTAGTGAAGCACTCAGAAATTCTTATTAACCTACCAGACATTAATTAGAAAGCTAACTCTAACAGAGTTAGCTTTCTAATTAGTGTATGATTGCTATTTTGTAGGAAATACCCATTGAATACTATGGATTTTTTTCCCCAAGACTGACTTCTGGACATCCATAGAAGTTTAAGGAGAAAGTATGGGACTAAATAGGGGCAGAATTTGACCCCCAAACTTCAGTTTTCTGAAAGAAAAGGCAAAGAAGCTTCTGAGAAGCAATGCAAGATGTTGGTTTAAAATTCAGTTATTGTCCTGGTGATTGACTGCACTAACGGTATCCTGCCAGTAACGGTTGGCTGTTAAAATATATATTTGTGATTAGTTTAATTCATGGAGCCTTTTTCCTCTGAATTGATTTGATGAAATGAGCTAGGCAAATAATAAATTTTTCACTGGAATGAATCTACTTAATCAATTTAGACAATCAGTTTGTTCTTTGCTTAATAACATTTGCAAAAAGAAAACAGAGTCTTTCATTAACAAGGATGGCCAGACAATCATAATGAGAGGTGGCATCTAACGTCAGGTTATGTCTTCTGTATGAGCAGAAAACAGGATTAAACATCTGGTGCAAGTACCTGGCTCTAAAATGCCTTTCCTGCTACTCAGTGTGGGATTCAATGTTTGTTTTTTTACCCTGGCACAAGTCCCATTTACATCCCTGGACATTTTGCCAGGGCAGGAGTTAATGACAGCTGTGTGAGCCCAGATCTGAAGCCACCTAAAAAAAGGTGGAGGTTTCCAGTCTGCTTTTGAGGGGAGTTTAGGAAATAATGCAGAGACCAAACGTGCTGTCAAAACCCTGCACGCAATAAAATTCTCTCATTTGCTTTTTAGAGAAGGAATTTAATCCAGAGTGTGATTAAATAACTGCTGCTTGCAATGGGCTGCAAAGTAACAGCTCGCCTGAGAAGCCTGGGAGTTCAAAGCCTCTCTGTACAGGGAAAACAAACACTACTAGCCAGAGAGTGATTACACTTGTACCGCAGTGCAGAGGACTGTTTGGTTAGTAATCTTAAAGACATTAGGAGATAATGTTTTATTTTTGCTGTGTTCTGGATTTTATGTTGATTTTAATTATACCTCTTAGGAATAATATCTGGTAAACTAATTTTGGTGAATGGGAATGAAAAAGCATTATCCACCTACAGTAATTACACATATTTCTCAGTCCCCAGACAAATAGTTTTACTTAAACCCCACTACAGAATTTATAAACTCCTTTTTTACAGAGTCTGCCAGTGGAGTTGCAGATAATAGAAATCTAAAAGAGTAATCTCAGCATCCCAGATGGCCACCTCCAGGACCAGCATAAACTGTTTCCCCTGACAAATTCCCTTTTGCAGCCTTCTCAGAAAAAACACAGCCAAAGTAAAGGCATTCAATATTTTCCCTCTTGCTTCTTATTAATTTCATAACTTAGGAGTTAATCATTGTGCCTTTGAAATCAGAGAGAGTTCTTTTGCCACTGAGTTTTGCCCATCCAATCTCTCTCCCAGGGTGCAGTGTAAGTGCCCAGCTGCCCAGGGATGGGCATTTTCTGGGGCTGCTCAATATATGGGAGAATTTTAATCTTTGCTTCTTCCACCATGACACACTGACCCTTTGGCCTCTCTTTCTCAAGCCAAATGTCCTACTGAATAAACTAAATGCTCTAAAACATTATTGCTAACATTTTATTGTGAAAAACATTAACACAATGGCATCTTTTCCCCCATGTCTTTATCATGTTTGGAACCAGAAGCTCAGGATGAGCAGTTGTTTTCACCTGTAGGTGATGTCTAATGACTGATAACCTCCTCCTGGGCCACCCTCCATCTCTCTCCACCATTGCCTTCTCCTTCAAGCCTCTCCTCACAGCATGTTTTCCTCCCAGTACTTTGCAGGCAGATGTATATGGAAGTGATAGGTTAAAATGAATAATAAAATGGAGGTAAGCCCTGGTGCTGGCAGGATGGGACAAGCCTTCCTGCTCCTGGGTGACTGATGTGTCTCCTGCCTGCCTGTTTGCCTCTCTCATCTCTTGCTTGCTCCTAAAATCATCATGCAGGTCTCTGGGGCAAGAGGTAAGCTATTTTACTGGATAATCCAACTGTGTGATGCCTTCTGTAGAAGGGCTACTTGGTGTCAGAATTTCTTTTTGTCTGATTTTTTTTTCTTCCCTTTGAAATCCTTAAGAAAGCTGGGTCAAGAAGCCTGAGTTAATATTAGGAGTCCAGCAGACTCATTTAGGGATGTTATAAAAATAACATAAAAGATAAATAGCAAAAATCTAAGGGGAGCCAAAGGCAGCAGCACATAGAGGGAGTTGGAAGGGGTGGGGAGGTGTCTTTTGCCAGTGTGGATATCCCAACTGGTGTGGCTGTGTCAAGCCCAGCTCAGAGGAAATCCTGCTAGATCCTCAGCTGGATCCAGCTCTCAGCAGCCTCTGCTGCTGCTGAAGGTGCAGTCACATGTTGTCATCCTGGCATCCTGTAGCTGTTTGCTTCTACTGAGGGTTTTTTTCTCTTAGCATTGATTAGTACTAAAGACAAAATCCTATCAGTGTCTTTAAATTGTTCTGGGCAAATTCACTTTACAGCCAGATTTTGCAAACTGGGGTAAAAACCTGCAAGTCTTCTAGGTGGGCAGGAGCTGTTCAAATCTGCTGTTTTATTTGGCATTTCTGCTCTATTCCAAGAAAAGGGAAAAGCAGGGACACAATACATCAGAACCAGGCTCCCTATTTAATGCTCTATAGGCACCATTTATGTTTTAGGCTAAACTTGGACTATTATATGGTGGCAATGCCTGCCCTTGTGCGAGATTGGGCTTTTGTAGTCTGGGAGATCAAGCACTGCAGAAGCACTGCTCCTAATTCTCGCCTCTGAAAAGTCCTCCTTGGCTCACATTGTACCTTCTCCAGCAGAGATAATGCTGTCAAATGAGCCAGCTTGAACTTTTTCCCCTAGCTTTAAGCTCATGTTTAAGGAAGCTCATCTTTACCTTAAAAGTGACAATGCTGGCAACGGAAACTCCCTTTCTTTGCTCTTTTTGATGGGAATGGGGCTGGGGCTGGGCACACATCGGGGTTTTGAGGAGGGGGGGAAGGTGCACAGTGCCTCCTTGCATGATAAATGCTTCATCTAGCCACTCAAGAATTTCCAGTAAAAAGAAGAATAGTGGGATTTCTTTCCTCACCCCCATCCATTCACTCAGTCTTTTCTTGAGCTCTTCTGCAGTCTTTGGGTATTATCATATATTTTTTTAATGGTTGAAATGTCAGATGTAAAAATATACATGAGACAAAATAAGAACAAGAAATCTCTAACTGCTACCAAGAGACCTCTTGCAAATGAGTCAAATGCCTTTAAAAAAAAATCACTCTGGTAATTCATTTTTTTAACATTTGATTATTAAGATATTTAGAAATAAAGGTAAAAAGTAATTGTTCACCAGAGTCTAACAGAGAATGTGTTCCACTACTGAACTGTGTGGTGTTAGAAGAGCAGAATGCAGCAAATCTACAGGCTATGCAAATACAACTGGTTAAAAAGCGTAAGCCAAGAAATATTTTATTCCAGTCACTGACTGTGAAAGAAATAAATACAGAATTATAAGTGTGCTCTGTGCTCTAAAGAGATGATAGATGCTTTAATTTTAAAGGTAATCTGTGCTGTTGGGAAGAACTGCTGTTAGAAGTAAGCTGCTTCATTTTGGTTGGAAAACGAAGTTGTCTGTAATAATTTCTTGTGTATTATACTGAAATTACTTAAATCTGAATACAGAGCAGATTCTCTATATATTGATTCTATATCGATTCTCTGTGGACAGAAAATAATTTCATTTTGTTTCTAACCTCTCATTAAGCATGAGGAATGTGTCTGTCCCAAGGACTTGGGACTTGTTCTAGTGATCTATAGTGACTGTCCTCCCTGGAAACCCCACGCCTGCCACCCTCCAGGAATGCCTTTCCAAAGGTCTGTGTTTAAGCAGCAATTTGGTATAACATGATAAGGGGCGGTTCAAGAGCAATTAAATGAACATTTTTGCCTGTCTGAGCCCCTGTAACATTTCTCAAAAAGATACTAGAGAAGAGATTGAGCCCTTTGTATGTTGAACATGTATACAGACGGTTCTTGGTGGCTTTGGGTGAGGCAATTGTCTGCACAAATAAACACCAGAGCTGAGAGCTTGCCATTTTGAGGGGGAAATGTAAATCCTAACATCGATGGCTTGTATCTCAGTACTTCCTAGCTGCAGTGTTAATCATCTGTTAGAGCATTATAATTTTTTGTTTGTTTGTTGTGAGGTGTTTTTTGGTGGTGGTGGTTTTTTTGTTTGTTTGTTGAAGCACCCAGAAATCAAATATTAACCTGATTAAGAATTCAGTGTTATATGTAAGGCGGAGAAGAGCTGCAGGTGGTGACAGGCAACTGGATTGTGTTTGATCTGGCAGTTTTCATCTATGCCACCATTTTATTCCTGCTGTGGGACTGCAGCAAAATGGTGGTTTACTTGTTCTGTACCTTAGGGATGAATAGGGTGTGTGAAATCCCAGCTCCTGCTTGCCAGGGACTGTGCTAGCTCTGGAAGAGAGCTCACTGAAAGATATACCCTTGCTAGGGTGTGAAGGACAATAGGATCTACTACTGGGAAGCTCCCAGTATTGAAGCAAGGAAAGAGCTACATTAATTCTTATGGGATGTGGATTTAGGAATTTCACTGTCCTGAAGGACCTTGCTATTTCTGTGGCCAAAAGCTCAAGCTGGTCCTGGTGTTTGCACTTCTTTTCCAGAAAAAAACCTTTCCCGTGGATGGTTGACTGCACATGGTAATCCCCCATACTGAGAGACAACCAGCTAGAGGGTTTCACAACCACCACTGGACAAAAAAGGACCTTCTGGTCCAACTGAAGTGTCTCTTGAGGGAATTCTCATTCTTGTTATGACCTGAGACAAGTAAAGCTACATGGGCTAATAGTGCTCAAATCCCACTGTGTCCTGCCCGAAACCTTCTGTAGGAGTCACTGAGGATGTGTTGTGTGTGTATATTTATGCTGTAGGGTGGATGGACTGGTGCATGGATTCGCTGTCTTGCAAGCTTAGAAAGTACCTTGCACAACTCTGAGCTGACTGACATAATAGTAAAATGTTGGGATTGTTTGTTAGCTAGTAACTTAAAAAGGGATTTTTGTGCTGGGATGAGCTTCAGAAGAGAAGCTATTTCAGCAAGGATTTTTGTTTTGGACTCAAGTTTTCTGTGTGCTTCAGCCTCACAGTTGTGTTTCTAACTGTTGTGCATCGATAAGAGTTTCCTTCCACCCATAATCTCTTCTCTCCTTCTGTTCCCTGCTGTAAACAAGCCATTAAAAATGTGTTTATGACATCACAGTTGGTGACCATGGAAATGACTTTGATGTTAGAAAGACAAATATAGCATTGTGATTTCATGGCAGGATCAAGGCAGGAGAAGACCCTTGTTCAAATTGTGGGTAATTAACAAAGGTGGTGGAGAGGAAGCTTGAAAAAAAAAAAAACAACAAAAAAACCCCAGCCAAAAACAAACTGTGAAAAGCCAATTGACTGAATATGACACATTTTAAAGTTTTCTTCTGTGTAAAAAATAAAGTTAAAAAAAAAAAACAAAACCAAAAACCTTTCAGATGAAAAATTGCTGTGCTCTGGCTGTACTATTTTTTATAAAAGCCATAGGGTAAACAGAACTGGGGAGAAAAGCTTTGGAATAAGAATTATGCATATGCAAATAATCCAGCAGGCATCTTTCAAGCTAGAGTGGTCTGTGCTTAAATCAGACTTGAAGCATCAGGGCTGCCAAAGACTGTGGGGCCAGCTTTCATCCAGTTTACACCAGTAACAAAGTCCTGCAGATTTTGAGTGCAAATAGATGGAGCTGGGATCTTTGTCTTGCAAAAGCCCCATCCTGTGCTGTGCATCTTCATGGTCATACCTGCTTGCAGCCAGACTCCTCTAAGGAGTCAGGGCAGTGAAATCAAGAATCAAGAGTCTTCAGCTCTTGATTTTGCTGCTACTCCAACTCCTCCTCAACACATTAGGCCAACACTCATGGCATGGCTGCATTCATCATTTACACTGTTGAAAATAAGCCCTGGTTTTCACATACATTTTATTAAATCGTTAGCATTACATGCTTCAGGGGCAGCAGGACCAAGCCTGCTAGGAAAGTATTGTCAGAATCCTTTCTGGGCTTTCTCAAGCAGTTGTTCCAACATATGTAATTATGAATAAAATAGCCTCTGAAAAGGCCTCTTTGGATTCAGAGGGAGATGAGAACAATAGGGTAGAGATTAAAAAAGATGGTTCTTCTCAGCTAATTGTTTTTAATAAAATGGTGAAAGTGAAGAAAACACCAGGAAACTATAATTAGGATGATAATGCTTTGTTCTGCAAAAATATGTGCCCTGTTGCCTGTCCTATTACTGTGCAACAAAGGGAAGGAAGTGGAAGGGAAAAGCGGGCATGAATGCAAGCTGTTAAATGCTGGACTGGGAAGGTCAATAATCTTGTCTTGAAGGTAAAGCTGATATGAAAAAGCCCTGCAGCAAGGCTGCCCTAAGTGCTGCCCAGCCTGCTCAGTGTTTCCCAAGTGTTGGGGTTGGTAGGTCTCCTGTCTGCCCCATGCACTGTATCCTGTCTGAGACCACGGCTTACAAATGCTGCCTGGGATTTCCCAGAGCTGCTACTGAAGCCCACACTTCCTCCTGTGAAAAGAAACCCCCAAGGTTTGAGGGATTTGTATGTTCTTCACGTCCAACTTCTCTTGCAGCTGAAGGCTCAGCCCAGCAGGTAGAGAAGGAGGATGCAGCCCCTTCATTGCCTCTCTTGGCTCTGCCTGACTGTATGTGCCCTCTCCACCCCCCAAAACATTCCTGATCCCGTTACCATAGAGCTACCATAACTGTTTATAGCAAATAGCACTTACACCCAAATTAGCCCCTTTCTTGGTTTTGAGTGATGTGTGGGTAGACTTGGCTAGCTGAAGGCTTGTTGGGTGACACTGTGACAGTGCTGGGCTACTGTCAGTCTCTCTCCACATCATTAGGGATTCAGTATGTTGTTTCTGAGAGGGTTTGGTGTGTGATTCACTCCACAAGCCACTAGAAAATGGTTTTGCATATGAGCTAGGTGACAATGTTTTGTCTTCCCTCTAATTGTGCAGATTTTAGGCTGCACAGCACAGGGCTGTCCTGCTGCATGCTAGTGCCTTTTGCTTGTGTGGCTGCTCTTCACTTTGTTCTTCACTGTGAACTTGCTTGAGAAAAAAAACCCTGACCCATCTGCAACTATCAGAAAGGGGGTTTTGGATTAGTGTTTTGCAGTATTAACCCTTCTTTTATCTCTATGCACTGCCCTTTGGGTTTGGGATAAGAAAACATGACTTTGCCTTTCTAACGTGTACTGGGAGCACGTGGGTCCTGGTGGTGCCACAGCCGCCTTCTGGGCTCGTGCCTTGCTGGTGACACATTTCTCTTCTGTCCTGGGATGGTATCAAACTGCTACAGAGACCAGTGATTCTGATAGCCCACCTGTGTGTTTGCAGTCCTCACCTGTTGGAGGAAAGCTGTGCTGTAGTCTCCAATTGGGCTTCCCACGGGAGGCTTTTATGCCCCCAATTAACCCCTTGCATAATTACCCATAGAAGTAAGCAGTCTGGTACTGGAATGGGGCAAAAAGTGCTGCTAGCCAGTAGCTGCCCTTCGCTTTGGATTGACAGATCGTGCCTCGCTTTGGGGACAGCCACTACGGTCGGGGTGGCACAGGAGCAGGGACTCCTCTGTGTCTGCAGATGGATGGCAAGGGCAGCATAAGGCAGGGTGTCCCCAGAGGGGTTTATATTCAAGTTTAAGGAAGTTTAGTTCTCTTTGGGCTAATGGTCTCTGTGGTACTTGGGCAGCATAAAATTCTTATGGGAACAAAATCTTGGTTACTGGAAGGGAAAAGAAAGCTTTAGAAATATTGGGTTGTCTTTTGGTTATGCTTTTGTCCTATGCCTAATTAGCACTTTGGAGAAGGAGGACATTTCTCATCCAACAACTGTGCTACTTCATCTCCTCCAGTGAAGCAGGAAAGACCAATTTTTACATCTATGAAATCAGTAAAGTAAATGAGAAAATAGAGTCTTTCCCAAAAGAAGAAAGAATGAATCCATTCACCCTCACACCAAGAAGCAAGAGAGATCATAAAATCAAAATGTTTTAAAATACTCCTGGGTCGTATCTAGCAGCTGGCACAGAGCAGCAGGGAAATGCAAAGTGTAGTTATTGTTTATTTTAGCTACTTTATTTTGTTTGTTTTGTTTCGTTTCTTCCAGACTCTGAATAGCAAAATGATGCAAGTTTGCCTTGTGAAAAAAGAAGAAAATTCACACTGACAGGTTGCTGAGATGCACCTGAGAAGCCAAGCTGATCAGGTAGAGCTAAAGTCTCTTCCCTTGGTGGCAGACTTTCTCAACTGAGTCACGTAAGAGTAGGAAATGCCTCAGTCCTCTGCCAGCAAAGTGCTGGTGATTCCAGCTATATTGTTTGAACGCATCCATCGGAGGCCGGCAGAGACCACCAACGCTCTCGCCCCAAACAGCCTTTTTCAAAGGGAAAAATGTTGGTGGATTCTCACCACGCTGATTATAGGGGATTATTCTAGGAGTCTCAGAAGTATCTGAAAACCAATCTTTCTAAGTTATTTCTGAATAGCTATTGAATGGATGATTTCCATACCCATTATCAAAATGATGTGCTGGCAGTGAAATTTAGCTGTATTGTATTTGATCAGTAATTGGTGAAATGTTTTCCTAGGGTTAAAAGTAGTGTCGGCAGCAGCTCTGTGTAGGGATTTACAAGGTGTTTAGATACATTTTTATGTATTCAGTTGCTTTATGCTATCCAAATGCTTTGATGGTGTGGAGAAAGCTAACGGGATTTATCTGAGTATTTAAAGACAAACTGAAAAGACTTTTACCTTCTGAGACCCAAGTTCAGAGTTGCATTGCTTCTGTTAGCTGTTGATGACACAACTAACGTTTAAAACGATGTCCAATGTTAAAGTCTTGATCATTAATGACTTTCAGGTCTGGAGAATAGAACAGGCACAAAAGCAATCAAAGCAAATGCAGTAGAGAGATTAGTAAAGAAAACATCAATGATAAAAGAGTGAAAACTTTCCTTAGCTTAGATTGTTTTTTTTAGTCCATGGCAATAATGACTAAGATTATGCCATATCTTTGATTTTATCTTGGACCATGTGAAATAAGAATGTGGTAAAATGTTCCCCACTTTTTCAGCTGAATCAAAGAGAAGAGATTAAGACTGGGAGAGAGTAAAGAAAGAAATGTGGAATGAAGGAAAAGCCTCCTAATTTCCAGTTAAAGGTGAACTGAAAAGAAGAGCTGCTGTTTAACCCCAGGCTTCCATTTCAGAAACAGTGACAAGCATGTGGTGGATATGAATGCATCAAGGTAGGGATGGGGGGAGATAAGCAGCACCTCAGTCTGAGCTTTAAAAATGTTTCTGCATTGTAGTAGGTAGCTGGGGTTGAAAGCAATTTTCTGGATTTATATCTCTCCCATGAGGTGCAGGCAAAGGGGCAGAGATGATCTGCTCCAGGGCTGAGGAGCACAACAAATAACAAATCAACACATCCATCACAGCACAGTGATATCTACACATTCTCAGCAGAAGTAGAGCATCTTTCTTTTAGCCCCTGCGTGGCTGGTATTTGTTGTTACACTGTTCTTCTCACCTGTGTTTTGGGTTCAAAGCTGCTGGTTCATGCTGGTGTCTAAGGCCTGTAACATATCCCTGTCTGGATGGAAGGTCTAGGTGGCCAGGAGTGTCAGGGCACCTCAGACTCTCCACCTGAGGCATCTCTACGCTTCTAGAAACATAGAAGGAAAGAGCTGATTCTTAGAACAATATTTAAATATTCTGAATTGCAGCTACCTGCTGACAACAACAACAACAAAACCCCTTCTGACTGTTAAATCTGTCACATTCTAGACAAATACTTAAGTGGTGTTTAATTTTAGGGCAGTCTGTATGTCCTGGTGTCCCACAGCCCTCTACAAACTCTGAGCGGCTGAGCCCTTCTCGGATGTTATCATGCTGCTGCTCTCAGCATCCTCCAGAGAAGAGTCCTTTTGCAGCTGGAATGGGTGGTGCACAAAGAGACTAAGTGTCTTGGTTGAGGCCAGAAAGTCTGTAGATGAGGAAGGAATTGAAAACTGGTTGCTCACTTTTTGGCCTGGCAAGTGGGTCTGGGACTGTCCTTTCCATTTCAGCATTGAGATGATTTAATCCCTTTAGAAATAACCACATGAAAAGGAAGAAAAATTTTGTTTTAATAATCCTTGATATAACACCTGAAGCCAATAAGTCAGGTATTATAGGTTAATGAAAGCTTACCTAAATTACCACTTTGATAGATAGTGTAAAACAAAGTATTGCATTAATTACATAGTGATTTTAAAAATGTTTCAGACAGATATCAGCACTTTATTATTGCATATTTGAGGCAAACTCCCTTAAATTCAAAATATTGTATCTGCAGAGTGTTTGTCCTCTTATTTAAAGGCCTATTTAGTGGTAACACTTCCTGTAACAACCCTCATCGATTTTATCTTTAGTGACTCTCTCTCACCCTGCTCCACTTTCTTCCACCCAATGGCTAGTGATCCTTGTAGACGTCCCCATACCAAGGCTGTGGAGATCCAGCCCTAGCAGAAAAAAAGTTGGGAAAAAAACAACCCCTGTGATCCATCCAACTTGGATGCCTTGAAACATGCATAGCTGAGGGAATGCCAAGGGAAAGCCATTTCCATACTCTCTTCTTGTCAGAAGAGTAAGCAGGCTGAAAAAGTTGGATGTGCACAGTAAGTGGAAGCTGACCCAGGCAGCCTTGATTTACATAGAGCACTCTTGGGACCTGCTCATTACCACAACATCCCCCTAATCATCACCTCTGCATGATGGGCACACGGATGTGAATGTGCCCCAGGATTCCCAGAGCTTCATTTTCCTAGCAGCACCCAGCCTTTTGCAGTTATTGTGATATGACAGATGCACATATCATTGAAAGCAGGTCTTGCATGGCATTACACAATGTAAATCAATAATGTGAAAATACAGCCGTTAACACAATGTACAGTTTTGCCTATTACTACAATGCCCTGCTTGTTCCAAAGGAAAAGCAATTTTATGCTCCACTGAACCATGGTTTGCTTAGCCTTCAACTAGCGGCAAATGCCAGATACTGCAAAATGTTACTGTTATGCAAGCAGTGTCCTGGATTTATTTCTATGTATCCATGCAAAGACTAATTTCAACAAGGACTAGAGCTGGAGTCCCTGTGAATACCAGGCTGAACTGTTCTGACCCTGCATTTCCAGCTCTGCTGCCTCTTCTCAGTAGCCAGGTCCTGATCCAGCAAAGCTGCACAGTCCCATGCAACCCACTATGGCTGCTCTTTGGACTTGGAATTACATTCCCCCAGGTTTTAGGATATCCTAGCACTCAGTAACACCTTAATCCAAAATTGGGGCAGGATAACTGCCTGCCACGTAAATGCCCTATGTATACAGGTCCTCTGTGCCTGGCTCACACACCACTCTTGGTTGCTTTCTCCAACCTCCACCCATCTCCATCATACTCCTTTGCTTAGATATGAGGCTTGATTGCCTCCCTGCATGGCAAGAAACTCAGCACTTCTTGGGCACTTCTTATACTTGTTGACTGAGATGTACGGAGACCAGAGCATGAAGCCTCTGAAACAAAAATTATCAATATGGGCCTCATTGACTGCTCCTGCCATCTTCAAGCCTGGTAGAAGTTAACTCCTTCTAGCTAAAGACACAAAAAGAAGAGCTGTAATGTCAAAATGAGAGATCTGCCTGGATTGCTTGGGTATCAGGGAAGAGGAGTAATGCTGCTGTGTAAAGGTAACCCCTTCTGTCGCTCTGAATGAAGAAGCTGATCAACGTTCACTTCTGAGCAAGAAAGCTTTGATATGTTTAACCTGGGTTAGAATCTTGGTAGAAACAAAGATACCAGAAAAACGTGTTGTTGAGATGGAAAAGCTGTAATGCCTGAGCTTATCAGCTCAGCATAAGGGGGCATAAAAGGGCACTGCCACTTATTCTCTGTCTGTGCAGCCATCCTCAGGTATGGAGACTGGCCTGTGCTCAGGTTGGGCTGGGGATATGGATTTTCCTGTCGTACTCAAGTATGGGTAGGGCAGGAGCAGGCAAGCAGGGACATGGCTGCAGCTCACAGCTCACCGTCCATGGTTTCTGGCAGAATTGGTTTTCATTGGAAAAAGGCAGATTTGTCAAAGATAGGCTGTTTAGCAGAAACAGATTAATTATCCTGAGAGTGAAGGCAGGAAAATGTGGAAAATGAAAATGTGTGAGAACACCCTGGACTCATGTTTTACCAGCTTTCTGTGCTCTAGGTCTCCTGTATGGAAGCAGTTGGATAGCCCTGAGAGAAACATTATTGTACATGTTCATTTGGGGGTTAATTTCTGGATCTTGACTTGCCTCTGAGTTGGATGGAAAGTGCATTTCCAAATTTCAAATTATTGCACAGAATAGAAATTCTGGCATTGTTCAGTTCTGTCTTCTGCTTATAAGGTAAAGCCAGGAAAAGACTGAAAGCTTCTGCCAGTTGTGCTGTGCTGGCATCCAGCCGCTGCAGGTATGCTTTTTAATGAGAGCTTAAATGGGCATTAAGGGGTTTGCTGGTGACAAAAGGATGCAGATGTCAACTTCTTTTGATAAAGTGGTGGATGAGACTTTATATGCCCATGCTGTGGACAGAGGGGCTGGGACACGGCACGACCATGCTGTGTGCGGAGCAGGGGCAAAGCCATAGCTTCCCTCCTCCTCCCAGCAGCATGGTGTGGGAATAGTTTCAAAATTAGGGGACTTTTTTTTCGTCTGGGTATCTGCATGGAGTTGGGCACACTGATGGGCAGCCTGGTTTGACCTGATCAAAGGGGGTGTGGCAAACACAAGAGGATTTCATCCGGGGAAAAAACAAGCATGGGGTTCATCCCAGGGTTCTTGAGAAACCAAGTGTTGGGTTCATCCACGAGTTTTTCTAAACCTTTTTCTCCTTTGGACCGATGTCAATTTGAAATGCAAATGCAACCTTGAAGTGGGAAGTAGCAGCGTTCTGTTTTTTGAAGTGTCCCCACAAAATATTTCAGTTTTATTAAATGCACTCCTTTTTTTTTCCCCCTCTGGAAACATTTGCCATTTTTGGCCCAAACTCAAGAGTGTTTTGGTGCCTGGCCCTCTCTTTGTCATTTCACTTATTGTTTGTTGTGGGGGAAAAATGTCCTTTCTGTTGTGCCTCCTTGATTTTCACCTTCCACTATGCTCTCAGCATGGGTCAGTCAGCAGCCTTTGCCTTTTGCCTTCCTCCTGCATGCACCTCTGCCAGCTCCAGCACCCTTTCTGTTGCCTCTGGGTGGGCTTTGCCTCACTGTTTCAGGAAGGTGCAGGCCACTGGGATTGCTCTTGGGATTTGGTCCAGGCTGTGGTGTGGTACATAATGTTTCTCGTGAGCCATGGCTATGGTTACAGAGGGGACGGGAAAACCTTCTACTCCCGAGGCTGAAGCTGCCCCTCCACGCCTGGGGGCTCTCACTCAGAGAGGAGGGAACTGATCCTGTTGCCTTTAATATTTCTATTATACAGCCTAGATTAATTTTGATTTTCTCTTTTGACTCCTTTGTTGTGTTTATTTCAAGGGATTTCTGTCACCTCTCTTCTAAGCTTCAATGTGCCTGGAAATTTTCTGTCAGGAGTGATTGTGCATGACTTGAAGAAAGTGCAATTTTTAAGACTCAAATTCACTTAAAAATCCCCAGTGCTTTCTATTCTTTTATTAGTAGTATTATTTTTCCTCCAAATTAGCACATCTCCTAGCTGAAGCTTCCTCATCTGACAATGCTGTGTATGTTATTACTGCCACAAGACCTTTCCACCACTGGGTTTGTCTCTTTTCCATTTCCTCCTATGAATATGAGATTTGCAGGGAATTGCTGTATGCTGAATATTTGCATTATAGCCCGGGATGCTTTGAGTAAGACTTCAGGGAGCTGAAACAAACTTGAGATCAATCCAAAATAGTCTGAAGAAAATTCCCCAAAGTCATAGACAAATATTTCCAAACATGAATATTTCCACCCTGGTAATTCTCTTTAAATATATTATTGTGACAGACAGCTAGACAGACAGGCAGACACTTATGGACGACTGACATTAGTATGGAGCTTCTGCTGTCACCCGCAGACAGGCTGCGTGGCTGGAATGATGATGTTTCTGTCCTGACTTTGGGGAGTTTCACATATTAGACAGTACTAAGAGAATTTTTAATTGCACTCATTTTACTTCTTTTTTTTTATCAGAAATGAGACAATGCACGAACCCCTGTGGTTACTGTAGTCTCAATCAGCTGCCAAATAATATTATAGAAGTTGTGATTGGATTAATGAAAAGCTTGTAACAAAATTATGGTTGTGAGGAAATTATCCTATTGGGGGCTCTAATTTAAACTGGTGGGACAAAATTAGTCCTAAATTAAAGAAAAACGCTAATTGTCTAGATATCGCTCAGTTGATAAATGCACCAGTAGGATCCCACTCCCAGGGTGTCACTCTGCTCTTCACAGGGTTTTGGAGGGAAAATGCACTAGGCAGCCTTGTTCCACTCCCTTTTTGCTTTTTCCATGGGTATCCTGGGCTGCCGTGGGTTGTGAGCTCCTCCTCGGCCCCACTCCTAATGGCACTGAGCCCTAGAGGTCCCAGAGGAAGGGGTAGTTTGGGCACCCTGTGTTTCCTTAGGGATTCTTAGCTGGGGTGATCCAGCACCCACATGGGCTTCCACCACTGAGACATATAGGTAAGGTAAGCAGTCATTCCTTGTGTCCTGTCATGTGCTTCTCTTTGTTGCTTGTGATGGAGCAGCTCTCTATTAGCGTCTGAGTCTTGCCCCACACCATGTTTTTGGGAACTGGCCTGTTACCTGCAGGGTTCTGGTCTCTTCCCTCCATGCTGTTCTTTCCCAGCTTCCCTAGCAAAACAGGACCCCCAGCTCGCAGCTATTTCTCATTTCAGGGGAGAAAAGGGTATTTGAAGCCCTGTGGGTCCCCAGGGTGTGGGAGACGACAGCTGGGGACACTGTTCTACAGAAAGAGCTTTTTCTTCTCCTGGAATCAAAAAAAAACAGCCAGAGATCTGTAAATGCAGAGCCACAGTGATGCCTCATGCTGAGGAAGGGACATATTCTCAGGTAACAGAGTTTTGTCTGTATTCATTCAGAGACATAGCTCAGTTTTCCCCATAGCTGGGAAACCCTGAGTTTGACTTTTAATAACCACAGAGATACTGGCGGCAGCAGAGCCCATGGGACACCACACAGGAGAACCTAGGATGGTTTTCACCACACATTGCCCTACTGATCTGGACCTTTTAAGAAGGTTTCATGGGCCACAACATTAACCTGCTGGAGGCATCTCCCATGCTGCAAGGGAAGGGATAAGTGGGATGTAGCAGGTATTTTGAGTACAATTGCATCCTATCAGAAAAATCTTGAAAAGGACGAGAGCCCCATCAGGGCCAACAGGAGACCCTCTGTCTGACTTGAAAAGCTAAGCCACTTAGATACAAGACTCCTGATGCCAGTAGAGGTTGTTAGTAAGCAAACATCAATCTCCCTATGCCTGGGGGCCAGTTAAACTGAGTTTTCCCTCTGGTTCTGAGACCCCATTAGATCCTAGTGTTTTGCTGGTGGGTTAAGCTGCGTTGCTGGATCAGTTGTCTAAGAAAAACAGCTCCATTTCCTTCAGAAATTGTTCCTCTCCTTTAGGAAAACGTTTCTGTTGCTTGCCTCTGTCATTGGTCCTAAAGTGGTAAGTGCCAGGCAAATAAATCTGTATTTAAAGCAATAAATTCAGTGCTTTTCCTCTGAGGCTTTATTTTCTCATTTAGTGACCTCTTGTTCCCCATGTCTTTGACACTTCTCCGATGTGCATTAAGCAAATATGCAATCATCCTTTCATTCTCTATCTTTGCTTTCATTATGATTTTTTACACTTCATTACTTTTCCCTCTATAATTGCAACTCTTTGTTGTCCCAAAGTTTTATGGCTCTTTCCTCTCTTCTCTCACTTCTTGTGTTTCTTTGTTATTCACGTTAGCTTTTCTTGACACTGTGTTCCTAGTACATTTTCTAGATGTCAAGCAAACTCTTAGGCCTAAACTCATTTATCTTTGAACACTTTCCATTTCCACTTCAGTGCTCTACCCCAATGAATTCCATCCAGAACTTCCTTTTCTTCTAAAATTGGCTGTGCTGCTTTTATTCAGCGTTCTTCCCTTTTTAGGCCTAATTATAAATCCGATTGTTCGGTCCTGAATGCTTCCACGAGCTCCATTCATTTCCGAGCACGGTTCTGCCATAACTGCCGGGGGAAGTTGCGTGACTGCCCTTTCAAAATCCTAATATGATCTAGATGAGAAAGAGGGATGTTATTTCTAACTTAAATTAAACCCTAGCACAAGACCAGCCTGTTAAATCCCTCCGCTCTGCTCTCCTCTTGCCGCATATACCCGCCCTAGAAAGCAAAGAGGAGAGGGAGGATGTCCTGGGGTGGGTTCATGGCTTTATGGGCTTTTCCCAGCCCCTCACAGTGAGCTGCCAGGAGGAGCTGGTGGGCACTGCCCTCCCTCCCACCGCCATTGAGTGCAGGGCTCTGTCGGAATCCTGCTGTTCGGCCAAAGCGCCTCAAAGTCACCGACGGATGATTCCCACAAACGTACACCACTGCTTCCCTTAAGGAATTTCTACTGGCTGCTTGAATAATGGGATGGTAATTTGTGAGCAGAAAATGCCACCCTTACTGACTTCATTTGCAGTATCTTTGGGATAAGTGACCGGGGGAAATGCTTGGGGTTTTGCTGCAGCTCTCCACCTGGGGATTGTTGAGCTGATCAGGCTGGATTTTGGTTCTGCAGCTGGGCAGGGGCTGTGTGGGGGAAAAAAAAAACCACCTGTGGTTTGTGAAGCTTTTCATGCTCCCAGGCTCTATGTGGAGCTCAGCTGCTCAGCCTCAAGGCAAGCCATGCCCACTGCTCCACAACCAAATGCCTAACTCTAATCCAGAGTCTTACAGAGTAGACTTCAGGATCAACTAAATGATGTGATGGGCTTGATGTATGTCCAGATACGTCCAGCAATGTTTGCCTTTAGGTATGTTTAGGTGTTTAGGCTCCTTAGGTGGCTTCATCTGGGTTGAATGTTCTCAGGAGGGGAATGTGCAGGGCTGGGAACACAGCCTGAAATAGAGAACAAATAGGAACCTTCTGTTCTTCCTGTGGAAATGTTGGCAGGATTTGCTAAGCTTTCAAATGAGCAAGGCAGCCCTCTTCTTTCTCCTCCAAAATCAACCTTGGAGGAAGGTGATGACAAAGAGAATTGGTCTTGTGCACTTACTTACTGATTTGACCTGATTTCTTCCTGTTCTTTGAGCATCTGGAAAAAAATTGAGTAATGTCATGAAAAAGTTCATCCTTTGCTGAGTCGAAGAGGCAAACGTCAGTGACTCTGCAGACCTGGGGCACTCTGTCATCCCTAGCTAGTGTGGGGGCTGCTCTGCTCTCTGGGCATCACTTTCTCCTGAAAACCCAGGAAAAGGCAACCTCTGCTTCCTGGCCTGTCTTCTTGTGACCTTTCAGGCTGGTGAACAAGCAGTGTCAGCAAGCCCAGGTGATGTAAGGTGGTGGTCCTGCAGGAACATGAGTAATAATAGTGCACCCTGAAGTGCATATATGTAGGTATTGTTGTACATAGTGCCCTAAGAATATCATTGAGAATTGGTGATTTTGAGTCCTCTCCATGGTGCAGGATCACTGGTATTGCTGTTGGCAGATAAACCATTTGGACTTCCCAGATGTAAAACAGGGTGGATATTGCTGGCTGCATAGTATATATAGTGATATTGCTGTGTAATGCCTAACCTGCTGAAGACTTTAAGATGCCTCATGAGCTGCTCTGTGTTGAGCTCAGTGATTCAAGGATGACTTGCCCTGGTCCAGCTCTGCCAGTGCAGAGCAGAACCATCACAGGTGGAGAGGACAGACATTGTCAGGGTGCACAGACACCCACATCAGGGTTTGCCAGACGTTGCAGTGTGTTGGTGACATATAACACACAAGATGGAGAGCTTAGGAGTAAAGCTCCTTTGACCTCAGAGGAACGTCATTACCTACCTCATGGTTGCACTGTGCTCCTGCTTTTTGCAGAAACAGTGGAAAAGGGGTTCAGGCTCCCCAAGTGCCAAATGAAATCTTACAAATTACCTGACCTTAGAGCCTGAGTCCTTTTAAAATTTGTACATTGATTTGTGAAAAGCTTTGGTGTTTTTTAAAGAACTTCCTCAAGCAAAGTTGCTTGAAATGGTGGCCTTCACCAAGAACTGATTGAATGATGATGATGTAGCAACTGTCCCCAAGGAGTGCAGGGACATGGCTAGTGTATTTAGCTTGTGCCTGGAATTTTTACCACAGTATGCAGAACCATTAGTTTTTTTGGAAGCTTTAACACAACCATGTGTATGGTCAGAGTATTTTGTTTCCCATTTTGTTTGCAGAGGGAGATAGACTTCTTGCAGCAACTTCTCTGTATAAGACCAGTCACGGGAGCTGACTTGAAAAAATCAGCTATCAAACACCACATCATGTAAATAAATTCATCTTGCAGTTTTTCTAAGCATCTGCAGCTGACTGTGTATGCTGGATGGATATGACTGGATTATTATAGTCTGTCATTCAGCGTGAATTCAGGCACTGTTTTAAGTGAGTATTATTTAATAGGCTGGAAGAAGCCTTTGGAGCTGTTATTATCTCTCATGTAAATGCATGTTAAAGCAATCTCAACAGGCATATCACCCTGATGGACTGTACTGCTCCTATGGAAAAGCTTAGGGTTTTGTACTGTGCCACACTGAACTACCTGCCCTCTGGGATGGCAAAAAGAGAAAGTGTAGAGCCCTAGGATGGCAAATGAAAGGATGTCAGGCTGCTGCAAGGAGTGACCAAGCTGCTGCCTGGGCTGTGGCCAAAGGCTTAAGGGTGCAAAGCAAACAGCCTGGCTTGGGAGGACCAGGTTTAACACAAACTTCAGAGAAGGTGTTAGCAAATCTGCATGGACTGACTGATCAATCACTTGGGTGCAGCATGACATGGCTGTGCTGCCTGTGGGTCACAGATGTGTTGGGAACCAGGACCCCACCAGGGAGGGAAAAGTTTCAAGGTCCAATGAGCAACCTCTAGGAAACCATAGGCTTTGGAGGGCGAGGAGACACGAGGAGGAACTACACAGCTTCCCTGTTTATTAACAGACAGCAGAGATCCACAAAGAGTGAGTAGGAAGGTGGGATAAAATCCCAGACAGCACAAAAAGCTGCTTGGTGGAGATGCTGCTCTGAGGCATCCATGGCAGGAGAAGGTCAGTCTTGAAATTGCTGTAAGACTAGGTTACATTTGTGCTCATTTTCCTTCCCTGCCCTGGCCCAGGAGCCCCTTGCCAGTGTCCAGCTCTGGCTGTAGCTGGTGGGCTACCCTCAGAAACACACAGAGTCCTCAGCTGCTTGGTGATATTATTATTGTTATTGTTATTATTATTTTATTCACCTCAATAAAAAACCTGTGATTCATTAAGTGCTTGTCATGTTTTGATATGTGGATCAGGAACTGATCAATAGTCAGCCAAATTTAATAAAAAGGAGCTCTATTCTCGGGAAATGAGCTTGTTACCATGCCAACTATCGATCTTCCCTGACAGGCTCTGTAAGTCACAAAATGGGGTCCTGATGGGTAGGTCGGTCTCCCTGCTGCCTGCCTGCCAGGAACGATGCCGATTACAGACTCACAGGATGTTAGGAGTTGGAAGGGACCTCGAAAGATCATCTAGTCCAACCCCCCTGCCACAGCAGGATTCCCTAACCAGGTCACACAGAAGCGCGTCCGGACAGGTTTTGAATACCTCCATAGAAGGAGACTTCACCACCTCTGTGGGCAGTCTGTGCCAGTGCTCTGGCACCTGAACTGGGGAAACATTTCTACGTGTATTCACATGGAACCTCCTACACTTCAGCTTACAGCCATTGCCTCTTGTCCTGTCACTGGGCTTCACTGAGAAGAGCCTGACCCCAACATCCTGACACCCACCATTCACATGCTTAAAAACATAGATGAGGTCACCCCTTAGTCTCCTCTTCTCCAAGCTAAAGACACTCAGCTCCCTCAGCCTCATAAGGAAGATGTTCCAGCCCCTTCACCATCTTTGTGGCTCTGTGCTGGACTCTTTCAAGCAGTTCCCTATCCTTCTTAAACTGAGGGGCCCAGAACTGGACACAATATTCCAGATGCAGCCTCACCTCTGTGTTTAAAACACTTTGGAGACAATTCTATTTTATGATAGCGCCTCTATGTAATTCTTTGGCAAAGGTTCTAGATTGCCTGGAGCCAGCGGAAGTCATCCAAAGGCTTTATTTTCCTTTCTGTCTCTAAGGTAGTGGAACTACAAGACAGAAAAGAGAAGGCCTCTGGTTCTGCACTGGAGCCTCCCGGGATGAGGAGGGATGGAGCCTGATGCCAGCCCACACACCTGCCTTGCTGATATACCATGTGCCAGCTATCACCTGATCCCTAACTTCCACTACTGCTGCAGCATTTTATCTTGTGATGCTAATAACTTAGGGTAAGACAGATGGTGTTAAAAGGCACCAAACCAAGCCCCATCAGGTCCAAACCACTTAAACACAGTGGCCCATGTCCTTTTCCAGCTAGGCACTTAACTTGGTGTTCGAGGTGTTAAGAATGGATGGTTGTGATGTTTTAACCCCAGTCAGCAACTAAGCCCCGTGCAGCTGCATGCTTGCTTGCTTGTTTGCTTCCCCCTTGGTGGAGTGGAGAAGAGAATCAGAACAGCAAAAGTGAGAAGACTTGTTGGTTGAGATAAAGACAGGTTACTAGGTAAAGCAAGTCACATATGCAAGGAAAGCAAAACGAGGAATTCATTTACCACTTCCCATTGGCAAGCAGGTGTTCAGCCACCCCTAGGAAAACAAAGGCTCCATTGCGTATAAAGGTTACTTGGGAAGACATCGCTCCAAAAGTTCTCCCACCTTCTTCTTCTTCCCTTAGCTTTATATGTTGAGCATGACATCATATGATGTGGAATATCCCTTTGGTCAGTTGGGGTCAGCTGTCCCAGCTGTAGCTCCTCCCAGCTTCTTGTGCACCCCCAGCCTGCTCACTGGTGGCGTGGGGTGAGGAACAGAGAAGTCCTTGATGCTATGGAAGCAGTGCTCAGCAATAGCAAATAATATCCCTGTATTATCAACCCTGTTTCCAGCACAAATCCAAAACACAGCCCATACCAGCTACTATGAAGAAAATTAACTATCTCAGTCAAAACCACCACAATGAATTGTACTTTGGGCAGCAAAAGCTTTATAGGCTTAGAAAATCCAATTCTGTGCTCAGTACAGTCCCTGAGACTTCCCTAGAATAGTTTATCCAGCCAAAAGTGAGACAAAGGTAGAATTTGATGTGGAAGATCTCACCAAAGTCACCTGGGGAGAGGGAGTGCAATGCAATTCCTTCATAGCTTTTCCAGATTGTGTACTGTAAAGTTTATTGTGATTTGACATTGACATTAGCCCTGCTTTGGGTGGGGGGTGGGACTCAAGATCTCCAGAGGTCCCTTTCAACCAATGTGTTTCCATTATTTCATCTCAGAGAGGTGATATGAAGTCTAACACCAAAATGAATATGCTTTCTTGAGTGTTCAGACTCAGGGGGGCAACAAGAGCTGACATCAAAACCTGAATATTTCTCGGAACTATTTGTGTATATGAGGTGCCAGAAGAGTTCTAGTACCTTGGTTGTGTGAAGCAGAAGTTATTGGACGGTGCAGTTTGCTGTATCAGAAGAACTGCCAGCAGCAAGCACCTGCCCTTGTCTGCTCTCAGCATTCCTCCTCCTTGGTCTTAGCTCATCTCAAACTCCCTGTTTCAAGTTTCCTTCTTTCAAATATTTTTCTTCAGTAAAAATTGTTTAGCATCTCCATAGGGTTCATTAACAAGAGCTTTTAATTGAAAGGTCCTTTCAATATACAACAAAAGTGAAAGTCTTCAGCAAGGTTTCATAACCCCTGACCTCTCTCTGTCCCTGCAGTATATTTCAGTGGTGTGGCATGGCAGTGAGGGCTGAGCATAGGCAGGGTGGAGCAGCTCTTTCAGTTAAACATTTGTGTGCCAAATTGAGCCTAAAATAAAACCCTTCTTAAAATCCAGCGAAAGTTGGTTTTGGGAATGGGCTGCCAGATCAGATCCCTGCTGCTGGGGCAGGGCCTAGCAAGGTTTTAACACAGAATCAACGGCATATTCTGTTTTCTGTTGCAGTTTACGCTGGAGCCTTGAAGAAGAATGAGACCAGTTGGGTGCCAGCAGCAGTGCAATGCGGATGAGAGAAGGGGGCCCCTCCAAAAGCCACAGGAGGAGAAGGAAGGCCAGCATTGCTGTTCAGAGAGATGTGGTTCCTGCTGTTGCTCCTGGGCACCCCTCTCTGGCAACCCAGCTTTTCCCCTTTCCACCAGGAACACAAGCGATGCAATAACCAACATGGAAAATACTTCTTGTTTAGGAGAGAGGGCTGCGAAACAAGAAGCCCAGCTCACCAGCTCTGGCTCTGTAGGCTGCTGCCTTCCCTGCCTGCCAGGAGAGAGAGGCGCCTCGTTCAGCACAAGGGGAGCTAGCCCAAGCTTAGGGGTGCCAGAGGTTTTGTGTGTTCCTGTGCTCAAGGAGCCTGCTCTGCAGTTTTTAAGATGGATCAGCAGCCTTACATCGCATTGTGATTTGGCTGCAAGTTGAACTGAATGTGTATCATCGCAGCAGGCTCCTGCTTTGCCTCTCCTCCCCATCTAATATATGACTATACAGTGAGAGTTTTACAGACAAGATAATATGTTTTGGCTGCACAAAATAGTTATGTTCTTCCTATAGGAGAAAAATTTAATTTTGCTCTGAATTCCACTATAACCAGACAGCTCTCCATTTATATCCTGGGTAATAAACCAGAGCAACATGAAGCCTCGTGCACAGAACTGAAGTGGTTTCTTAAAGCAAATTTGGCAGGAAATAAGTCATCCTCTTAAAAAGCCAGTTCACTCTCCATGTACAGTGCATCACCAACCCTTTGCTGAAAACTGCAAACAGGCACGAAAAGTCATTTTGTGAAAAACAGAGAGAAATCTGTGAGCTCTAGCAAAGCTCTGTGAGCTAGGCCATATGATTCTGTTATCAAAATCACTCATAACTTTGTTAGAGAAACCACCCTGTGGCTTCTCCTTGACTCCTTGTTTTGCTGTGCCTAGGTACTCTAATATCACAAGGGCCATTAGTTTGGCTTCATATAAAAACAAGGTCATGCTGGTATCACATCTTCCCTCTGTGCTTTTCCTCTTTTTTTCTTGCCTCCTCAGTTATTTTTTCTTAGTTTTTTTTTCCAAGCTTCCTTTCTAGTTTCTATTTCTCTCGTGCAAACATGCCATGGCAAAGCGATGTAAGCAATGCATAATATATTTGCAGTAATGTATGATTCATTTACTAGCTTTCATAATTAATGTGTCTGTGTTTTACATACACAGTACTTCCAGCATGCATTTCATGATGTGAACACTCTTCAAAATCTAATAAAATGTAATCCATTAAAAGCAATAGTACTATTCCCGTGATGAGATTTGTGTGCAGTTCTGCAGCAGCTGCAGAAAGAACTTGGTGCTGAATTTATGTTCTAAGCACCAACTTTTTGCTGCTGGTTTATGCAGCTCCTAATTGTCAAGGAGAAAATTATTATAATGATACATATTATTATAATGATACCACAGTTGGTCTGGATAACATCTGCTTTCATACCTCAAAAACTTTCCAAACCAAATAATTTTTCTATCTGCTGTCTGGAGTTCAGTAACAAATCTAAAAATTATGCTGAATTTATGAAGAAACATATAAGAACTGTACAGCAGCATCTTTGAAATATCAGCTAAATAATGCAAACATCTGCACCTCCAAATACTTCATCCTTGCTAGGGGTTTGGTGGGGCTGAGAGCACACACAGCCTCTAAGTGGGGGCCCCCAGACCCTGCTCACAAAGATATTTATGCACCTAGTTGCCATCAATATAGGCAAGAGTTAGGAACTGCCAAGGAGCTCAGGCCATGCACTTTATTTACACGTTATTCTCTTCCTAGTGAGGATTTGAGGGCCCCAAATTATTTTGCACCCCATGAAGAAGACAGCTGACAGAACCATTTGTGTATTATTCCTTGACGCACTGTTCCAGGCAGATGGCTTCAGGAGCTTTTAGTTTCCTATCTTCCTACTAGAAACATGTGTAAAATCACTTCCAACAACAAAATCTACAGTTATGAATGAATCAATCTAACATGAATATGTTGAAAATTCAAAATGGATCTCAAAAATAGATATAATTTCCAGTGTAAGTTTAGAAATCTTGTTCCCATCTCTCCAGATACCAGGCTGAAATTTTGCCTGCTCTCCTCCAGCTGAATCCTTATTAAAGCCATCAGGCACAAACCATCCCAGCTGGGCAGCAGCATAGGGTTTGGGGGGTTACCTCTGCCAAGGCTCAGCAGCTAAACCAGCCCCCCAAGAGCTGCCTTGACTGTCAGCAGGTGAGGAGCACCACCGACTTTAATAAGTTAAGCCTGGACTTGTGGGTTTTTTTGGGAAGTGTTTTGCAGTGGAGGGGACACTGTGATAGGAAAATGTCATGTTTTTTCAATGCTGCTAGTCAGGACAGCAAGCTGATGGCTGTGCCTTCAGCATGACTCCAACCCACTGGTTTTGCTGGACTTGCATCAGGCTTTCCCTAAGGTATTTCAAATGCAGATTTTTTTTTTAAAGGTATTGAACTACTGCTTGCATGTTGCTGTCTCCATCCTAGAAAATGTTTCCCTGCTGGGGCAGCTGCCTGTGCTTCATGAGTAGCTTTGGTGTTTCTCTACAAGTGGGATTTGTACAAACCTATGGGTAGCTTGTGCAGTGGCTGCTGCTGCTCGAAGATGGGGAATGTGTGCTCCTGACAGCTGTGCTCAGCAGGAAGAGATGCTGCGACTGGGAGCTGCTTCCCTTCCCCATTGTGGCACTAGGGGAAAGGTGGAAAAACCTTTCATGTGGAAAAATGAGCTAAAGACTTTAAGGCCCAAATCCTACCATTTAGAGAGATCAATACCACCCTTACTGTTGGGAAGTGAAATCATGGAATCAATCACAGAATGGTTTGGGTTGGAAGGGACCTCAATGATCATCTAGTTCCAACCCCCCTGCAGTAAGCAGGGGCACCTTCTACTAAATCAAATTGCTCAAAGCCTCATCTAGGCTGAGCTTGAATATTTCCAGGGGTGGGGCATCCACAACCTCTGTGGGAACCTGTTCCAGTATTTCACCACCTTCACAGGAAGTAACTTCTTTTGATCTAATCTAAATCTACCCTCTTTCAGCTTAAAGCTATGTCCTATCACTACATGCCCTTGTAAAAAGTACCTCTCCAGTTCTCCTGTAGTCTCCCTTTAGGTACTGACAGACTGCTACAAGGTCTTCCTGGAACCTTCTCTTCTCCAAGCTGAACAACCCCAACTCTCTCAGACTGCCTTCATAGTGTAGGTGCTCCAGCCCCCTGCTCATCCTCCTGGCTCTCCTCTGGACTCACTCCTTCAGGTCCATGTTCTTTCCTGAACACAGTACTCCAGGTGGAGTCTCCTGAGAGCAGAGTAGAGAGGAAGAATCACCCTCCATAACCTCCTGGTTATGCTTCTTTTGATGTAGCCCAGAATATGGTTGACTTTCTGGGCTGCAAATGCTCTTTGCTGGGTCATGCTGAGCTTGTTATCAACCAACACACTCAAGTCCTTCTCCTCAAGGCTGCCCTCAATCCATTCTCTGCCCAACCTGCATTTGTGCTGGCTTTTGCCCCAGCCTACTTGCAGGACCTTGTACTTGGCCTTATTGAACCTCATGAGGTTCACATGGGGCCACCTTTCAGGCCTGTCAAGGTCCCTCTGGATGGTATCCCTTTGTTCCAGCATGTCAGCTGCACCACTCAGCTTGGTGATGTTGGCAAACTGGCCGAGGGTGCATTCAATCCCACTGTCTGTGCCATTGGCAAAGACACTGCAGTGGCATGGATCTGATGTGCTACCCCCCTTTCTAAGGTGAACTTCACGTGGGCTCCCCAGGCTAGTGGGGACATTCACCGTAGTGTGCTCAGCCTCCCTCTTGGCCACCTCTCGCCCTTCATGCTGCAGGAAGCAGTCATGGCAGTGGCAAGGGCCACCTGAACTGTGTCTACCTGGCAACGGGGGAGGAGGCTGATAGGACTGGTCATTTCTGATGTTTTCTAGTTCTGACTGGGGAGCTGGGCTTGTTTTTCCCTGTATTTGAGGAGGCTTGTTTTAGTGTTATGTGCAGTGCCTGGATCTTTGGCCTGAAGGTTATTTTGTATTTTTTTTCCCAGATTGATTAGCTTTGCATACTTATTGTTAACTTTTTTTTTAAAAAAGAAAAAATTGCTTAACTCACTGTTTACAGGAGAAACCCCATGTGAATGTATCTCTATGGCCTGTAAAGGTTCAAAAAGAGCAAAGAAGGGGAGAGAGAAGGGGTTGAGTTGCATAGCTGTTCCAAAACCAGTATTTGAAACATATTGCTTTGGTTTGTGTTTTAACTAAGTGTCTTCAGTATCAGAGACACAGAGGTAGTGACTTCTACCTTTGGTAAGCATGTGTAGGTGATGCTGAAGCTTTCCTGGCACCTGTAGCTGTACCTATTTTGCTGCAATCCCAGAAAGTGCTTTTGCTACATTGTCCCTTCTCCTTCTGCCAACAAAGCTGGGAGGGGGCTGCTCCCCTAGGCAGGCAAAACCCCTTTGTCATAGCTGTGCAGAGCCTCTGGAAGTGCAGTAGTGGCAATATTTCTGACTCAAGGCATGTGACAACAGGGGCTGCACCATGGCTTATGCCAGCATGGGGGACTTGGCCTCGGTGTGGGCTGCTGCCCTTCAGCTCCAGCCTGCCAAATGCCACATCAGAGCTCTGCTCTCCAGTGTCAGGGCCTCTGGAGTCCTAAATGCGAGAGAACCCCCTGGGACACGTGTCTACCCAGGTGGCCTCCTGTCCTCAAAGACTAACCTCCAGCTGGGAGGTCTCTGCCCCTCCAGCCACCTCCTCTCAGCGTGTTCCCTCCCCTAGACCCCCAGAAGGCACCAGCTCCAAGTCTGCCTCCTGGCAGCTGGGGTGAAGGGCCAGAAAGTCCCCTTTGGGGGAGGTTTAGGGAAGGAAGGAGGGACAAACAGTCCAGCCTGGCTCAGCAGGAGCCTCCCAGGAATGCAACAGCAGCTTCGGCACACGCGGGGGGGGCTCCAGATGGTCCCATTGCATGGCCTGACGCTGCGGCCAGGAGGGCTGAGACCCTGCTCAAAGCATCGCTTTTGAGGAGGGTCAAAGAGACAAGATTTTTGAGGGAAGGGGGAAGTGCAGGACAAATGCTGGACCTGGAAGACCTTTACTCTGCTTGATGGGAGGAAAACTCCCAGGGGCGTTCAAACAAAACAGCTAATTACCGCTCGTATGGGTCGGTGAGACACGACATGACTAGGGTGAGGCTGGAAGCTGCAGACCCCTTTGTTGAGGTGGAGGGGAGTGGAGAGGGGCAAGGACTAGGGCTCTGCCTCCTGCTCGCCCCTCACCTCCACCAAGCGCCGACTTGTGGGTCCTGGGACGAGAAACCTCTGAGGCTGGGGGTTCTGCAGTGGTGCTGTGAAGAGGGACTGTGTGCGCAGGGGCTGTCTGGGGGCGCGCAGCGGCAGCGCAGATCCCCGAAAGCTTCTTCCTGCAGGACAAATGGGGTGGGCACGGGGTGGCTCCCGGCATCCGAAGTGACAGGAATTTAGAGGGTACAAAATATACATATTTTTATATGTAATATGTATTGTCTTTTTCCTCTGCACCAGTAAGCACTGGCATATTTGCACCTTTAATTGTCGTTTCAGAGCGGGCAGTGATGCAACAGCTGCCACCGCCTGTGCATTAAACGGGAAATAAAACAGAAATAAATGCCCACATCTACCCCCTTTTTAGGGCAAACGGCAAATTCATTTCGTGTCTCCCGGCCCGGCTAGGTCCGCCCAAGGACCGTGGGGAGACCCCCAACGTTTGAGGAAAACTTGCATTGCTCCCCTGTAAACGAGAGGAGCGAAATCTTGTGAGATAAAGCGATAGAGCAAAGGGGTGGTGAAGGAGAAAAATAGGTTGAGCATCGGGAGCCTTTGTGCACAGGTCGCCTTGGAAGGCGGAGGGGCGCCGGGGATGCCCATCCCTCCCGGCTCCTCTTTCTATGCTCTCTGACATGGTCACATCAAAGGACCCGCCGGGAACGACTGTGCATAGCCGTGTCCCTGAAATTTGCCCCTGGAAAGACAGACAAAACCAGGCGATATTAATATATTACTTAAAGGCAAAATATTGAATGTTTCTGTACGTGAGCGTCGCCAGAGGTTTGCACAGTTTGTTTGTGGAGCTGGAGGCGGAGGAAAGGGAGGGGGGTTTAATAAAAACCATTTGCCACTTGTCTTCAATTAGGGTCTAGAAATTTAGCGAACAGAAAAAAAAGTCTTTTTTTCTCACTTGCCGTCGGGATGATGAGGTAAACGCGGTGCCCCTGCAACGATTCCAGGGCTTCCTATTAAAAGGAGAGAGAAGCCACAGGCGGCATTGTCGCGATCAGTGTCGGAGCGGCCACTGCTGCGGGGAGACGAGCCCGGGTCACCCCCTCCTGTCCCGCCGGTGTCTGTTGCCCGGGCACACACCTCGTCGTGCTCCACCGCTTCCCGACCACCACCCCGGAAAGGGCTTCTCCGCCCAGAGCCTGAACCCGACGGGCCGCGGGATCTCCGCGGGGCTCGTGAGCGGAGGAACGGGGAGGTCCGGGGGATCTCTGCAATGGGGTTCCTGCAGCCCTGAGCCGGGGTGTGTAACGAGGGGAGCAAGTTGTAAAGTGGGGTACCTTCAATTTTTTTTTTTCCCCAGTGCCTCTGAGGTTGCTCCAAGCCGCCGGGGCTTCTCCTTCCCCGGGGCTGGGCAGCCACGGAGCCTCCTGTCACTGCGTCCCAGGCAGGTGATGGGCACCTCGGAAGCTAACACTCTTTCCCCCACACATACACCCCGCCCCGATATTCTTCTACATCTTAGTGTCCATGACAAATAGAGGCAACGTGAGATAGGGAAGGGGGAGGAGGGAGAGAAAGACACGCACACAATAGCCAGGCAAATTGTTAGCAACTCCAGCGTTTGGGGAAGCCAGTACTGTAACTGCGCTCTCATCAGTCACCGCTCCTGAAGTGATAGTAAAAATGCATCTAAACATGCTGCGGTGTGATATATAAAAGCACAGCGGGATGAGCTGCTTTCCAAAAAGGGACTTGGTGATTGGATATGCCTTGGCATGATTGACAAGAGCTTAGTTTGGTAAAGAGAAGACACGCAAGCATTCACAGCGGGATTTCTTTTCTAAAATATATCACACTAGCCTTTGAAAAGCGCCGCACACTATAAGGGAAATAAGGTTGCTTTATAGTGCGCTGACATTTCTTTAAAACACAACTAAGATCAAAAAAAGAAATAAAATGTGTTCCAAACACAATGTTTTAATTAGTTTATTCTGTGCATTTGCTTTTATCTGGTGTATATATCACGGATCCCCACCCTTTAATTAAAACAACTGGCTGCCTATACAACAGCAGAGACAAATTCTTAACTTTCTCCTTTGTAGCTACAAGCAAATGCAGTTTACTACAGATCTCAGAAGAGTTTTTAAAATAAACGTGGACGCCTTGAAAGCTATCGGGGAATGGGCAAAGGTAGCGGGAAATGGCTGTTTCCTGGCTTTGAAAACTTGAGAGGATGTGAAATCCCGCGGGCAGCCCTACCCGCAGCCCTGCCCGCACCTCGCATCCGCCGGGGGATTGAAACGCAACGGGGCACACAGCCGCCTTCAGCTGGGAGCCGCAGTTGAAAGACTGCGATAGGGCTTTCTGTTTGCTTGCTTGCTTTTTAGGTTTGTTTTGGTTTCTTTCTCTTTTTCTCTTATTTTTTTTTTGGTGCAGTCCCCGTTGAAGCCCAGGTCACCCGGCAGCGCCTGCTCCGGGGCTGATCAATTGAGGCACCTTTTTTACCGCAATCTCCCCCCCCTCTGCCCGGCAAGGTTCTCGTAACGGAACTGATACTCCGGGAAGGGGAACAAATGTCCTTTAAAAGGCATCAACTCATTCCCCAAGTGGCAAACACACCGTTTACAAGGGAGTTAATTGTACCGGGGAACTGCCGTTGCCCACTGCATCCGGGGTGCGCTCCCTGAGCGCCCGCGTTCCGCAGCACGGGGCCTGCGCGGGGTAGCGCAGTAAGGGGAAGGGAACGCTCTGCCTTGGGGTATTCGATAACAAAAAATAGGGAAGTGAATGTCACAGAGGTGAGGGGCCGTCTATCGGCCCGAAATCTGGGGATTTCGGAGGCAAGAGAGAAGCTGTCTCTCTCCGAAGACCTCGGTCGCAGGCAGAAGTCGAACCGCACTGGTGCAAACTTGGCCCCGGGTCAACGGGGTGCACCTGGGCAGAAGCTCCAGCCCCACGCCCCGCTGCTATTATTCATCCCTCTTCGGCCCCAAGCTTTCGAGGTGGATTTTACCGGTGAAAGCGGCTTCCGCTACGGGGCTATTAACTCGCAGAAGTGTGCAAGGGCTGAGCCCGATTCCTCCTGGGAGCCGTGGCCACCCTGCCTGCCCTGTAGCGCGGCTCACCAGGGCGGGCGAACCCCGTCAGAGCTGCGGAATGGAGCGCTGCGTACCCTGCGTTGACGAGGGGAGTGGGGCAGGCCGTCAAAGGACCGGGAGCGGGTCAGACTCCGCAGCTTTGTGGCGGCACCGCTTTTCCGTGGGAAGGAAAAGGGAAAAAAAAAAAAAGAGGAAAAGGAAATGGACATATCACCCACAGGGACTGACAGGAACGTGTCAGAGTGGCGAAGGGGCTCTCGGTTCTTTCCACGGCACCTTAAGGAAAGCCCTCCGTGCCTGAAGGGAGAGTTGGTGGGGGATGCTTCCAGGGGGACAATGGCCAAAGGCGAGCAGTGGAAACGGCACAGCCTGCCTTTTATTCTTTTAAGACTTTAAGTCGTTCACCTCGTTGTTCCACCGCGCCCTAGGGGCTGACGAAATCGTGTTACCTCTAGGGAGTGAGAAGCACCCTCGGTGCCCGCTGCCGGTGTGCCCGTCCATGCATCGGGACGGCGCTATCGGAGACGATGCTGGGCTCACGGCCCGACCCTGTGGGCTAGGACCGGAGCAAGCCGACTCCTTTTCCCCACCGAGCGGCCCCGTACTCCGCCGCCTGAGCGGCGCTAGACAACTTTACCCCGAGGGGGACCAACCGGTGGCAGCTCCCAGCCTGGGGCCGCGGGGAGAGAAGGCTCTCCCGCTGCCGACCCTCCAGCTCCTGGCCGCGGCCGTGCCCTGTGCTGCGGAAGACGAGGTAGAAGCTAAAGGAAACTCGCGTTTGCCCCCGGGGCTTCCGGAAGGAGGGAAAGAGCCCGAGCCCTGGCACAACCCGAGGCTCACAGTGTCGCAGGAGCGAGTGTCCCCCCAGCAGCCCCGGGGCCCTGCTGCAGGCTGAGGGGGGTCCCCTGGACAGGCTTGAGGCCGTCGTCCCGAAGCCTGGCAGCTCTCCCCTGCTGGCCTTCGACAGCTAGAAACCGCCGTCTCCGGGCTCTGGGGATGCCGGTTCAAACGGGGCCGTTTGCTCCCGGGGAATGGGTTTTTACAGAAGTTTACACCTGCTGCGAGGCCCCGGGGCAGCTCGGCGGGGAGAAGCGGGCGAGCTCCCTGGCAGCGGAGGGGCCCAGGGACGGGCTGAACCCGGATTGATTTCGGGACGGAGCCCTACGTTCTGCGGCTGCTTCGTCCTCCTCGATTCAGCCGGGGCTGCCGGACAGGGTGCGAGGGACCACGCCGTATCCAGGTAGGGGTGCGGGGTGGCTGTAAGGGAAGCTCGGTGGGTGCCCGGAGCCGCCCGGCACCACCGCAGCCGTCGGGGTCAGTCCGGGCCGCTCCGCAGCGCCGCCTCGTGCCCGGCTCCGCTCCGGGCCCCGCTGGCATCCGGTGCTAGCGGGCACGGGCAGAGGAAGCTCCTGCAAGACCTCTCCCAGCCCTGGTGGTCGGGGCCGGCAGATTTCTGAGGAGGCTGAAGAACCGAGGCGAAGGTTCCTCTGAGGGTCCGTGCACAACCCTTCCTGCCCTTCCCCTCCCGTTACCGACCCCTCGGAGCATCGCGGCTCTCACTGCAGGTTAAACCAAAGCCTAAACACAGCCGGGGGCATCCGGCGGGGCCTCTCTGGCCCACCTTGGCTCGCCAGAGGGTGGGAATGCGCTGCCAACCCCTGCCTGACCTGAGGCAGGAGGGTCCCGGACACCTCAACTGCGGGCTTGGAAGCAACAAAGGCGCGGGGGCAGAGCCCTGGCACGACCGGGAAAGAGCGCCTCTGCCCCTGCAGCTGATGTCGGCGCGCTGGCGGCTCTCGAGGCTGGGATGCCTCTCCGGAGCCCGAGGCTTGTGGTTGCCCCTCAGGGCTCAGTCACGCAGAAAGGCTGACTAAAGTCTGTGTCCCCCGCAAGAGAGGGACAATAGAGCCACCCTCCGGGTCACAGGTCACCTCCTCGCTGATTGAGATATTCGGCACTTTCCCCCACCCCCTTCGCTCCTCGGAGGCGCGGGAGGATTTCAAGGGGGCGGCCGGAGGGCGAGGATGTTCTTGGCCGGGCCGAGGTGCCAAGAGCCCGGCTTTCTCCCCCTTTTGCTCCGCACCGTGCCTCGTAAGAGCGGCTTTGCAGCGGTCTTTCCCCTCACTTTCAGAGGATGTCCTTCCCCCGGGTCACACCAGAGCATGGCCATTGAGGTGCGCGGGTATCCTAGGGCGCAGGAGACAGTCCTGACAGTCTGCAGGGCTGTGGCCCCCACTGTCTCCTGCTCCTGGGTTTGCCTCGGACCATTTTGTGGCGAACGGACCCATTTATTCTGCAACTCTAACTCGTCCTCGTGGTTTTTTTCCACTCGCTTCGGAGCCCGACACCCATTTCCCACGCAGACAAACGATTATTTTCGTTTTGGGGGGAAGCTTCTCCCCATCACCACGAAACACGCGATAAACCCCGGCCAGTGGGCAAGGATGCCATTGCCGGCCCACCTCCCAGGGCTGCGGGACGGAGCCTGCCGGCACCTGCATTTCCTCGCCACTCAGGTCTTTCTGCTTGCCTCCGCCTGGCCTTTGATATCCCTCATCCCCTCCCCTTGCCGAAGTTCAGACCTGTTTACTCCAGCCCCTATCTCTGAAGTTCAAATGTACATGTGCTTCCCCCTCCCCTGAGTGACAGCGACAATGGAAATGTCTCGTCGCTCCTGGTTTGCATTTAATTACACTGGAGATGCAATATGTTTATGGCAGGAGAAAAACTACTTGTCTTTACGCTTGTTAGGGATATTCATTTATCCGCGATACAGCATGGTTTAAAAGCTATTTAGAGCGTATGAAATATTCCCTTCGCCGGGCGGCTCGCAAGTCGGCACGGGGGATTTTTGTTGCCGCTTCCCAGGGTTTGTTTTGCCTTTTCCTCTCACCCTTGGTGGAAAGGACGAAAGAAACCACGGAGCCGCCGACCCCCCGCTCCCGGGGCCTCTACCGAAACTTCACCTGCCCCTGCTCCCCTGCGAAATCCACCGTAACGTGCTGACACACACTGGAGACCATTTATTCCTCCTGCGCTACCAAGGCCTAGACCTTGTGGTCCTGCCCCTGGTGAGGCTCCCCGCACCGCGCTGGAGTGCTGGGACCGGATAGCTTTGAGCACTGAGAGCCCACAGGCCAACGTGAGGGTTGACGCCGGGGGGAGCCCAGCAGGGAGGTCCGGCGCTGCCGCCGTGCAGGGCACGCACGGGAGCCGGGCACCGGTGGAGCTCCGGGTGCTGAGGGACCCACGCCGACTTCCAGGGGTTTTACAGTTTCGTGGCTGTTAAATTTCCAAATCATCTAAGGGGGGGGGTGGGGAAGGTGGTGGAGGAGAATTACAGGAATATCTGTTCCTGACGTAAAGCGGAGGGTCTTTCTCCGCCTTCCCCTCGCGTTGGGAGCACGACGGAAGAAGATGAGCCTGCGGGACTACTTCTCCAGTTGCTGTTTACACGTTTGCAACTGAGACAGATTTAAAAAGGAGAGAGATGCGGCTCCCTTGCTTCTGGAAAATAAATTGGGATGGGCCAGAAATGCTGCTGAATAAAAATGGAATTTTCTGAAGTTGTAGAATATGTATAAAATAAATATATTTGGAGTTTAATTACGAAAGCACGGGGAATAAATCATAGGCCATACTGACAATGCTCTTTAAAAAAAAAATAAACGCGTTTTATGCCATTTTTGGTCCTTGAGACGGCAAATTCCAGTGTGGAAGCGATCGGGTGTAAATAGTGCTTGTACGCCCGTGCGGATAGTGCTGAGCGCACACACCAAGGCAAAGTTGGCAGAGCAGAAATGGGAAACGTATAAAAAAAAGATTTATAGGTTAACTGCTGTAGCCTGATCCGCAAGTACGCTGCGGGCGCCTCTTTCTGCAAAGACACCAAACACTCCCCAAAACACCGAGTCCTCGTCCAAAGCTACGATCGCTTCTTTTCACTCCCTTCCTCACCCCCTAGGGATGCTTTTCCCGAAGCCCTGCGTTTCCGCCGGCGCGCAGGGATTTTTCTACCCAAGCGAAATTAATTTTTTTTTTTTTTTTTTAATATTTTTAAGGCTTTTCTCGCCTTGGAGCCCGGCTCGCTCATTCTTCCCGAGCCGGAGGGTTTCTCGCCCCTTTCCCTACGTAGCCCGGCCGGGACGGATGCTGCCCAGCGTGCCGTGGGCACCTGGGCAGGCACTACTGCCGCTCTGCTCCTCGCCGCCGCCACCGGCTCCGACCTCGGTGCATCCCATTAGGGATGGACAATGCTACACGTGAGGCCTCCTGCACAAGCAGGGGTCAGTAGCCCTCAGTCGCCCCAGGTCGGCGACTTCAGAGGCGCTACCCTCCACGGCGCTCAGCTGATGGCCTAATTGAATTATGCCCCCGTTCTTTTATTTTTTTCTTTTTTCTTTTTTTTT